>JAVSCE010013718.1:0-232825 GCA_032199065.1 Smutsia gigantea
AGTTTCAGGCAGAGCTGGAACTGAAATCCAGGTCTCTGGGCTGCCTCCTCAGAGCTCCCCCCGCTCAGCTCATGTCCTCTCCTCTACACTGACATGGCCTGGGGACCAGGGCTCAGACAGACAGCTCAGAACCCAAGCAGCCATGAGAAAGCCCTGCAGTCTCCCCTGCCTCAGTACCACATGTTGACACAATCAACAGAAGAGGCAAGAGAGATTAGGCCCTTGGTTGTCACACCGTTTTTGATGAAGCTGGTTGGACTTCTGGTAGGATTTGCTGGACCAGAAATGTATGGGTACAGTCTGTTTCCGAGCCAGGAGGTGTGGCTGGATCAGGCTCAGGCTTGGCAGGTCACGGCAGGAGAGCATACAGCACATGAATTCTGCACCCCTTACATTCCCTGTCCCACCCCTCCTCTGCTGGCTGGTGTAGGAGAAATGAAATCACCACTGGATACCTGGCTTTGTGATGCCTGATTTCCAAGAGAGTACAAGTCGGAAGGATACAGGGTGAGGATAAGACAACGTAAACCAATGGAGACAGCTGCTTTAAGAACAGCCTTGAAGGGATGTCCTCATTTTGCTGGCTGTAAAACCAGGACAGACACAGAGTATTACTGTGAGGCTCACCAGCTGCTCCTGGTCAGTGCTCTGTGTGTTTGTGGACCATCTTGGTTTAACCACAATTCAGACCTCCTGAGCTCTAATGGCTTCCTTTATAAAAATCAGCCTCCTTCCTCTGAAAGACGTCCTGCAAGTAGCACTGTGCTGCAATGCCTACCTCAAGTGTGAAACGCATAAGGCACCTAACCTGGACAAAGGGTTCTTTTTAATCATGGGGTTTGATGATGTACCTAAATCGTCAACCTCACTCCTGCTCCGTATACAAAACAATCAGGCAGATGAAGAGGAAAACACACGATGACTGTTTTAACCTGTATCTGTCTTCTTTCCTCCTTGAATCTTCTCCAGTGCAATCTACTCAACAAAATGTCATTTCTCCTGAAAGCAAACGAGAACTGAATACGTCTATCAGCATTAGTGTCACATCATCCCTTTTCCAGAGTCTCAACTGTGAGCCTTCATCTACTCTGTTCCTTCTGCTTTCTCTGATTCACTCTGTTAACTTCCTTTTTATCTACCATCAGCATCCATAGAAAGCCTTCTCTGAAATCTCTATGCCAATAACCTAGTCCTTCGACTCCTCCCTTGACGCTCTGAGTATCCTGTGTATTTCTGCCCCCTGACACCCTTTTACAACGACCTGGTTTTGAGTCTATCTCCTTCACCAAGCTGTAAGGTCCTCCAGGGCAGGGATCGGAATTTATTCATGTCTGTTTCTCCAGGGACTGGTACAGCACCTGGCACACAGCGAAAGCACAACGCACATAGTTTGTAAGGTGTTATCACACACATTCATTAACTGGAGTCTTAAAGTGACACTTAGGCAGACAAAGAAACTGAGGCTCAGAGAGGTTTTATAGGCTCCCCAAGGTCACCAGATCTGGCACTTTCTAGCTCCCAGGCTAGATTTGCACTGGAACAGATTATCAGTTAACTACACATTCCACAAAGAAGCTAAAAGAGAAAGCACTGATCCCTTAATGTAGGCACATACATAGTGATCTATTCAACTGAATAAAAGGCATATAAAACTTTCAAATATGGGTAAAATCATTGTTCTGAGAGAAGGAACACTGATATTATATGGAGATGGAGTTTACACTCTTTTCTCAAGAAAGTTCCCATCCCCCAGCTCTGCAGAAATGTCTGGTGGGCATGATGAATTAAGATAAAAACCAAAGCTCATCTGGGTAAAAAGGTCATGAAATGCCTGTCTCTGGTTAAACTACTAGCACTGCCTCAGACACCCTGAAAACGCTGGTGAGCCTCGCAGCTGCCAAACCAGAAGTAACTGGGCCGTGGCTGGTTCGGCGCTTGGGCTCAGGGAAGCACAATGGGCTGGAACTGCGGCAGTGGGCAGGGCGGGGCTGGTTCAGGCCTTTGACCCTTCATGACCCTCTGAGAGCACTCGAGCTTCTCCTCCGCTGAGGAACTTAGATTTCAGCAGAGCCGCACCCTAGAATAATACAGGGCAGCCTCTGAAAGGCATCCAGTCAGCCCCAGAGGTGCTGACTTAGCCAGCCCGGCGTGTGGCCCTCACATCTTCCCCTGGTGCGTGGCGGCGTCTCTGCAGTCCTACTGGGCAGCCGGAGTAAGAGGACAAGCCCACGGAAACATCTTCTGAGCCCTTCTCATAAAGGAACTTAAAATTTCCATCAAAGTTTAAAGCACTTAAGTGAGCATCGTCTCAGCACGCTAGGGAGTTGAAATTGCTTTAGAGTTACTTAAAATCAGCTTGTCTAGAGATGGAAACGGAACATTTCTCCACTATATCCTTGACGGGGAGATTTTTCCAAACTCTTCTACTCAAACATTTCCCATGACAGGAAACTTGCTACCTTAAAAGACACTTTGGAATCATACGCTTAGAACAGGTGGATGTTAGCCTACAGATGGGCAACGTCATTTAACCCAAAGCCTATTTTATAATAAAAGACTGACTATCCCCTGTAATATAGTGAATGCTGAGCTGAAAGTGAAAAACAGAACGTGAGCGTACTGGTCATTTACCCTCGTGATGGCATGTCTGACCGGGAGCTGGGGCTCGATGCCAGTGTCCAGCATCACAGGAGAGGGTCCTACTGCAGATTACCAGCCCAGGAAAACAACACGATTAAAAATTGGAAATACGGTCTCCACCGAATGCTTATTGCTTTTATACCATCGCAGGGTTAAAATATCGTAAATCAAACCATTGTAAATCGGCGACCATCTGTATATCTCAGCAAGCTGGTGCATGCATGTGTGTAAGGCACTTTGTTTCATTTGGGGAACAGCGCCTTATGACAAGAAACTGCTTTTGGATTAGTGTATAAATCAGCCTTGCTCTACACTATAGCTACTGCTTCTAGCTTTGCTACTGGGCCACTCAGACTTAAGTCTAATTCCTCTTCCACTTGACTCTGGAGTCAAGCATACCTGGGTTTGAATCCATTTACTCGCTAAGTGACCCACAGCAAATGATCTCTACATTGTAGGACCAGAGAGGACCAGAAAGCCTCTGATACCTGGAACGCTGTCAGCTGATCAGTGAATGATGCAGGCCTTTTCCCATAAAGGTGGTGTGCAGGGCTTCCCCCAAAGTTCTCCTGTTTTAGGCTAAACATAGTGTTCAGCGATCCACAGCTATTTAATGATTCTGCATTGGGCTGTGGTTGTTCCCTTCTTCACCACCTAGCTCTCCTCTGAGCTCCTGACATTTGACAAACGTTTGTGGTTGCCAGAATCCCCTTACGTGACAGAGGTGAGGCCAAGTGAAGGTGGTATACCATCAACTGCTTATGGCTCCGTGTTAAATGGTTTTCAAGGATATGAGCCCAAGATTTCCCTCCTGGCATCAGTTGCCTGTGGGCATGAAACCATCCGGAGAGATTCAGCCACGTTTGGAGGCAATGAGTCATCTGTGCTCAGCTCCTCAGGGGTAGGTGCAGGTGTCAGGTGGGAATTCCTTCTGTTACCTGCCGCACCGCAGGCAGAGATGGCCTCCTGTTACTGCACCATGACAGACTTTCCCTTGTCGCAAGCTTTCAGGACCAGGCACACATTTCGCACGCATCTCATATATCATATTATGTCTATTAGAGGATGAATTTGTAAACTACACTGAGATTATATTAAGCCTACAATGTCTACTAGTGATTCCAACAATAGCCTATTGGGAGAAAGGATAATATATATGCTATGTAAAATGCTGAATAAACATTTTCTGACATGCCTTCTTCTCCCAGTGTTTCCCATGGAAACCTTACCCCAAAGTGCTGGGAATGATATTTTGTAGCGTCAGAGTCAGAGACAATCTATGCTGAGCTTTACAGATTATATACAGATGTGAGCCACTTCAAGAAAACACGATGAAGAAATCACTAAAATCATAAAAAAGAAAAGTTATGGGAGATTCTTTTTTTTTTTAAGAGCTCTTTTAGGATACCTAAAAATAAAAGTTCAAGGTCTGAACAAATTTTCAGAAGCTCGATTGCTATATAAAATGAAATCTATGTAAACAGAAACTTATGGATACATAGACATTTTAAGTGATTTTAAAAATTACACGCCAAACCTGTTCACATAGAAAATTAGAAACTAAAGGGGAGCCAAAAAAAGAGAATGAACAGAAACTTCTTTATATAACATTTTCAAATCAACATTATTAGAAGATGCATGTATTACATAGAAAAAATTCACTATACAAATATTTATATACAGTTTTCTGAGTTTGCTCAGGGCTAACTTAAATTGCCTTTGAATTTAAGCAAATAACTGGGGTAAATTTACCTACCTGTGACTTTTTCTAAGCTGTTTGCTTGTTTACAGTGATATCTTGAAGTAAAAACAGTCTGTCATGCTTGTAAATACAAAGATGTAAAACTCTTGTCAAACAAAACATACTGAAACACCATCTAATAGCCTTCCTGACATATTCTATGAATGTAGTAGGCTCATCTTTTTTTAGTAGTAATGTAAAAGTCTTGCATATGCTCTCAATATATTCAGTTATATATTTAGGAATATGCAATAATTTTGCTTCACAGAATTTTTACTGTATCATCATGCATGGTGTTCTTAAATATCCAGCATATCTATCTGTCTCTGGGAAGCAATTAGAGGAGTCAGTTAACGCTATTTACTGTAGCCACTGAAACACCGGCCTGTCTGCTCACTGAGTGACAGGTAGGCGGTGGAGGACACAGTTGGGTCCTGGAGCCAAAAGTGAAGGAACAGGAACATGCTGAAGGAAAGAACAGCCTTTTCCTTTTTTGGCTGCACGGTTCTCTTCAAACTTGACAGAACTCTCTACAAAGAAACCAAGAGCTTTCTCACCTGTAATATATGCAACATCTTGTATCTTGAGGAAAAGAGAGACACCCATTTAAGTGGTTGTTTATTTACACTGCCTTTATGAAAATATTTATGTCACACACATCCAAATAAGTGTAAGTTATTTTTCTATAATTCAGCTTAGTTAATACTGTGCTGATAATGTACATGAATTTTGTCTTCCTTGTTTACTCTGTTTTCAATTCACACTTTTAGCCAATTTATACCACTATCCTTGATTATACTACCTTGGAACCCAAAGAATATGACTGTCCAATTCACTAAAAAAAGGATTAATGTACTTCTCTAAATTTCTATGTAAAATGATGTTCAAGAAAAAGGACCACCTGAGTTTTCTATTTCTGAAAGTTAACTCGGTGATAAACAAGAATCAGCCACTTGTACTATACCTTCTAGTCATCTTCTATGATTTCCTTTCATATTCTTGTGTTACTGATATCAAGAATGCTAAACACTTGGCTCACTGAGACAAAGAGTAAAGAAGTGAGAGAGATGACATGGAGATACACAGCATTCTGCTGTCAGCATACTGCTCCCGTCAGTTACAAGAGAAGGGCTTAGCACTTTTTAATCTTATGTCCATTTAGAAAGAATCAGTTAAAAATGCAAAAAAAACCCCAATTCCTGTAAATACCAAAACAATCCAAACTAATAAATTACTCCACATATACATCTAACAAAACTCTCGTTTTCCACTATGCTCTATTGAAAAGACTAAGAAAACAACTTCTATCATCTGATTTATACCAAGTCTGCAATCATCAAAAGGTCTTCAGTCTAAAACCCAAGTGCATGTTTTTCAGGCTGTATCTACACCAAATATTCATGCTTTCAAAACAATAACCCATTACAGTACAGATGGGTATTCCAGTTATGAAATACCACTGTATCTACACTAAGGAAGACATGTACACTTGGAAAGACAGGAGCGTTCTTACCAACCAAACAACTTTCCAGTATTTTGTTTCTTATTTTCAGATGATACTGTATTTCTGGGAAATGTACTGATCTCTTCCTGTAATTCTGTTCTCCCTTTTTTTCCTACCATTTATGTGAGCAAAGAAAAAATTCTGAGCATAAAATTAGATGCTTTCTAGAATAAAAAAGCATAAGCAAAACTTAAATAACTGGACCATACTCTTCTGTTTTTTGAGTATGCCAAGTTCACATATGCCTCAGGACCTTTGCACTTGCTCTTCCCTCTGCAGGACTGTTGTTCTCCCAGATTTTCTCATGGTTTTCTTTCTTTTTATCATTTAGACTGTTTCTCAACTATCACCTCTTTACTGAAGACTTTGCTGATTAACCCCCACCCTGCTTTACTGTCTTCATAGCTTTTGTAACTCTTGGAAATGATCTTGTTTATGTTTTCATTTGTTTGTTTATCCATAAGCTAGGATCTTATCTATTTGTTCACACTATAGTCTTACACCTAGAACAGTGTCTGCCATATAGTAGATGTTCAATCATTATATGTTTAAGGATGAATGAATTAAAGAAAAAGTAATTGGTTATCAATGAAAGGCCATAAAAGACGTAATTTCAAATGAATTTTGTCTCACCCAATTTCACCTTTCTATGCTATAGCAGGGAACATGAGAGATAGTCTATCTTGATCTCAGAAGTCTTTAACAGAGACGAACACAGTAACTTAAATATGATAGAAATATCAATCCAGTGACAATTGTGTAGATTCCTTACATGTTGAACCACTGCACCCAAAGGGTGAGAGAGAATGTCAGAGGGGTTCCTCTGTGTACTTGGTCCTGCCTTACCCTACACTGCTGTCACTGGGAAACAGAAAAATATTTAGATTGCACAAAGCTGAACAGATAGCAAATGGGCTGGAAAACAGAATTAGATATCAGAAAGATCTCCATCAGGAAAGACAGGCTAAAACAAACAAGACGATATTTAATAAGAATCAGCCCAAAGTCTTGCACAAGAGTAGAGAGATGGAGTCCAGGACACCCTGTTTAACAGCAGCAGTACCTATGAAAAAGACCCAGTTTCCATCACTGACGGTGAGCTTCACAGGGCACAGCGCCATGGCCTGGCTGCAGGACAGCCGCTAAAGGACCTGAAACAGAACAATGCAGCATGATGAGGGAGGCAGAACCAGGGCTATAAAGGCCCTAGCACTGTTTCATTCAAGTTTCTGGGCACTTAGGATGTGACAGGCATTCCACACAGAGCTGGAAATGCAGGGGTAAGAGACCAAAGGCCTAGTGTGGGAGAGACAAAACCAGAACGATCAGAGAGGGTGGTAAGGGCAATCTCCAAGCGACAGGAACAAAGACAGTTATTCAGTCCACACAGAGAAGCTGGAGAAGGTTCTCCAGAAAAGGTAATCCCTGTGACTGAAAGACCTAATTCAGAGGGTGTTATGAAAAGTAAGTGAAATCAGGAGCTTAGCGCAGTGCCAGGCACACAGCAAACCATAATAACAATGCTGGTGTGTTACTATTATTATTATAATCAGTATTGTTGTTTGTAATGGTTATTACCAGAAATGAATGCACGCCAACAGCTCTTCCTTAGAGCAGAATTCCAATTAGAGACCCTGATGGAAACAAAAATCACCATAAGGCAAACACTATAAATTAACTGCTGCAGGCAAGAATCGTTGATGGATGAATTAGTGGGCAAAAGTCTGATGAGAAAGAGGATTTTTACAGTCTCCAAGTATCTCTCCACAAGATGCTTATTACAACAGGAAAAGTAGTAATTTGACTATGGAGAAAACACCATCCCGACCAAGAGACCAAAGTTAAAACCACCAGTGATAAGACATTAACATCGCATACTTCTTGGTGTGAGGAACCAGGAAGAGCACGTCTCTTCCGTGGGATTCTTGCCAAAAATGTATCCAGAAAACCCAACTGAAGGACAGGATACAAAATAACTGACCGATATGCTTCAAAAGGACCAAGGTTTGAAAGACAAAATGAGGAACTAGCCCAGAACGTCAGAGGCAAAGTGCCACGTGGGATACGGGACTGGGTCTGAGGTAAAAGGACATGAATAGAAAAAAGGAAAATTCTAATAAGGCCTGCAGATTGGTTCATAGTATCATATGAGTTGTTAATGTCCCGGTTTCTGTAATTGTTCTATGCTATGTAAGACACTAACATTAGAGGAAGCTGGAGGAAGGGTATTTGAGAACTCCATTATTTTTGTGACTTTTCCTTAAGTCTAAAAATACTTCAAAATAAAACGTTAAAAAGGTAGATGTACCTGAGCCAGGAGCCAGAGATCCTGCCAGCAGATAAAAGGAATGAGAGGATGCCTCAGACCTGAATTTCAGATACTGGCCGAACTCTATCAGTTAGACTGAATGGATGAGACAGAGTGTGCACAGAGCCCGGGGCTAGACATATAAAGAAGCTGGCTCCGACCAGGAAAATGTGGTGAGAACTACTCCGAGCTTAAGTGGTACACTATAGGTGAACACGTTCTTGATGTCTCAGCTCCACATCAACAGCATCAATTAACATGCGGTTTTGTAACGTGGAGGCTCCCAGGCTCCTGGGGTGTGATGGGTAGAAACTCTTTCTTGTAATGCTTTTGGAGTCCAGGCATTTTTTTTTCTTTTTAAATGAATCCTTTATTTTAAAAGAGTTTTAGACTTAGAGAAAAGCTGTGACGAGTTAGAATAGATCTCACACTGTTTCCCCTATTATCAGATCTTACATTAGTATTACATTTGACACAGTTCATGAACCAATATCAACACATTATTTTTCTTAAAGTCCATGCTTTATGCAGATTTCCTGGGTTTTACCTACTGTCCTTTTCCTGTTCTACCATATCAGATACATTTGGTAGTCCTGTCTCCTTGGGTTCCTCGTGGTACAGACAGTTCAGACACTCCTTGTCTTTGATGACCTTGATAGAGGATACTGGTCAGATATTTTGTAGAATATCCTCCAACTGGGATTGAAGTTTTTCTCATGGACAGATTAGAATTATGGGTTTCTGGGAGGAAGACCCTAGAGGTAAAGTGTCAGTCTTATGTCACATCAAGGGGAAATACTACCATGACTTACTGCTGTCGATGTTAACCTCGGCCACCTGGCTGAGATAGTTCTTGTCAGGTTTCTTCCCTTTCCACACTGTATTCTTTGGAGGCAAATTACCATGTAAACCCCACACTAGTGGAGTGGCAGTTATGACCTACCTCCTTGAGGGTAGAGTATCTACATAAATCACTTGAAATTTCTTTGCACAGATTTGTCTGTTCTTCCTCATTTATTTACTTATGCAACCATTTATTTAAATCAGTATGGATTCAGCATATTTTATAATCTGGGTTGTAATTCATTACTACCTTGTCTTTCTGCTCAAATTCTTTGAGCTTTGGCTATCCAGCTGGCTGCTGTGCACCTCTCACAAACCTCCGTCACTGTGGGCTTTGGTGAGCACTTCCTCACTTTCCAGTACTACGAGATGCTCCACGTTCACTGTGTACATTCCCTGCCCCAGCCCTAAGAACCAGCCAGTCTGCAAGGAGTTCTGGTTCCTTTTATTAGAGGAATGTATTAAAAACAAAGATCTGGGTGCTAGGTACGCTCACTGTTACTGAGGTGGTGCTGTTTGTAGGCCTTCTCAGCTGACAGAGCAAAGAAATACATGTGCGTATACCTGCATATACACACATATCTATAAATATTTCTTTATGTATTCATCTGTATCTATATTAAGCTGAACATGAATTCATCCTGGTATCTCCAACTGTAATCCATTTCCACGGATCATTCCTTCCCTTTTGTAACTTCCCATTCCAAAATGAGAAACGTGGCTCCCACCATCCACTATCCATTTACTTAATTATTCAATTCCAGTATACATGTATTTAGTGGTTTCAGAATCATGAACCTGTAACCTCAGCCTCCTGGGAAATAACTTTTTCTCCCAGATTGATCAAGAGCTTTGGCAGGCCCTCTGCCTTTGGTCTCGCCGTCTCCACTCACTTCCAAAGCTCACGTCAGCACCCTTTTAGTACACTCCCCTCAGTGGGTTCACTTCACACACTTGTAATACAATTAGATTCTTTTGTCATAGTCTGAATCCCATCCTGGGATCTTCTAACACCCTAAATGTCACGTATCCCCTGGGGACTTTTATTTATTTATTTATTTTGCCTCTTCTTGCCGCCTCCTGGGGCATCAGACCACCATATCTCGGGATATGGTCAGGCCACCAACGTCTAAGAATCCCCCTCCCTCTTCAGCCTGTGGCCTCTAATTTGTCATTAGCCAAAAAACTAAACAGATGAGTTTTGTTAGCATTACAAGTAAAATCAGAATAAGCAGGTGGTGAATGAGGGCTTGAAGTGGTCATCCATGCCAACCTATGGGAAAACCTTGAATGCCAGTACACAGGGCCCTCTGTCCTGTTCCTCTCCTGTCCCACATTTAAAATCAGTGATATCACTGCAAAAAAAAAGTTCTGATTGCACAAAGCTTAAGAAGATAGCAAATGGGAAAGAATGAGAATAAGCAATAAAAAAAACCTCAAAAGGCTTATTAATGATGAGCCAAAACAAAATAGTTTAGATTTAGTAGGGATCAAGTTAAATAATTTAATCCAAAAATCCAAGAACACAATCAGGGTAAGATAACTGACCCAACAGTTTCTGCACCTATGAGAAAGATGTCAGTGTTTTCATATATTGGGAGCTTGCTATGAGGCAAAGATGAGACTTGGCCACCAAACAAACATTACCAGAAGGACAATGTTCAGGATGGCGGATATGGCCCCAGTCTTCTCTGCACTTCTCAGATCGCGGCACGCTGTGTTCAGTTTAGTTCTGGGCATCCAAGTCCAAATGTGACACAACAACCAGATGAACCAGGGTGGTGGAGAGTCTAGAAAAATGAACTCCACGAGCATTTTGTGAGTACTACTATCTGTACAAGGTATTATAAAGTATGCCAGTATCTAGGGGTGATGATGATGAAAATAATTAACAATGACAATGACTAGCTGATCATATTCCAAGCATCCCTCAAAGCACTTTCTGGTCCAGGGGTTTTATTCTTAGCTCGTTTTTTTGATTACCAATTCAATTTCATTGCTGGTAATTGGTTTGTTCAGATTTTCTGTTTCTTCCTGGGTCTTGGAAGGTTGTATTTTTCTAGAAAGTTGTCAGTTTCTTCTAGATTATCCAATTTGTTAGCAGATAATTTTTCATAGTATTCTCTCATAATTCTTTGTATTTCTGTGGTGTCTGTAGTGATTTTTCTTTTCTCATTTCTGATTCTGTATACGTGTTTAGATTCTTTTTTTCTTGGTAAGTTTGGCTAGGGGTTTATCTATTTTGTTTATTTTCTCAAAGAACCAGCTTCTGGTTTCATTAATTCTTTCTACTGTTTTATTCTTCTCAATTTTATTTCTGCTCTGATCTTTATTATGTCCCTCCTTCTACTGACTTTGTGCCTCATTTGTTCTTCTTTTTCTAGTTTCATTAATTCTGAGTTTAGACTGTTCATTTGGGATCGTCCTTCTTTCCTGAGATAAGCCTGGATTGCTATGTACTTTCCGCTTAGAACTGCCTTTGCTGCGCCCCACAGAAGCTGGCGTGCTGAGCTGCTCTTTTCATTTGTCTCCATATACTGCTTGATCTCTGTTCTTACTTGGTTATTGATCCAGTGATTATTTAGGAGGATGTTGTTAAGCCTCCATGTGCTTGTGGGCTTTTTTGTTTTCTTTGCACTATTTATTTCTAGTTTCATAACCTTTGTGGTCTGAGAAATTGGTTGGTACAATTTCTTTCCTTTTTTTTTTTTTAGGAGAGCCAGGGCAGAGGATTTTATTTAGAAATAAAGTGAGAGGAAAGAGCTCCTGGCTCACACCAGGAGGGGACAAGAGAACCCAGGATGGTGAGTAGTCTAGGGGATTTATAGGCAGTTGAGGATTTGTGGGAACTGATAAAGGGCTTAGGGTGTCGACTTGTCAAAAGTGGCCTTAGGATATTTGTCCTTGATGAGATATTAAGTTCCTTTTAGCATGCTAAAGTGAATCTTATACATGATTACAAATGATCAGCATAATAAAAACATGAGCTACTTCCCTTTATCTGGGGAGTTATCAACTGATCTCACTGAAGAATGACTCTAGAGCTTAATGTTTAACACATTTTGGTAGGGGGTTTCCTTGCATGTAGTTACATCGCTCTGACTGTAAATATCCCACCTTGCTTTTTCCGGAGGCCCTCACCCTATTCTGTGTAAGCCTATGGTCCCTCTCTCATTCCCCCCCGCCCCCCTACAGATAGAGACCCTAGCTGCTGCTAGGGAAAGGGGGCAATGACCGCTCTGGCTGCTTCATGCTGAGAGGGGGCACAGTAAGGGGTGCAGTTAGGTCTCCATCAGTGGTCAGTTGAGAGGGCCTTGGAAGATGGGCACTTCTAGTCCAGGTCCCATTTCTATTACCATTTGTAGTTTTATGGCTTCTGTAGATTTGGGTGAATTCCTTTCTTCTCGAGGTCCCCAAGACATCCTGAGGTTCCTGCACTTCTCAGGGACCAAGCCTCTCCATCAGAGAGTTTGTATTGAGGCCAGGCTTGTGTGCAGAACATAAGACACTTCTTTTTCAGGGTCTGGGGATCAAAACTGCTCCCAGTTCTTCTGAACGCATGCCAGAGGTGTGTCTGGCTTTAACCTTGAAGAGGAAGCTTCCCATCTCTGAAGTTATCCAGGACGAGCCCCCAAGGATGATGCCGGGGTTCTTGTTTGCGGAGTCAAAGAATGAACTTAGCAAACAGTCAAGGTAGGAGAGCCAGGGCAGAGGATTTTATTTAGAAATAAAGTGAGAGGAAAGAGCTCCTGGCTCATGCCAGGAAGGGGCAAGAGAGCCCTGGTACAATTTCAATCCTTCTGAATTCACTGAGGCTCTTTCAAAGCACTTTCTATTAATTAATTTAACCAGCTCAGGATTTTTGCTTCTTGGCGACTCTTCCAGATTTCTGCCCAAGTGACTAACCACTATATTCAAGAGGGCGCATTAAATCATTTGTTGTCTACATTATATACCATGTTTTCCCCTCATTTGTTTCTTTTAAAAAAAATAAAATTTAAATGAACATCAAATTGGTACCCACCCACCATCTGGCATAACTCTTTAAAAGAGCAACTTTTCAAAAATGATTTTTGATTACTTAATAACACTCAAAGAACAATGGAAGACTACAGACAGAGGGAAGCAAGAGAAACGAAAACAAATCAGATAATTTTCCAGCCACTGTTATCATGTGTGCTGTTCTCTTCCATTTTTGGCTGTGAATAAATTGGTGGTTTTCATTTTCCAATGAAGCTAGCATACTGCATATGCATATTTGTATTTGACCTGGTTAACCTGATGGGCATTTTCCCCTTTTACGAAACAGGCTGTGTTGCCATCAATTTATGGGCTGTGAATATACCATATGTTTTGAGGTAAAAAACAATGTTTCCTCCTCTGCCCCATTTTAAATTGTTTATAACCAAGTGCTATAAGGTTTCTAAAAAGATGTCCTCGTCCTTGGAAATGAGTGTTAATAGAAAAAGAGATGCAGCCTCTTAATTGTAAGGATGATTTAATGAGCACTTACATTATTGGGTAAGGAGAAATTTCAGGGAGCAAGCTAGACTGTGAGAGCTCTAGACCCTCTAAGAAGAAACTCAGATAAAGAAGAAAATTCTCAATGTCACTGTTATCTTTCAGGCGGTTACAAATTACTACTCCTTGTCTGGGCTCCTTGAGAGGAGCACATCTCTGTCTTAAGGAGGTCTCTCCCCACTCTTCAGAAGTGAATTGACTAAAAGAAAAATCTTTGGATATTTAAGTTCCTACTACTTGTCACAGATGAAGAGCTATACTTTAGAAAACAGGAGAGAGAATTTCAAGGAGGAACCTCTCTCCTTTCCCTCACCTTAACTTCTTATGGAAATAAAGGGATGGAAGGAAAAATGCAAGTCAGTGAGGTAAACTATCTCAACAGACCAGAGTAATTTTAAACTGTGAAGACCAAGCAGAATAGCATATGTTTATATGTCCAACAAACATCTGGATGCGCATAAAGAACACCCCTGGGAAGGAGCCTCGGGGTGAGCCCACATTAACACTGTCCCTGTATAACCAATACCTCCAGCTATGTCTTGCTTTCATTAGTTCACAAACACAACATCACAGACATGATTTGTGATATTTGAATGAGAATATATATGGCACTTGGGAGCTCTAAAGTGCGGAACAGATGTTAGGTATTATTTTTATTATTATGTGGGTGTTTCTTTCAGTGACTAATATCAGGAAACAGAAAGGGCTCCATTACACAGTCTACCTCATCTACAGCCCACCCTAAAAATGAACTTACTAAGGCTTACTGCGAGATCATGTCCCTTTATACCAAGATATACAGGACAAACAAGGACTACGTGTTCACACATTTGGGATTCATGCAGGAAGGCCTGCCTGTAACTTTAGGCTGCGGCGCGGCCAGATGCTGTACAAACAGCCTGCCCTGCTTTGTTCAGCAATGACAAAGGGAAAAAAGGTTAACACGAAACACTCTAAACTAGCTGATTTGTTTTCCTGTAAACTTTACCTACAAAGTATTGGCAATACGTAAGCAAGAAATGGATCAAAGCAGCCACATTCTGCCAAGCTCTGTGAGATGCCCTGTAAACTGGATGTTGGCAGGGGGTGGCTGGTTGGGTCTTCAGAAATTACCCAGCTTTTCTACAGTCCCTATGTCTCCACGGACAGATTCACGGACTGATGGCGCTCAACTGGATCTGAAGGGTAATTTGACAAAGGAGGTAATTAAAACCCTAAGAGATCAACACTTAGCATTCTGCATTTTCTGCCTGATCATCAATATTCCAGTTACATCGCTTGTATTACATGTTGGATCTATAGAACACACAAGCAGCCCCTTTGGGTTTTCCTTGCTCATCCCCTGCCCCACTGAAACCCCAGTACTAGGCATTTTAACAGTGGTTTCAAAGGCCTGGAATCTGCAACTCAGCCCAGTTTCTCCGGGAGCGTTGCTCTCCTAGTGGGGCTTTGCTGAGGGTGTCCTGCACCTGTACTGACTAGGCCCCCGCAAAGGCAGGCAGCTCACCTCACCCTCTCTTACCATCTCAGAGTAAAGTAACCCTGGACCTCACAAAACCCTCCCCCACCACCTAGCCCCTTCTCCTCAGCATTCAGTCATGCATGGGTCTCCCCCCATTCTGAGAAACGAAATCCTGCTTTGATCCTGCAACCCCTCCAATTTACCATCAAAAGGCAGCTTCTGAAAGTGCTCTCTGGAACCCCTTTTAAACCTGTTGCCTGCAAATAAATCTAAACTCACTGCCTGGCAGTGGAAGGCCCACCGTGACCTGCTCCCACCCTTTCTCGTCTCTCTACCTTTCCCTACATGCCCATGTGCATCACCAGGGACCTCAAGTTATGTCCTGGGCTTACTGAGTGGCTCATGCCATTTTTAACACTTGGAAGGCCCTGGACCATGTCTTCTCTTTTCATGTGG
Organism: Smutsia gigantea; assembly: GCA_032199065.1. Lineage (NCBI taxonomy): Eukaryota > Metazoa > Chordata > Mammalia > Pholidota > Manidae > Smutsia > Smutsia gigantea. Next base: position 15,476 of record JAVSCE010013718.1, read on the forward strand.
CACTGCCATCTCTTTTCCCAGGCCTGGTTCAAACACCACTCTTAAAAAAGACACACTCTAGTACAGCAGCAAGTTAATTTCTGTCTTGTAACATGTACTTATATATTTCATTAATTCAACTAGCATTTATTAAGCACTTGAGTACCAGGTACTCTGCTGGGAATATAAAGATACTTGGAATTGGAAAGACAAATTATCAAATAGCGGAAAGTTTCCATGGTGGTATGTGTTTCTGGAAACACCATGGCTTCCCTTTTCCTGAGTAGATGGTACACTCCCTGAGGACAGGGTGAACCCTTTTCTTCAGTCTCTTCTAAGGGCATTCAGTACCAACTGTGGATGCATAGAACTCTCAATTACAGAATAAACATAAATGTACTATAATTTATCTGCTTATCTTTGAACACATTGACATTCATTTACATTCTCAACAGCCCGTCCAGTGCACGCACGTAGCAGTCACTCAGTAAATCTGAGGAATGAATAAATGGAAGGGAGGAAGCAAGAAGCAAGCCACCTCGACAGAAGGAGTGCCTGCCCTGTTCCCCCTTGTTTCCCAGGAGGCCCAGGACAGGGCTGGGCACACCTGGGAACATACAAACAGTTAGCAAATAACCAGAGCCACTGTCCTTGAAGAACGAATCTCTCAACCAGATTTCTAGTCTCCTTTCCCAGCGTACAACCAAGGAAAGTTGTGAAGGAGGCAGGTTTATAAACAGAAACAGAAGTCCTGGTTCCAGTGCCAATGGAAAGAGGCCTGAGCTCTGCTTCACCCTCCCTGACAGCTGCTCTACCGGGCAGGGCCTTAGCGCCTGCCCCTCCTGGGACTTCACTCCACCATCTAGGCAGCGGTGTGGATGAACTGCTTCCACACTGAGACTCGTGCACAGCTCACCGAAAGGTGTCGAGGGACCAACTCCATCTCGTAGTTCATGCCAGGGGTACCCTCAGCGTGGCTTGGCCAATGACCACTTCACTCAGTTATCAATTTGGAAATGAAAAGCGGAAGATAAAAATAAAGTTCCGTGAAACTGTTCCAAGTTAATGGGATGGAAACCACGGAGAATTCATGCCTGAGGGCAGGGCCCTTGCTTCTGGGAGATAGCTCATAATCAGAACCTCCCTGCTCAGTGCTTTGTACACAAGCCCCTTCTCAGAAAAAAAGAAAAAAAAATCTGCTCTCATGTCTGGGGCTGTAGGAAACAACTCAGTATCAAGTTTGCTTCCACCTCATGTGGCTTCAAGTTCTTTCTTAAGTAAGGTGAGGTAGACGCCATTTCATGTCTGTAAATCTTGTCCCTGAAAGAAAGGAATGCCCTCCAGAGAAGAAGTGGTGATCAGGGATCTAAGGACAACTTGCTGCTGTGCTTAGCGATTTTAAAGACATTAAAATCCTACCTCTGTTTTTGTAAAGCTGGAAGATGTATGTAGCAGCCTGGGATCCACATACCCCGTGGTAGTAACAACTATAGCAGAGCTGTGCCCCGTCAGGAGGACCGCAGGCCTGCCGATGACAACCGTGCCCTCCCACACTTCGTTTTCTGATGTTTGTACCCGCCTGACCCTGTGAATACCTGAGCTTAGAGACCACCCTTACCTAGTCAGGGGCAAGCTAAAGCCTCAACAGCATGCCCTACTTCACTCTTTTCCTTTCTCTCCACATCTAAGCAATACAAAGTTCTACTTACCTTTTAAACATTTCTGAAACTCCCTAATTCTCTGTTTCACTCCCTCTAGTATTTACTCTAATAAAGTGTTAATCCCACTGAGATTAATCCCACTAAGCCAACACTGTCACTCGGCCCCCTCAGGGCTCTCTCCACCCGCCCGTTATAAGCCCTGCCTTCTTTCCTTCAGCTCAGCTCCCCCTGCCCCTCTTTCCTTCTGCATCCCACTCACCTGGCTTGGAGGCTCAGTTCTTGTTATAAACCCAAATCTCTGCTCACTCTGCTCCTGAACCCGGGCTGCTCACCACGGCTGGAAAAAAAACCCCCAAATCATGCTTGCCATCAAGGTCTATTTTAAAGTCATGACCACTGAATGCCGGGGGTCCTCAGTTAGCCTTGACGATGTTACTATACTCCCCTAGCCCATCACTCTTCCCCTTTCCAAGACTATTTTCTACATTCTCCTCTCCAGAAACCTCCTTCCCATCCTCAGCTGAAAACTGTGAGCTTTGTATTTCACTGAGAAAACAGACGCAATGCAAGTATTTCCACTTCCACTTTTACCAACCTTCTTGCATTTATACCCACACTTTCTTTCTGACTCTGGATGACCTAAGTGCCCCTATTTAAAGCAAATCCTGCATTTATTTGTATACTAGATGCCAATTTGTCCAACTTTACCACACCATCATTCCTCCAGCTTTCTCTCCTATCACCAGTCTCCCCGTTGCCAATGGGTTGTACCCATCAGCAAACTGCAGGCTACAATTTCTTCCATCTTTAAAAAAACCCCATCATCTGACATCCTCTTCCAGGTTCTGTTCTATTCCTCTGCTCCCCTTTATAGGACAATTCCTCAAAAGAGGTGTCTACACTCATTCCCATTCCCTTTAAAACTCTTCCATTCCACCAGCATAATCCACTCCAGCTCCCTAGGACTCTGTGATGAAACTGAACGCACCAAACATCTATCTCTTCTGCCTCAGGGTCTTTGCCTCGGCTGGCCCTCTGCTCAGCACATTCTTCCCTCAGATGGAGCCACGCAACTCCTGCTATCACTCCCTGACCATCACATTCAAATACACACATCTTGACACTGCCTAGTCCCCCACCGTTTTATTTTTCTCCATAGCCCTTATCGCCACATGACACATTCTGCTTGTGCCATTGTTATCTCTTTCCCCTCTCACCAGCTTTCTCATTATTAGGTTTTAAATAAGATAATCTTGTGTGAGCTTTTGTCCTATGTGACCTGTGGATATTCCACTAAGATCACAGAATACTCCTTGGATTATCCACAGCCTGATAAATCCAAGAAAATAACTCATTAGCAGTCCCCTTTCTGTGCAACTCTGGGCAGATGCTGGGAAGGCTGCTAGCAAGCTCCTTAGGTTTTCATTCCAACACTGTAAACAGCTGTAACTCAATGCAAGTCTGCAGACCTCCTGATGCAATGAATTACATATAAACCTGCCACTCACATAAAAGTATATATTGAGTGTAAAACTATTCAGACGCTTACCAACAAAGTTTTCAAGATTATTTCATAATCATCCAGATGCAAAAGTCACTTGGTGGACATAGGCATAAAATTTCTTTTTTCTAAACCACTCAAAGCTGAGGTCGGTGTAATATATTCAAGCTACTATTTGGTTAAAATGATGCTATCATTTCTTTACCAATTGTCCAGGTAGGAGATAAGTAAAATAAGCATTCAAGTTCTGCGTTTTGAAAAAGCTATTCCATCAAATAGTTCTGCTGTTATTTTTAACATTTAGAAGGAGGAGAATAGCCTCTTTGGAAATGTCACCAAGGAAATACACCAAACCCTAGAAGAATGACAGGCACATGATAACCAGCATTACAGGCTATAGCATTTTGCATGACAACCTGATTTCCCAAGCATAGCAAAACGATGATGGTATGCCACTCAATGGAACGTTACATAGCAATATAACAATGATGAATGTATGTTAATATGGAAAAATGGTACTACCTCCAATGTTCTGTATACCACAACTTTAATTACATCTTTGGAAAGAGAAAGTCATCAAGATGTTAACAGTGACTGTGTGGAGGTATTATTTTCTTTTCTCTAATTCCCAAAGTTTATTATATTGCTGTTATAATTTAAACGTGCCCCTAAATTTTAAAATAAAATTAAGAAAATATAGACAATTTTGACACATATTAACATGAAAGGGCTCATCTGCACGTGCTATTTTGTGAACTACTGGGTCTTGAGATTTGAGTCCACATCCTGCTCCAACTCCCCAGTCATTCCTAAGCTCCTCCTTAGTTCCAACCTTCCCTACTTAATAGCTCTGTTTTAATTTCCAATTTATACATCTATATAAATCACAATTTAAAAATATATACAGAAAAAATACATACAGAAGACAACAGACACCTTAACATATTATCTTTTTCAACAAACTAAATTACATATATCTACCAATATCACTTTTTATGTGAAAAGTCAAAAGAAGAGCTATTTCCTTGACTGCCCATCACCTTTTCAATTACCAAGGAATGATACTTCTTTTTGTAAATGCAAAGATGAAGACAGAATGAGTGGTTCATTGTCTCACTAAAAATTCCTCAGTATATCTACAACTTTATACACAAAACTGGATGATTTTGCTAAACTAACATAGATTCAACCATTTATTCAACAAATATTTAGATGTCACTAATGTAAGATGCCTAGTGCTATAAATATATAGTTCTAGCCCTCAGGTAGCTTACGGCTTGGAAGGAGTGAGAATGTGCACCTGTAAATGTCACTAGGTGACTCAAATGGGGATGTGACTTCATCTCATCTGTTTCTTCATCACCTGACAGTATGTGACACATATCAGGTGCTCAATAGTGTTGGCTGAATAAATGACAATGAAAAATGACACAAGAGATATGAAGAGCAATAGAAGAAGGAGAAATTAGTTTGTACTAGGAGGATTAGGGACAGAAATGGTGCTGAAAATAAGAAGAAGCCAGAGAAAGGCAAGTGAGAAGGAGAGATTAACACCGCGACAGTTGGAACCACTAGGTAATAACCTGCTTTACATTCTTCAGGAGACGGAATGTCATTGAAGATCTTTCAAAAGGACAATAACATGTATGTTACACTTGAAAAAATTAGTCTGACATTCTACATTTAGGATAGCAAGTGTAAAAATAGGTTCAGAGACTTGCAATATGTAGTCCATGCAAGAAGAAATAGGTGTTAAACCCAGGAGGTTGACATGGGATAGAATGGAAATAAATTTAGGGTATCTGGATGACTGGGCAAGAAAGAGCCTTCAGCTTTAGATCCTATATTTTTTGTTTAGATTTAACTGATATGTTTATTAAGTTCCGTATATATGTACATATGTATATGACCCCAAGCCTCAAGCAGTCACATATGGGGCAGTATTTTTGGTTCTCATGTTATGGATGAAGAGACTAAGTCTCTGCAGAAGGCTTAACCACTAAGCAGTAGGGAAAAAAATTAAATCAACCCAGGCCTCTTATCTACTAGTCAGGTATTATTTCCGCTTTATGACAAATGTTCAGCTTAATGAGATTTCTCTGTAGTACAGTCTAGAACTGGAACCTGAAGTCCATCACTCCAAAGCCAATACATTTTGCACAAAACACTTTGCCTCTGATTGCCTCCGGCAGTCCTCGGAGTGACTGGAGAGTCAATTTTTTCATTTGGATTAGGTGATTTGACTCCAGTATATCATTCCCATCTCTCATCTAGTTTCCTGTATCCCACAAATCCTACATTCAGCTACATCAGACTACTCAACGTTCCTTTCCTCACACATCCCGGTCCAGTTCTCTCCTACCCATAACCAATTTTCTGATCTGAGAATGAAGAAAACAGTGCCAAATCTCCTGGATATATCAAAGCACATCTAAAAAATACCTCACACATTGCAGATACCAAATAAATGTGAATTATTATACCTGCCCCATCCAACCTTATTTGCCTTTAAAGTTTTGTCTGTGTCAACTCCCTGGACTATTGCAGGAAGAATTAAGTGACTCCCTCTTCACATTTTTCACAATTTGACTTTAATATTTTTCATATTCTCATTTATTTTCTGGCTAAAGTGCACATGTCTATTTCTTCAATTAGAATACAAAGGCAGTATCTCATTTACATTTGTTATCTTCCACGAGGCTAGCACAGTATGATGGGTACAGTAAGTCTCAAATAAATAACTGCTGAATTCATTCATGTATATTTTAATTAGTAATTTGCTAATTAATTTTAAAATGAATTTGCAGGGAGAATAATTATAAAACACACATCCTTAAAACAAATGTATCTACTAGAGTGCTAGAGTGTCAAATTTAATATGTTAGTCTCATTCACCTATGACTTAGGAAAAAATAAGTATTTCCTTGGACACAACACTCTAAGTAAGGTAACATCACAGATTAAAAATAACTATTTTTGCTATGATATCTTCGACATGGACAATATCACAGCATAAAATATCAGATAATCCAGCTTCTTACCCATTTCCACATCCCCACCAGAATCATCTGATTGAGCACATCCAAGGTCTGATAACAGCAGAATGCCAGCCAGCTCCAGTGCTTCGTAAATGTTTTCTTATCCTGAGCTTAAGTCAGTCTTCTCATAACTTCCATTCATTAATTCTAGCTCTGCAATTTATATTAATAAGGTTTCTACCCCAAGGAAATGTATAACTGGGACTACAGTCCTCTGAACGACAAACTGAACTCCTCTCTACAGTTCAAATGAAAGGAGAGGGAAAACATTGGATTTATAGCAGGAGGAAATTTTTTACTGCTTATTCTCTTTCAGCTGAGGTGTGCAAACGGGTGTCAATGGGCAGTAGACAAATGTGCTAGAAGAGCATAGATAAAGTTTAGCAGGCAAATGCAGAAGGGTGATAGAACAGGTTGGTGCAGAGAAGTGCATGTAAAACAGAGTCTGCAGTCAAATGGTTGTGCTTACTGAACAAACTATTCCTTCACAGGCCACATCACATCAGAGACTTCAATTACTTCCATATCCTCCCCCTCCCCAAGTTGGCAGAAGTTTAAGGCTGTACATGGTTTCCAGCTAGAGGATATTAGTAGTTGGTTATTTTCTCATTCTTTCTGCTCTGTGTAAAGTGAGCCCATGGAAACTCTCAGCTCAATGCATCTGAGATACAGTGAAAACATAACCTAGATTTCAAACATCAGAAACAAACACTATGGCCTAAAGGATGGGACCGCTACTTGTATGATGAAACTGCACTTGCCATCTGGGCAAGGCTTTCTTTTCATATTATTATCAAGAGTGTTGCAACATGGTCTTACAGATCAAAAAAGCAGCCTTGGAGAGCAACTGTTGAGCACATATCTACTGAACACTCTGTTGTTCCAGCCTTGGAAAACAGATCTAAGGACTAAGAAGTATTGTTACATCATTACTGTCTCAGAAAACCTGAAAGCAGATTTTCAAAAGGCTGTATTCATTGGCTTCTAAGAAGCCTTTAATAGATATATTGTTTAGCCATGGCAAGATACAATGCTGGATTATTAATAGATAATACCCAAAATGAGAATATTAACAGTCACTCAATCTTTAAAAACCCACAGTGATACTTTGAATATTTTTTTTCTGACTTCTGTTACTGTTATCATTTATACAAACAATTGCAACTCCCACCAACCAGTATGTTCCTGACGGCCTTGCTCACACTTCTATAAAAAGGAAGACATCAAGCTTACTCATGTTAGGAGATTCTGATATGTCTCAAGATAAAATAGGAACAAACTTCCTTTCAAATATTATTAGGACTTCTTCAGCTTAGGGACAAGCATTAACACTAAGAAATGCTCTGCTTCTAATTAAGTATGTCTGTTTTATTTGTTAAAAGTTTATGCAAAATAATCTGGTCAGATATCTATCAACATTTACAGTTACTATCAGTAAAACTCAGATAATACCAAACTCAGACAGTATGTCTCACGCTGGACCCAAACAGGTTAACCCAAGAACCTACACGGAAGGACATGAATCACAGCTGGTCTCCAAATTAGAAGAGACTACCTTAGCCAGGTAAATGTACAAATTGTCCTAGAATTCAGAATCCATTTCTTTAAAAAAAAAGGGGGGGGAGGGGTAAATAATAAGGATTGCTTTCCTACACTAGGCCACAAAAAAAAAACCTATGAAAATAATAATAAGAGCAGCAAACAGAGTTTTTACTACATGCAAGGTACTGTTGAAGCACTTAAACTTTATAACAATCTTATAAGGTAGGTACTAATACCCTTCCTGTTTGACAAATGAGGAAATTGAGGCAGAGAGAAGCTAATAACTTGACCAAGGTCAAAAAGCTGTTAAGTGGCAGACGTGGATCCTAACACAGGTAACTCTTAAAACTCACAATAGAAAAATGAAAAGTTCTAAAATGTATCCTTTCTAGATGCTTCTGTCCTCAGGCTCCCTCTTCCCAGTGGCCTGAAATAAACCCTTGACAGTACTTAACTGACATCCCACAGCCAACCCTAACCTGAAACCTTTCCTCTAGTCCTATACAATCTGATACAGTTGCCACTAGCCAAATGTAGCTATTTAAATGGAAATTAATTTTAAAAATTAAGTTAATTAAAGCTAGATAAAATGGAAATCTCAGTTACATTACCCACCCTACTCAAACTTCAAGTGTCACTGGCTAGCCTATTGGAGAGTGTAGACAGAAAAGTTTCCATCTTGACAGCGAGTTCTATTGGATAGCTCAGCTGTCTGACAAACTTTTTCTGTGATAAACAGTTTAGGTTTTGCAGGCTCTATGGTCTTTGTAGCAATCACTCAATTCCATCATTGCTGTGCCTAGCAATCACAGATAATACATAAACGCATGAATCTAGCTCTGTTCCAAAAAGCAGGCAGTGGTCCCACAGGCCAGTTTACAAACCCTTATCCTGGATGCCTCTGGAGTTTTCAACTTCTCTTTCTTACCCAGCAGAGAAAAGAACTGTTGGAGAGTAATCTTCCATATGCTCTGGAGATAAACTTGTGTCCCACGACTCTTTCCTATCTCATCTCTTTTATGGGCAAGTGCACATCTTCTAACCCAGGAGCTCTTAATCAGTTTTTAAAACACAGATTTTGGGGCCCCATGTGCAAAGACTGATTTTGTGGGTCAGAGGTGGAGCCCAGGTATCTGCATGTTAAATGAGATCCACAGTGGTCTGTGGACCACAGTATGCAAAACACAGCCTTTATCACACTAGGTGGGAGAACAGATGGGGAGTTAGGAGGTAAATTCCCCTCTAGAAGCTACGTAATCCCTAGACAAAAGAGGGAAGCTATTACTTAACTGCAGAGACCCAGCAAAGTCCAAGTGTCAAGTGCACAGATGAGGGAACAAATGAGGTCTCAGATGGTCCATCAGGAAAATGCACAGAGTAGATGGGAAGCCTAGGAAGAATGGAGTCCTCCTGGCCTGAAATGCAGGGGACATAAAAGCTTTTCAGAAGGACCTCGGTGCCGACATGCTCCCAGTGTGTAGAGCCCCACCCTGTCTGCTGTTTCTGAAGCCCAGAAGCACTACAAAGAATCAAGTCTTATCTTTCTTTACATTATTTTTTCTTCCTTTATAAATAGATTGATTCATTATTAGCTGTAACCTCCAAATTCCTCAACATCTTGATGCCATAATTTTTTCCTAAAATTAAACAAAGTATACTGAGGATTCTTGTGAAAATCAAATGAATTAATATTTGCAAGAACTTACAACACTGTTTTGAAAAATGAATGTTTTTTTTGAATCACTATTCTATAAAACACACAAATGACGACAACAAAAACCTAAACGGAGAATGTGCTCTGTGGCCCAGGAGGCCCGAATGTTTATTCATATATCCAGGAGGCGACCTGCACACCTCCCTGCTCGGAACTGTCCCTCTGCTCTTCCCATCGCTCACTCTGCCAGGGTGCCCTTCCTCAACCACAGAGCTGTCTGTCATAAGGCCTTCACACTTGCGTTTCCTCTGCCCAGAAGGCTTGCTCCCCCGGTGTCCCACCTGGCTTGTACCTTCACTTCCTTCAGGTCTCTGGCTCAAGGGTCACCCAATCTGAAAGGCCTTCCCTGACCACTAACACCCCCTTCTCCTGTTGCTGTGTCCTCCTACCCAGCTTGATTTTTCTTATTGGCACTTATTACAGGATAGCTAATAGATATCCATAGAATGCATGCTTATCAGCCCCATCTACTAGACAGTCTCCTTGAGGTTAAGAGGACTTTATGACCCCTACTGTATCTCTAGCTCCTAAAACGGTTCCTGGCAAATAGCAAATGAAAAACTATTTATGACATGAATTAATGAGTGGATGAAGAACATTTAATGAACTCTTACTATATTACAATATTTTGTAAGGGCCAGGTGGTCAAGTATTTTAGAGCCTCTCACTTTTTAAATCATATGCATATTTTAAAACTTATAATCTGGTAAATTCCTTCCACATTAAAAGAAATCAAACAGCAAGATCTGACAATCTAAAGAACATTTATATTTTGAGTCAAGTCCAAAGATTCTGCTTGGCTACTTAACATATAAAATAACATTGTTTATGGCTTCATTCAGGCATCTCATTTGTACTCATAATGATCTTGAGGGTAAAGATGGGATAGATATTTCTCCTACTTATTAATGAGAAATTATTCAAAAGCTGCCTTATACACACACCCCAGATTAGTAACAAAACTGGAAATACAGACATCCTTTCCCTCTCACAAGTTTTTACTGAATCATTAGGGCTAAATGATTCAAATACCACTTATGAGATATTCCTATTATAGAAACTCCTGGAATGACAGTCACAGCATAGTCTTAGTAGAACTCAGAATTAAATGGATATATGAATAAACATTCTCATTAGCCAATCCAGCCAGCCTCCTCTTCTACCAACCTCTTAACATCTTTGACTATTCCTTAAGACTTTATCTCTACTTTTATTTATGAGTAGCAGTTACACTCATTAAATGTCACTTTCTGGCCACAAGTCAAATTAAACATCTCCAATTCAGATTACTGCATACTTCTCATCAATAGATGGTATCTGCATCCTATGTCAATACATACTGGGTAGAGAAGAAGGCAGTATCCACAGACAACTGGCAACATGTGGAAAGTCACCCCATTCCTTACTGAGCATGGATTTTTGTTTTAGGTGATACAGTCACTGCAGTAATCCTCATTACTCTTGATACAAGACACATCTAAGCAAAACATCTCTCTCAATAAACAGAAAGTTTCGTACTTCTGTAAGAACAATGAGGAAAACAGAATCATCATTTAAGGGACACACAGTCCAACACCATCTTATCACAGATGAGAAAATTGAGAGCCAAATGAGTTAAAAGATTTGTCCAAAGCCACACAGCTAGTTTTTGCAAGAGCCAGAGCTAAACCCCCAGTCTGCTGCCTCCCAGTCCAGAGTTGAACATTTACAGGCTGACAATCTATATAAACTGGGACCTTTTCCTCCTAGTTTTCCCTGTAATGAGATTTTTGGTTTTGTGTAGAGGAAAATTAGTCATTAAACAAAGTACCCACAGACCTTTTGATTGTTAAATGCCCCATAAATATTTAAGTGAACTGAACCAAATGTGGATATGACCTATCCCCATAAAAAGCAGAATGCTTAATACTTAAAGACTATCCCATTTGTGAGTTTTGGTTTCCATAGTGATACATAATATTTAGTGCTACAAGTGGTCTGGCTTACATCTATGAACAAGCATTTCCTGATGAATGGCAACTCCCACAAGATGTAATTTCCCAAATATTTTAGACTGCTGATGAAAAGAAAACATTCCCCATAGAAAAGATCAATAACCAATTAGGTCATTCAGTATTGAAAGGCACTGTAAGTCTGCTATGACACAGCTGATACTCTGCCCTTATAAACTTGTTTTAGGAACATAAGGGTAATATTTGGGCTTTATTAGCAAACTTATTAGACAGGATTATTAATTTAGGATTGTAAGAACCATGTCATAAATTTGATTCATTAGTTTAAATCAAGGTACTTTTCAATCCTACACCATGACCAAGATGTATTTCATATTTTAATTCTTCAATGGTTAGCTTGAGCTTTACAGGATGGTCCTGCTTTATGACACTGACACCCCTCCTCTATCGTATCCAGCATATTTGGAAAACAGCAATGCTGTCATTCCTTCTGAACATAATCATGGAGTGATGTACAAAGGAGAAGCCATGGCAAGGAGCCATGAGCTTCAATAACCACCTATCCCCTCATGCCTACAGCTGTCTTTTGTGTGGGGTAGTTCAGTGTTTCCACAAGAACTAAACTTACCAAAAATGTTTAAGGTAATAAGTCATTAAAAATAGAGAAGGCTCCAGAGTTGGTTCTTTTGAGAAAATAAAAATAGATAAACCCCTAGCCAGACTTATCAAGGAAAAAAGAGAGAGTACAACATAAGCAAAATCAGAAACGCAGAAGGAATAATCACAATGGATACCACAGAAATACAAAGAATTAAGAAGAGCTAATACCCATCCTTCTTAAAAGTATTCCAAAAAGTAGAAGGAAATACTTCTAAACTCATTCTATGAGGCCAGCATCACTCTAATACCAAATCCAGATAAAGACACCACAAAAAAAAGTATAGAACAATATCCCTGATGAACATACATGCAAAAATCCTCAACAATATATTAGCAAACCAAATTCAAAAATACATCAAAAGATCATCCATCATAACCAAATGGAATTTATTCCAGGGATGCAAGGATATTATAAATTCACAAATCAATCAATATCATATACCACATTAACAAAAGAAGGACAAAAACCCCATGATCATCTCCATAGATGCTGAAAAAGCATTTGACAAAATTCAACATCCATTCGTGATAAAAACCCTCAACAAAATGGGTAGAGAGGGTGTGTAACCTCAACATAATAAAGGTATATGACAAATCCACAGCCCACATCATCCTTAATAGCAAAAAGCTGAAAGCTTTTCTTTTAAGATCAGGAACAAGACAGGATGTTGCCTCACCACTTTTATTTAACGTAGTACTAGAGGTCCTAGCCCCAGAAATCAGACAAAGCAAGAGATAAAAGGAATCCAAATTGGTAAGGAAGAAGTTAAACTGTCACTATTTGCAAACGACATGATATTATACATAGAAAACCCCAAAGACTCCACCAAAAAACTATTAGAACTAATAAGTGAATTCAGCAATGTTGCAGGATACAAAATTAATACACAGAAATCTGTTACATTCTTACATACTAACAATGAACTAGCAGAAAGAGAAATCAGGAAAACAACTCCAATTACACTTGCATCAAAAAGAATAAAATATCTAGGAATAAACCTAACTAAGGAGGTGAAAGACCTATACTCTGAAAACTATAATACACCTATGAGATAAATTAAGGAAGACACCAATAAATGGAATCTATCCCATGCTCATGGATAAGAATTAATATTGTCAAAATGGCCATCCTGACCAAAGCAATTTACAGATTCAATGCAATCACTATCAAAATATTAACAACATTTTTCAATGAACCAGAACAAACAGTTTTAAAATTTATATGGAACCACAAAAGTCACCAAATAGCCAAAGCCATCCTGAGAAGGATGAACAAAGCTGTGGGGATTATGTTCCCTGACTTCAAGCTCTACTCCAAAGCTACAGTAATCAAAACAGTTTAGTATTGGCACAAAAACAGACCCACAGATCAATGGAACCGAATAGAGGGCCCAAATATAAACCCTGGAATATATGGTCAATTAATATATGATAAAGGAGCTGTGGATATACAATGGGGAGATGACAGCCTCTTCAGCAGCTGGTATTGGAAAAACTGGACAGCTACATGTAAGAGAATGAAACTGGATTATTGTCTAACTCCATACACAAAAGTAAACTCAAAGTGATCAAAGACCTGAATGTAAGTCATGAAACCGTAAAACTCAGAAGAAAACAGGCAAAAATCTCTTGAATATAAACATGAGCAACTTTTTCCTGAACACATCTCCTTGGGCAAGGGAAACAAAGTAAAAAATGGACAAGTGGAACTACATCAAACTAAAAAGCTTCTGTACAGCAAAGGACACCATCAGCAGAACAAAAAGACATCATATAATACAGGAGAATATATTCATACAATGATTTCTCCAATAAGGGGTTAACACCCAAAGTATATGAAGAACTTATGCCTTGACACTCAAAAAAAAAAATAACCCGATTAAAAAATGGGTGGAGGACCTGAATAGATACTTCTTCAAAGAAGAAATACAAATGGCCAACAGGCACATGAAGAGATGCTCCACATGGCTAATCATCAGGGAAATGCAAAATAAAACCACAATGAGATACACCTCACACCAGTTAGGATGGCCAACATCCAAAAGACAAGGAACAACAAATGCTGGCAAGGATGTAGAGAAAGGGGAACTCTTGCACTGCTGGTGAGAATGTAAATTGGTGCAACCACTATGAAAAGCAGTATGGAGGCTCCTGAGAAAACTAAAAATATAAATACCATTCAATCCAGTAATTCCACTTCCAGGAATTTAACCAAGGAAAACAAAATCCCTGATCTGAAAAGAAACATGCACCCCTATGTTTATTGCTGCACTATTTGTAATAGACAAGATATGGAAGCAACCTAAGTGTCCACTAACAGATGAATGAATAAAGAAGATGCAGTACATATATCACAATGGAATATCATTCAGCCATAAAAAGAAAAGAAATCCTGCCATTTGCAACAACATGGATGGATCTAAAGGATATTATGCTTAGTGAAATAATCCAAGCAGAGAAAGACAAATACCGTATGATTTCACTTATTTGTGGAATATGAAAACAAAGCAAAACAAAAGGAAAAAAACAGCAGTAGACTCATAGACATGGAGAAGTGACTACTGGTTACCAAGGGGGAGGTGTTGGGGCAGATGGGGAGGGAGGGTGAGGGGAATTAAGGGGTATGATAATTTTCAGTCACAATATAAATTGGTTACTGGACAGTAATACAGCATGGAGAATATCGTCAATGATTCTGCAACATCTTTCTATGTTGATAGATAGTAACCACACTAGAGGGGGGTGAAGATTTAATAATATAGGTAACTATTGAACCACTGTGTTGCACATTTGAAACCAATATAAGATTGTATATCAAGGATACTTAAATAAAAAAAAAAAACGGAGAATGCTAAGAAGGGTATACATGCAATTACACATTTAGAAATAATCCCCCCCTCCAAACCCCCAGCATTCTCTGTAACAGAGAAATTGATTTTGATCTCTTTCCTATTTTTGCAACTTTGTGTTGACAGCTTTGAGGGGTTGCTGAGTTGGAGGGAAGGGGTCAAATATTTCTCAAAGAGGACAGGCTGAATTAGTATCTTGATGTTCCCCGGATCTCTAAGAGCTCTCCCCTGTTTGATTACAGAAGCCTGTACACACTGTTTCTAAGAACATTTCAACAAAATTGTCTCTGGTGAGAACAAGACAACTGTTCAGTCTGGACAGAATAAGCTAATCTTTTGTACTAGAAGCCTGGTTTTAATTGGCTTAATCCATCTTTATTCATCTCAGGTCATAAACTATTCCCACCTAAAATTCTCAAGGTTCTATCCTAGTTTCAGCTCTACACTAACCCTCTGTCAAACTTGTGAAAATTAAGCAAAATATTAAATAAGAGTTAAGCCTTTAAAAAATATTCACTTGTGCAAGCTTTGTCCTAACATAAGCACTTATTATACACCTGGCACAGTGCAGGAGATTGGTTAGTACAGTCCCTGAGGTTATGCACATTCATTTAAGAGAAGAGGGGCAAAGTTTGGGAAAAGAACAAAAACACACCGCATTTGCTTCAAGGAAATGCCACTGCATTTAGCAAACAAATAAAACCCAGAGGAAAGTCAAATAGCTAGATACAGATACTGTTTGGTTTCTCCCAAGGACAGCACAGATTTACCCCTCCAACATCATTTGGGTATGTTTCTCACAGTAAGGCTGCCCTCACGGAAATTCTGAGAGGTGGAATGAGTAAACCAAAGCTGGGGAATGCAGAACAGACTGTTAGTGTTTGGTAGAGAACACGGCTGACGGGTGGTTCACCTTATGCCTCCTCTGTGACAAACAGCAGACCAAAGTCCTGGTCACTAAAGGCCCCCATAAAGAGTGAAGAAAGCATTAATGGCTAACTAATTGCTCTACTTCCCACCCCACTGGACAGTGTCAGACCTCACATCTTGGCAATGAGTGGTTTCACCTGGAATGCATATATGCAACATCTCTTGACAGCAGCCAGCAGAACACTCTATGTTCCACTTCCAGATGATAAAGCTGCTCATCACGCATGCTGAGCAACTCACTTCAATGAGCACCGACCATCATAGTTTAATATTTAGTTAGTTGGCAGCATGCTAGTTGCTGTCAGGGGATAATTTACATTTAAACTACAGTTCTTGTTCCAAAAGAACGTGCATCTAAGTTGAGGACCAAATATATTCTCAGGAAAGTGATTATGTATAGACACCAAAACATAACCCAATTCATAAAATATAAATTTGAAATTCTGCAAGAGATTGACGGGTGCCGAGGAAGAGATTATTCAAGGGCCCCACTATGTCACCAGAACTGTAATGGCCCCAGTGCCAAATGAAGGTAAAAGCCAAGGGCGCCCAACAGCAAAACTGGAGAAATATGAGGTAGCAATTGAAAGTAAATAAACAAAACTAAAGACCACAAAAGTACGATAAAAAAAATATCCTCATAGTATTTTTAATGGAGTTTTACTACAAAAAAGAGCCACTGAAGGTACTGAAATAAACCTGTCCACCATCCGTACCAAGCCACAGGCAATCAGAAACTATGGGTCACAAACATTTCCAACTGCAAATCACTAATAAGTTTTATAACAAAGCTGACTGACATAAATCATTAACTCTTGCGATGATAGTTAAGGGATCTTGGTAGCATTCCTGTAGTAGTGTTAATGAAAAAGTGGGATTTTCTCGCTATTAGAGACCTAAAAGTAATTATACCTTAGGTGAATTAATGTAAATGCAAACAGCAAAGAACTCTAAGCTTTGAATCCTGTTCAAATATATTTTAAGTCTCCAAGTAAATACATATTTTTAGGAGTGGTAAGAGGATATCTCCCGAATATTTGAACCCTAAAAGACAGTTATGTACAGTCACTTGGAAGAAAAGCATTTCTGTGTGTTTTTAATTAATCATTAATGAGGCTCCAATACCAACTCAACCTCAGGTAATCATCTACTCACTTTTTTTCAACAAAGTACAAAATAGGAACTTTATTACCCTGCATTAACCCATGACACTGACATTTAACCCTAGATATACTTGAGATAACTTGACTCTGTAAACATAAGACAGCTGCAAGACAAGACCAGAGATATTCATCATACTAAATGCCTTCTAGCAGCAGCAAATGACTTTTCTTCACTAGCATTTTATCTGTAAACAACTAACATAACTTCGCAACCTTGAGGAATGAAAGAGACAGCAACACAGGGTAACTTCATCACGTGCCACTTTAATTCTATATTGCTAAGTATCTCATCTCAGAAATCAACTGTGAAGTAGAATTATTAAAGTTTAATTATATGCCTGAATTAAAGGTAAGGAGTCTCCTATAGAAACTACTTAAATTCTTCCAAAAATAATAAACTGGTTTACTTTAAAACGATCAAACTGGACAAATGCTCATTAGGTTGAACTGGGAGGGACACCAAGTCACAGGCCGTCAATGTTCCCTGCCAGGTCTGTTTCCCGGAAAGGAAAGCTCAGTCTGCAGGAACCTTACAGTCAGGGACGGGACTGGATTGGACGTTGGGACCTACGATGTGAAGCACTCGTGTTGCCAGATTCAGTTCCTTTGGGGAGGGGCAGAATGTGAATTTCCTCAGTGACAAAATGTTGTTTCTTGAGTTCCCCTTCTCAATGTTCCTGCTTAAAAGAAAATTCTCCAAAATGCAGGAAAACTAGTAAAAGTACTAATAGTTCAAACCCTTTTCTTGCCTTCTACAACCACCAGAGGACAAGAGAAACTTTTGAGTTCATCAATTTTCCAGAAAAACTACAAGGCAAGCAGACACAATGAACTTCTTTTATCTTCTAATTGACTAAAGTGCCCAGGATCAAGAGAACCACGAGGTTCTTGGGCCAGCAGAGTAGAGCCTTGGGCCTAAGCTGACCACTGGCTTTGATAGTCCTCACCCCAGCTCTCCCCAGTCCTACCGCTCTGCAGCAAGAGGGCCCCTAGGCCCCGTCTCCCAGGTCAGAGTTCTGGAAGCCATCTTCCAGTCCTCTATATCTCACTCACACCCAGAAGGTTGCCAAGTTCTAACGGTTTCAGCTCAGAAACCTTTCACACTGGTCCTCTCCTCCCCACTGCCTAAATCGAGGCTGTACCCCAGACTGGGCTCTTTCCTGTCGTCCATCTCTGCCTGCTCCAGTCTATACTTCACAAGCCCTCAGTTCTACTTCTTCAGAAAAGGAAAAGAAAATCTAATTATGACTTTCCCCAGGTTGAAATCCCCGCTGATTCTAGGTTGAGTCCAACCTTCCCAGCTGGGCACAAGCCCCATGACCACCGCAGGCGCCCTCACGGCCACACCTGTGGGTCCCTGCCACACTCCGCTGTGCCCGCAGTGAGCGGACCCAGGGGGCGGAGACAGAATCTCCCTCCAGGTAATGGCGGTGCTAATAAGCACACCAAGTTCTTATTTTACCCCCAATTCCTGCAGCAAAAACTGAGAGGATTAAGGGAAGACTTTTTTGTGCTGAATTACAAGGGTGGAGAGCACTGGCTGCAAGCCTGGAGTCCTCCTGGCCTGCCTCTTTGGGCCACTGTAAAACTCGGCAAGTTACTCAATTGTGCTCAGTCTCAATTTCCTTTACTATAATATGGGAATAAGAGCAGAACTGACCTCACTCAAGTGCCGTGTCAACTAAGTGACACAGTGACAGTATGCTGCTTGGCACAGTGCCTGGCACTTAGAGCTGATTCGCCTTATACAGGGAGGAATAAGGTGAGGCATATTTAGATAAATAAACCTCATTGGCATCATGGAGTTCACAAATACCTTTTATGTGTCTGTGGTAACAGTCATGGGACAGATTAGGCAGGTATTTTTTTTTTTAAACCTGTGTGATATGAGGGGGCCTGGTAGCTTTTCAGAAAACCTAAGGAAGCTTTATTTTGCAGCCCCTTTTTACATAATGTAAAGATCCTGGCAAGAGATCACTAGCTTCAAATTCTTATATTTTATGATTCTGAACTCTTGGTTTGTTTGCTGTATTCAAGGTTGTATCTTCTTCAAAACCAAGAATAAATACTTTGTGCCAGACACCAAACAAGGTAATGGAGACTATGAAGATGACTTTTGTATTTTCTCACCATTTGCTTTGGCTTGGTGGTGCTGGTAATTTAACACCTTGAAAGGGAATCTCTTACATTTGGGCCCATTTTCCATCTTCTCCTTCCTTTGCTTATCAGACAAGGACCCCTTTTAGTAGGTTCCTAAAAATGAGAAGATTGTTCACCTGCTTCTGCTTAAATTCTGACCTGCCAATAGCAGTCCTTTCGATGAAGGCAGCTATTTTCTCTCAGTCTTCCAATCCTTGAAATCATAGTACTTCGGATCAAAATTGTATCTTCTTAAGTGAATCAGACTTCCTAAAAGTCAAGGAAAACTTCATTTTAAGAAAAAAGTGTTTAATTAAGTGTCTTCACATGAAAGGGTGCCCTATATCATGAGTCATTAGAGAAATCAAAATCACAGTGAGATACCATTTCACCCCTCCCAAGATGGTTGTAATAAAAAAACAGAGATAGAAACAAGTGTTGGCCAGCATGTGGAGAAATCGAAACCCTGGTGGGCATGTAAAATGATGCAGCTGTGCTGAAAACCCACTTGGCCATTCCTCAGAATGTGAACTATAGAATTATCATATGGCCTGTCAATTCCACTCCTAGGTACATACGAAGAAAAATGCAAATACACCTTCACCCAAAAACTTGTACACAAATGTTCGGAGCAACATTAGACACTACAGCTAAAAAGTGGGTAAAACCCAAATGTCTATCAACCAACAGACTATCAAAAAGTCTTATCTATCAAAAGTTTGGGAGATCAGTTTGACAACGTGAATAGAGCACCACTGAACATGCATTTTAAAAATTCTGGCCTATGTATACAATGGAATATTATTTGACAATAAAAAGAAATGAAATACTGACATGTGCTGCGACACGGCTAACACTGAAGGCAAACATCATGTTCGGTGAAAGAAGCTGGTCACAAGGGACCACATATTATATGATTCTATTTATAGTAAATGTCCAGCAGAGGCAAACCTACAGAGAGAGAAGGTAGATAAGTAGTTGCCAGGGGCATGGGGGAGAATGGGGAACAACTTGTAACTGCTATAGGGTTTCTTTTGGGTGGTGAAATATTATAAAATTGATTGTGGTGATGATTGCACAACTCTGTGAATATACTAAACACCATTAAATTGTACACCTTACATGCACCAATTGTGTGGTATGTGAGTTATATCTCAATACAGCGGTTAAAACATAGAAGAAAAAAAAAAGTGACTTGCTAAGTCCTTAGAGTAAAGCAATGATGTTATGTTTAGCTTAATCAATGCCTTCAACTTTGCGTCTACATCAACAAGATTTGCATCAATTTTTCCTTTGAATGTTGAGTCTAAGGACCTGCTATACCTGAAACCTTCACTGCCCATCAGCTGCTCTGCTGTGCTCTTACTGGGCCCTCCTCAACAGGTGCTCCACGCCCCTGAGTGGCAGGGCTGCAGGGTTACCTAGGTAACCAAACACAGTCAGTGAGCTAACAGCAGAGAACATATAAGGCCTTAGTGAGATCAGAAAACAAGGCTTCTCCATCCCTTTTACCAAGAAGGAATTTTGTTAAGATGAAAGGACAGGCTAGGATGCTAGATAGATAGAGAACCAAGGGAATGACTCACATGACCCAGAACGCCTCCAGAAAAACAATGACCTAGCACACTGATATGTCTGACATGAGCATGTGTTCTCAGATGGGGGTCTGAGGAACTCTGGAGGACCACAGACACATGCAAGAGTTTGTGACTTCTCCAAAACGACCTTTCAATTTTGTGTTTTGGTTTCAGTGTTAATGTAAAAGAAACTGATGCAAACGCACTCCGGACCACATGAATGATCTCCTGACCAGCACAGAGCCCAGGCTCACACCTGGCTGCAGTGGCACCGAGGGACCCTCATCAGTGACAGGCTCAGGTGTGCCAGCAAGCACATGCAGCAGTGGTAAAGGTCAGCTGGAGCCTGAGTGAGGCTTTGATTTCACGACACCATGAAATGGCAGGCAGCGAAGTTCTGTACTGTGTTAATTGCTGCAGGCAACGAGGAAGAGACAGGCAGACTTGATACCTAACCGATGTGGTCACACTATGCAGAAGTCAATCATATTGAAGAATTCATAGTAATGCCTTCATAATGGCACAAAGGTGTTGCAGGACAAAGGTTTTGTTTCAGTGGTTCAAAAATTATGACGAGGAGGCAATGGTAAGAAAAAGAGTTCTGTTCTAGTTTTTTTTTCTCAGAATAGCGTGAGTCATTGCTATCATCTACTGACTTCCTTCAGCAGACTGACACTTTGCTACACGCTGAAACTTTAAAAATGTTCCACATCTGTAAGAACTAAAATTAACAAACATTATATTCCTATTCTGATTCTAGCAATAGTTGGATTAGATGTATGTTTGAGGTTGATTTCAGTAACTATGGAGTACTAATCTTATCTGCACGAGATATTATAGCACTAGCGAGGAAATTAGAAATCACTAAAACCAGCAAAATTGTAGTTCAAGGACTGCTGACAGTTGTGGTCTGATAGGGTCTCATGATTCTAAGGCACCAAGCAAGGACTTCAAGTCCATAATGTGCTTGTGAATGAAATATTTATTGCAAGTAAGTATTCTTTACACTACTATTACCAAAATCAAAGGACTCTTATATATGCATTCAGTATATATTAGGACCCAAGGCAACAACTTTGTATTATTTTTAAAAACCAACACAGGTGATTTAGTTTCAGCAAAAGAATATCATCATTAGTACTTTTTGTTTACCTTTTATGGTTTTTAAATACTTTGGCTGTTATTTGTGATTTTTCAAACGTTTCAGTAGTTGCATAAGAGCTATAAGCACAAGGAGTATATATCCTTCATGTTTGTACATATTTAGTAGAATTAAGCAAAGCTAATTTAAGACAAAAAGGGGAGTGTGCTGAGAATTTCTAAAGGAATTCATGCATGGGGTGTTAGTAATCAATACTGTAAGTAACAATATGGGAGTGATTTGGAACATATTCATTCAAAAAACATTTGAGATCATACTGCATTTTAGGCATTAGGATACTGTGGGGAACAAGTGGGATCTATTAGAAAAGGCAAGTAAATGCAATAAATGAACTGTTGAGGGGGGACAAGGATATGGAGGATATGACATTTAAGTTAAAGCAAAGGAAGAAATGGGAGTTAGCTAAACAGAAGTGAAGCAGCAGAGAGGGAAAATGGTGTTCCAGGTATCAGACATGCTGAAGGCTCATTGCCATGAAAGTGAAGCAGAGTAGAGGAACAGAAGTTCTCTGAGGCTGTAAACGGTGAGCGGGGAGGTAAGGCAATAACTGGAGACTGGAGGATGGGGGCAGACTTCCTCCTGCAAGGTCGAAGTCTTCTTAAGGAATCTGGTTTTTAACTTCTTATGAAGGAGTCCTGCCTGAGGGCAAGGAGAGTCACTGAACGCTCTTACGCTCTTACACAGGTCAGTGACACACTACATTTTGTTTTGTGAACACCCCCGCAGGCTTCAGTGTGTAGACAGCACTGGAGGTCAGAGTCAGGGAGGACAGGTGGAGGCAGCTTCAGCAGTCCCCGCCAGACTGGACAGTGGCCACGCTGGAGCGTGCCCTGTGGCAGCACACTGGGGAGTTTCAGGAGGTTCACATCAAATTTAAGAACTTAAGTTTAAGACAGAATTGAGACAACTTGGCAACTCATTGCAGGTGGGAGATAAATGAAAAGGATATTATGAAAAACGACCAAGGGGTAATTGGTGGAGGTGTCTTTCACAAGATGGAGGAAGAAACGCAAATCCTTGTACGTTGAGGACCCCCAGCTTTTCAAAGACTGCTTTGTGCAAGTTGTTGAAAAAGTATTTTTGTTTTTCTTGCAATTTCAGACCTTTGAATTTATTATAAAGAGTTGCTGTTTTTTTTTTAAAACAAAAATACTGCTGACTTGCATAATCACTCGCACCCAGAGGCGGCAATACTCAAAACAAGTCTGTGTTCTTTTTGCAAAGTCTTGGTTCAAAGACAAAAATCAGAGAACAGACAAATCTTTTGAGGCTTACTATTGACATGGTGCTTCGATGCAACCCCAAGCCCTACCTAAGACCTTTCTTTGATGGGACAAAGGGCAACAGCCCAACACAGGCACTTAGAAAGTTTAAGAGGCTCCCACTCAACACTTTTTGCCATAGAAACAAGGATTTAAATATCAAAGGAACTGAGAACTGAAGTTCCAGTGACCAATGCACCTGGCAGATTTTAAGCCAGCATTAACCTTTCTATGCAAATTCACAATTTTCTAAGAATAAGTCTGAGAAAAATTTCCCATGATCCACCCCCCTCATGAACATTTTTAATATTTCAAAAATGCTTAAAAACCGGAAAAGCAATTAAAAAAATCTCAAAGGGTCAGAGCAACTGGAATTAGTTTAAGAATGCATTATACATGAAAGACACCAGGGCCCTATAAACAGGGCTTCTTCACAGCAAAGCACAAGAAAACAAAGGAAGAACTAAACCAACCCAGGCCACAGAAAACATCACGTGGAAGGAAATTCATGCTTGACCTAGCCTACACCAGAAACATTTCAAATAAAGAGGCCTGGTTTCTGTGTGCTCCCAAAAAGCAAAGAGTAGAAAAAGGAGAATCACATTTTTAACATGTTGGAAGTGAGAGACAGAACTTTCTTAATATTCCAGGTAATCAGGAGGTGAATAGAAGCAGAAGGCCCAGAGCCACCCTCCTTGCCTGTTTTCATAGCTCAGCCCATTTTCCACTCACTGCAGCACATTATCTACATTTCGAGTTGGCTTCTACCTCTTCCTCCAGGGGCTGCAGATGGGAAGGCCATTCACACGGGTGATCATGTTTTATTTAGTCAATGCTTGTGCTGTACTTACACTGGACCAGGCACTGTTCTAAATGCTTCACAAATAAGAACCTACATAGTCTTCGTAACAACTGTATGAAGCAGACACTATGATTATTCTTGTTTTACATACAGGGAACTGAGGCAGGGAGAGGCTATAAAATTTGCCCAAATTAAAAATGCTACTTAAATGATAAAGCTGAGATGTAAACCCACTCTTAATCATCTGACTAGGGAGCGATAAAGGTTATTATAACTTCCTCCTTTATTGCCTAAATTTTCATAGTTTCTTTAAATGAGGATTTGTTATTTTTATAATAACAAAAAGCTCTAAGATCACTTTTACTTTGAAATAGCAAACCAAAAAAATAATTAAAAACAAAGCCTTGTGTAATAGCATACAAAGTGAGTTAAGTTAGACTGTTAGATAGTAGGGGAATTGCCCTTGAACCTTTGTTAACCACGAATCTAAACCTGCAATGGCAAAAGTACACACCTATCAATAATCACCCTAAATGTAAAATCATCTAAATGCACCAGTCAAAAGACATAAAGTCATTGAATGGATAAAAACACAAGACACATTTATATGCTGCCTACAAGAGATTCACTTCAAACCCAAAGACATACACAGACTGAAAGTAAAGGGATGGAAAAGGATATTTCATGCAAATAATAGGGAGAAAAAAGAACGAGTTGCAGTACTTGTATCACACAAAATAGATTTCAAAAGAAAGTAACAAGAGACAAAGAAGGACATTACATAATGATAAAAGGGTCAGTCCAACAAGAGGATATAACAATTATAAATATCTATGCACCCAACACAGGATCACCTACATATGTGAAACAAATACTAATAGAATTAAAGGAGGAAATAGAATGCAATGCATTCATCTTAGGAGACTTCAACACACCACTCACTCCAAGGACAAATCAACCAGACAGAAAATAAGAGACAGAGGCACTGAACAATGTATTAGAACAGATGGACCTAATGGACATCTACACTCCATCCAAAACCAACAGGATACACATTCTTCTCAAGTGCACATGGAACTTTTTCAAGAATAGATCATACACAAGGCCACAAAAAGAGCCTCAGTAAATTCAAAAAGACTGAAATTCTACCAACCAGCTTCTCAGATCACAAAAGTATGAAACTAGCAATAAATTATACAAAGAAATGAAAAAGCCCACAAACACATGGAGGCTTAATAACATGTGCCTAAATAATCAATGGATCAATGACCAAATAAAAACAGAGATCAAGCAATATATGGAGACAAATGACAACAATAATTCAACACTACAAAATCTGTGGGACATAGCGAAGACCGTGCTAGGAGGGAAATGTATTGCAAAACAGGCCTACCTCAGGAAAGAAGAACAATCCCAAACAAACAGTCTAAACTCACAATTAATGAAACTAGAAAAGGAAGAACAAATGAGGCCCAAAGTTAGTAGAAGGAGGGACATAATAACGATTAAAGCAGAAATAAATAAAATTGAGAAGAAGAAAACAATAGAAAGAATCAATGAAAGGAGGAGCTGGTTCTTCGAGAAAATAAACAAAATAGATAAACCGATAGCCAGACTTATCAAGAAAAAAAGAGAATCTACACACATAAACAGAATCAGAAATGAGAAAGGAAAAATCACTATGGACAGCACAGAAATAACAAAGAATTATTAGAGAATACTATGAAAAATTATATGACAACAAACTGGATAAGCTAGAAGAAATGGACAACTTTCTAGAAAAATATAACCTTCCAAGGCTGACCCAGGAAGAAACAGAAAATCTGAAAAGACCAATTACCAGCAATGAAATTGAATTGGTAATCAAAAAACTACCTAAGAACAAAACCCCTGGAACAGATGGTTTCACTGCTGAATTTTATCAAACATTTAGTGAAGACCTAATACCCATCTTCCTTAAAGTTTTCCAAAAAGTAGAAGAGATGGGAATACCCCCAAACTCATTCTACGAGGCCAGCATCACTCTAATACCAAAACCAGGCAAAGACACCACAAAAAAAGAAAATTACAGACCAATATCCCTAATGAACATAGATGCAAAAATACTCAACAAAATATTAGCAAACCAAATTCAAAAATACATCAAAAAGATCATCCATCATGATCAAGTGGGATTCATCCCAGGGATGCAAGGATGGTACAACATTCGAAAATACATCAACATCATCCACTACATCAACAAAAAGAAGGACAAAAACCACATGATCATCTCCATAGATGCTGAAAAAGCATTTGACAAAATTGAACATCCATTAATGATAAAAACTCTCAACAAAATGGGTATAGAGGGCAAGTACCTCAACATAATAAAGGCCATAAATGACAAGCCCACAGCCAACATTATACTTAACAGTGAGAAGCTGAAAGCTTTTCCTTTAAGATTGGGAACAAGAAAAGGATGCCCGCTCTCCCCAATCTTATTCAACATAGTACTGGAGGTCCTAGCCATGGCAATGAGACAACAGAAAGAAATAAAAGGCATCCAGATTGGTAAGGAAGAAGTCAAACTGTCCCTGTTTGCAGATGACATGATATTGTATATAAAAAAACCCTAAAGAATCCACTCCAAAACTACTAGATCTAATATCTAAATTCAGCAAAGTTGCAGGATACAAAATTAATACACAGAAATCTGTTGCATTCCTATACACTAACGATGAACTAGCACAAAGGGAAATCAGGGATACAATTCCATTCACAATTGCATGATAAAGAATAAAATACCTAGGAATAAACCTAACCAAGGAAGTGAAAGACCTATACCCTGAAAACTACAAGACACTCTTGAGAGAAATTAAAGAAGACACTAATAAATGGATATATATCCCATTATACATCCCATGCTCATGAGTAGAATTAATATTGTCAAAATGGCCATCCTGCCTAAAGCAATCTATGGATTCAATGCAATCCCTATCAAAATACCAACAGCATTCTTCAATGAACTAGAGCAAATAGTTCTAAAATTCATATGGAACCACAAAAGACCCCGAATAGCCAAAGCAATCCTGAGAAGGAAGAATAAAGCAGGGGGAATTACACTCCCTGACTTCAAGCTCTACTTCAAAGCCACAGTAATCAAGACAATTTGGTACTGGCACAAGAACAGACCCATAGACCAATGGAACAGACTACAGAGCCCAGATACAAACCCAAACATATATGGTCAATTAATATACAATAAAGGAGTCATGGATATACAATGGGGAAGTGACTGCCTCTTCAACAGCTGGTGTTGGAAAAACTGGACAGCTATATGTAAGATAATGAAACTGGATTACTGTCTAACCCCATACAAAAAAGTAAACTCAAAATGGATCAAAGACCTGAATGAAAGTAATGAAACCATAAAACTCTTAGAAAAAAACATAGGCAAAAATCTCTTGGACGTAATAAACATGAGCAATGTCTTCATGAACAAACTCCCCAGGCAAGGGAAACAAAAGCAATAATGAACAAGGGGGACTATATCAAACCAAAAAGCTTCTGTACAGCCAAGGACACCATCAGTAGAACAAAAAGACATCCTACAGTATGGGAGAATATATTCATAAATGATATATCCAAAAAGGGGTTGACATCCAAATTATACAAAGAGCTCACGCACCTCAACAAACAAAAAGCAAATAAGCCAATTAAAAAATGGGCAGAGGAGCTGAACAGACACTTGTCCAAAGAAGAAATCCATATGGCCAACATGCACATGAAAAGATGCTCCACATCGCTAATCATCAGAGAAATGCAAATTAAAACCACAATGAGATACCACCTTACACCAATTAGGATGGCCAACATCCAAAAGACAAACAACTACAAATGTTGGCGAGGATGTGGAGAAAGGGGAACCCTCCTACACTGCTGGTGGGAATGCAAATTAGTTCAACCATTGTGGAAAGCAGTATGGAAGTTCCTCAAAAAACTCAAAATAGAGATACCATTTGACTCACGAATTCCACTCCTAGGAATTTACCCTAAGAATACAGCAGCCCAGTTTGAAAAGGACAGATGCACCCCTATGTTTATCACAGCACTATTTACAATAGCCAAAAAATGGAAACAACCTAAGTGTCCATCAGTAGATGAATGGATAAAGAAGATGTGGTACATATACACAATGGAATATTATTCAGCCATAAGAAGAAAACAAATCCTACCATTTGCAACAACATGGATGGAGCTAGAGGGTATTATGCTCAGTGAAATAAGCCAGGTGGAGATAGACAAGTATTAAATGATTTCACTCATCTGTGGAGTTTAAGAACAAAGAAAAAGCTCAAGGAATAAAACAGCAGCAGACTCACAGAACCCAAGAATGGACTAACAGTTACCAAAGGGAAAGGTATTGGGGAGGATGAGTGGGAAGGAAGGGATTGGGGGAAAAAGGATCATTACAATTAGCACGTTTAATGTAAGTGGGGGGGGGGCACAGGGAAGGCAGCACAACAGACAAGACAAGTAGTGATTCTATAGCATCTTAGTACGCTGATGGACAGTGACTGTAGAGGGTGTGTGGTGCGGACTTGATGATGGGGGCGGTGTAGTAGCCACAGTGTTGTTCATGTCATTGTAAATTAATGATAGCAAATTAAAAAAAATCACATTATCATCTTCAGAAAAAAGGAAAGAGAAAAATGAAAGATGTAAAAAAAAAAAAAAGAATCAACAACAAAGCCTTGAAAACTCCATCTCTGAAATCATAGGAACAAACACTTCATCTGCTGGAAGTCATGGGCTCGGCCAGATGATCTTCCTTGGATCACCTGCCACAGACTATCTATTCCATACGCTGTTCCCCTTTTGCACAGGCAGTTAGGGGAGCAGAAAATGTCGAGAAGGGCAGAACTATGAACATGTGGCCTGGTAAAACTCACCTGGGATCAAACTGTATGACCTGGAACAAGCCGTTTAAACTGTGTACACTTCAGTTTTCTGTTTTGACAAAAGGGCATAGTTACAGCTGTCTCCTGGAGTTAACTCATATAAACCACTAAAAACATAAAAGCACCTGGCATAGCAAGAGGTCAAAAAAACTGTTAAACACAGAGGAATTAAACTGTCTAAATATGTGCCTATTTAATTATTCCTGGGTCGGAGCTATCAAATCAACCAATGGCTTCGTAAAATCATCAAACATGGTCAAAAGAAAGAATCTGAATGAGAACATAGGGTTTTACATCCATGCCTTAGTTAGCAATAAGGGCTAACCAGGTAAAGACCATCTTTGAGCCACAAAGAAATGACTCCCAGGTCTAGAGGCTGGCATAATGGTGGTGCCGGGAATGTAAGAAAATGAGTACACTGTTCGGGGCCATGTCTCCCTGACTTGCCTTTTTTTTAATATGAAGAGTTACATTTCAAAGAACAAGTTCCTTCACCTCTCTGACTCTCCATTTCATTATTTATAAAAGAAAGTAATTGAATTGGGTGGCTCCAAAGATTCCTTCCAGCTTAAAAAATCTGTCATTCTTTAATTGTATATCCTTATCTCTTTTAGTCATGAAGTATGCACTTACAAGATTCTACCGCATTTCTAAGTGATACCACTCTGTCAAGAAAGTGGGTTTTCAAATAGCTTTGTAATGAATCAATTTTTCATGTTGCCCCTTTAGTACCTACAGAAATTCCCCCCAATTATGTTAGATGTCCTCTTAAGATAATGCTTCTGGTCCTGATATTCTTCTTTTCTCTTAGATAAAACAGTTGTAATTAGGAGCCTGGCTCCAAAACTGAAACTTAAGTAGAAAAATTAAATGCTATCACCACACCACAGATTTCTATTCCATAAGCCTTTGCATAGAAAGATTTTTCTGTATCTATATCCAACTGCCATTTAGTGATTTACACCCATGAGTGATGAAGCACACAGTGCTGTGGGAAAAGCTCACGGGAAAGCCCAAGTGGCGGCGGGCCTTGGTTTTCAGGGCTGTCCCTCGTGCCCAATCCAGAGGGCCCAGAGGATGATGGCTGTTTGCTGACTTGCCCAGGTGTCAGGCACTGCTGGTAACGCTACCAAATGAGCTCAGGGCAACCCTGGGCACCATGCAGACCCAAAGGCCAGTATAGGGAAGAAGAAATAAAAGGAGAGAAAATAATTAAAGGCTCTACAGGAATAGGAGGGCAGGAGAAGAACAGAGAGGAAGGAAGAGAGGCACAGACTGGAAAGCTACAGAATCACAGCCAGTTAGAAGGAGTAACTAACTATACCAAGAGTTTTACATATATTACTTTCATATGGTAAGCCTTACATCATTTTATACTCATTTTAAAGATGAATAAATTGAGGCTTAGAGAATTTAACTTAAGACTGAATGGTAACATGATGCGCATTTTGTGACCTCAGAGAGCATCTCCAGCCAGTCCCACAGAAGTTCCCAGTCTCTACACCCTTGGCCGAGGATGGTGAGCCTCTGTGAGGTGCCCTCAGGGCTGCAGCTCTGGACACTGGGCACTTCAGTCCAGCCCTATGCGGCTTTGAAGACTGTTCCTCATATTAAGACAATGTCTGTCTCCCTGCAACTTTCACCTGCCTTTATACCATGAGTTCGTCACATCTGAGCAAATGAGATTTCCTGTCAAAGCCCCTCTCAGAAACTAAACAGAGGAAAAGAAAATGTTAGAAAAGTTTCTAAAAAAAAAATCTCAAAAAAATCCTATAAATTAAAAAAAAAAGGACTTGTAAGGTGTGAGTAAAGAACCATGGGATTAGTAAATTGACTACAGAGAAGGCTGAAGGTGGGCCTGTCTTTGCTTAGTTATTTCACAGAGGGTGATGTACATCTACTTCTATTAAGGAAGGTATCAGAGCTGCCTTGGTTTTAGCATAAAAGATTTAGTTAAAAATACTATAGGTTTAAGAAAGATCAGAGAGTGCAGAGATTTTTATTTCTCGTAGAAAAGCTTAAGTTATACATTTTCTCTATCTTGGACTGGTTCACATAAAAGCATGCCTTAAGTAGGAGATTTGTGAGCTTTCTTCCCAGCACTGATGAAAGCTTACTTAGGAATGAAAACCTCATCTAATGTGTGACCTTCAACTTACTATCTGGCTTGTAGGTTCCATCCATAAAGTGGGAATACTGTATGGTAAATTGCATTTTAATACTGTTGTAAAAGTGTTGCTTTCCAGACTTACTGTTACTGCTCCCTATATACAAATTACTCATCTAGAATTAAACACTAAAAAAGACATGGCAATTTACTTTAGCGAATTATAAAATATTTCATGTTATATCTTAAACATTACATGTATTTATAAAATGTACTATTAACCTGGCAATTATATCCATATTATTTTAATACTTAATATTTTTACAGGATGCTGCCAAAATCATTTTTGCAATTTTAAAATTTTCACTTCACTGTTTACAACTACCTCAAGAAAGCACAAAATGGGAGTTAGCCAATGCACTGCTCTAATATCTAGATCTCATACTGGGCATTTGTGACAGGACTGAACACAAGCTCCTATTTTTTTTTCAGAGAGCAAATAATTGGGAAACACATAGAGAAACCATCATGAAACAGATGGACTAAATGCAAAATTAGTGCCCACCGACACTTCCCCTAAAAGAGTTATTAAATCATTATGGCTTCATTTATAAAAGCAAAGATGATCTATTATACTATCGGTTCTTTTGGGGATGAAAGCTCAGGGTTGCAGATAATCCTCTTTCCCTGTATTTAAAATAATGAGGATTATTTCTTTCCTCCAGTTTTAGTTCTTAGCCCCCAACCATCCCTCACTTCCGTAATTTTCACAGCTGTACTTGAGGAACAAAAAGGCAGACAGTTGTTACAATGTAGACTTTGACAGGTTAAAACCAGAGTGAAGGGATCAACGGCAGGAGGTCAAAGGCACCAAAGCCGACACAGGTAATGCTGAGATAATTGGGCTAACGCACTAACCACCCCTAGTTTTCAGCATTGTTCTCCACTAATATTTCCACGTAACAGGTCTCTCATTCAGAAAGGAGTCTTAAAAAGAGTCAAATTACTTACCCTTCTTACTCCTCCCACCTACTGAGTAGTTGGCTACTCATAGCTGGCTATATATTTATACTGTAAACTTTTTTAAAAAATCAATAACATTTCAAGGTTATCTTAATAAGTATCCCAGAAACTTGATTTCTGGCCTTTCTACTTCTTGTAATATATCTAACATCAAAATTATTACACAGAAAATTTATTAAATTTTACTCATAGTTCCTTAAATGCAGTATTTATTTTTGTATTCCCCTTAAAGTGGGTATATACCTTAACATAGTTGCAATAAACAATGTTTTGTTAGCAAAATTACTTTTAAACTGATTTTGTAATTTTTTCCTAATAGTTTTTGTGTATATGAAATGTTCAATTTTATTAGCTGTAAGCAGAATATGATTACTACTTCATTTCTGACCCTAAGTAAAATTTCCTGGCTCCAACAATAAGATACATTAAAATGGACACCTGTAATTTTTTACTGAGAAGTGCAGAAAAAAAGTAGTTTGCTTTTTTAGACTCTCTTCTTTCAGAAGACCCAAAAGATTCACTTGTCTTTTTTTACTTGAATGCAGCAGGTAAGCAGCAAAAGATATTGGTCCCAATTTTACAGGCTAGCAAATGGCAGTATTTATAAAATTTATAACTTTCTTGAAATCACATGGCAGTTTAGTTGGTGCTAACAGTATTTCCATGAACATCTACATTTCATCTGTTTCCACACAGCCATGCAACTTTCCTAAACCTTAACCTGGATTTGGTTTACATGCAAACCCAAATAAATTCAGAAGATATAGTCAACATCAGAACAATAGTAACAGTAATTTTCTCCAAAATTACACAAGGGGGCTGAGTTCCCTGACATCCAGACAGAACAATAATCTCATATTGTTTCTAATCTCTTCACATATTGCCATAGACGCTGCTCCTAACACCCCCTGCCGCTCCCCTCCACCCCTGTCCCTAAAGAGAGCAAGGTTTCATACCAGCAAGCCTCAGAATTATTACAAGCTCTGCAGGGAAAGCTGTACTTTATAAACTGTTTTTCAAGTGTTCTCAATCTGCTCTTTTTTCTTTTTTTGAAAGACAGTTTAGAGGCATAAAGACATTCCATATAGAGGAAAACTTAATTATGCAGAAATAGGAGGGTTTGGTTAACTATTAGTATAAACCCTTTTTTTAAAATATAATTTATTTTATTATCATTAATCTACAATTACATGTGCAATACTATGGTTATTAAACTACCCCTTCATCAGGTTCCCCCCCACCAACCCCATTACAGTCACTGTCCATCAGCGTAGTGAGATGCTATAGAATCACTACTTGTCTTCTCTGAGTTGTACAGCCCTCCCCGTGCCCCCTCAACATTACATCTGCTAATCGTAATGCCCCTTTTTCCCTCTTATCCCTCCCTTCTCACCCATTTTCCCCAGTCCCTTTCCCTTTGGTAACTATTAGTATAAACCCTTTTTATGTCAAACCACAAGGTAAATTAATCCTAAACCATTCTGAGAATTCATTCACCCTGTGTAGGTAGAGAAGGTACAGGACAGGAGTTGACGACCTTCCAAGTAAGTGCAAGGTGAGAGGCAGCCACCCGCTTTCCTTTTTCCTACCCGCAGAGCTGGGCAGTTCTGGGACAACATGGTTATCTCCAACAGGAAGCTGAGAGACCGTGTATCTTTTAGAACCATGGGGGTTTTTCAGCCTGTGGTGTGTGTTTGCTGTTTCCTCTCTCTTCAAAATGAAGAGCCTTGTTTCTGATCGTAAAATTACTACCTGCTTGCGATTAAAAAAAATTAGATAATACAGAAAAGTATAAAAAAGTAGAAATCATCTATAATCCTAGCACCCAGGTGTTAACTCCTCAATGTCTTAGTATACATCCTTCCATTTTTTTTCTATGCACACACACACAATTATGTTTTTGCCTTTTGGTTTTTTTTCAGAAAGTGAAATAAACTGGGAACTCTAGAGTAACCACTGAAATATTCTGGAAAGGAAGTATGCTGCAAGAGGAGATAAAATAGAATCATATAATATGTTCACATAAACCACAGAAGGCAGAGAAAACAGAGGGAAAAAGAAATGGAGCAGATGCAACAAATAGAAAACATTTATAAACATGGTAGATATTAAGCCAATAGTCACTTTAAATGTGAATTATCTAACATATACCAATTAAAACACATAGATTGTCAGAGAAGAAAAAAAAAAGACCCATATATATGTGGTCTATGAAAGACCTACTCTAAATATAAAGACTAAGGTTAAAGATAGAGGGAAGAAAACTGAGATCATGAGCTGTATAATGCTTTTAAGGTCTGCTTTTCTACTTTTTCTTATACGACAAAGACAGAAAGAAAACTAGTTTATTGAGAAATTCTATAGAATTCTCAATGTACATATAATTTTCCCAGCACAGTTGGTGCTCAAACCGCATGGGGTTAGTGCCGACTCTCAATGCAGTAAAAAATCCACATACTTTTTAGTCGCCCAAAATTGAACTATTAATAGCCTGTTGTGGAAGCCTTATCAATAATGTAAAGTCAATTAACACATATTTTGCAGGTTATATGTATTATATACCATATTCTTACAATAAAGCTAAAGAAATGTTTTTTCAAATTGCCACAAATCTCCAAAAAAATTTCCAATATATTTACTGAAAAAAAAAATCTGTGTATAAGTGGACCCACACAGTTCAAAATGTGTTGTTCGAGAGTCAACTGTATATATGAACACTGTCCAATACTTCAAAATGTCAACCTATTTTATATTCTTTGAGGAATATAGACTCATATATTATTTGAGCCCACAAATGAATGATAGATGACTACTTAACACATACATTTCTCCCAAATCTTTCTCATATCTCACAAAAATCTGCCACCAATAACACAACTGATTTCCTTTAAGATGGGCTCTCACTCCTTGTTCCTGGAAGTAGAGAAATATTAATAAATGTCCTTATTCTGACCTGAGAGTGTGTGTGTATGTATATATATATATATATAATTACTATAGCAGATTCCTTTCACTATAACTCAGTGTTCAACATGAGCTGCTAAACTTTTTTTTTACTAGCAGAGCTTTGAAATAATTCACAGACCTAGCAAGTTTAGGTTCAAATTTAGATATTACATGGATGCAGAGACTCAGCTGGTTTTTCTCTATTCTTCCTAAATTTAATGCCCAAGAAGGACATTTTTCATTGCTGCATGTCTAGCATGTCCATTCTGATCGAATGTATCTTGGAAATGAACTCTCCTAGACATACTATTTTAACATTCAGGCTATGACAATTTCACATATGCCAAAGTATACTTCTGAACTGTACATACATATCCTAGTTCCTCGTGTTAAAAAAGAAAGTCTTAGATTTGACTTTGTGAGGTTAGAAGAAATGACTGAAAGTTTCCCATTGTGTGGTGATGCCAGAATCTTTGATCTCTACCACTCTGAGTTCAGAGTCAGGCTACATAGTTTATTTTGAGAAAGCAAATCCTTCCTGTTGTTTCTCAGGAAATGGAAGAACACATTTATAGACTACGTTTTAACTTCACATATTTAAACGGTTTTAATTTTTTAACTATGTTTCACTTTGAAGAATATTTAATTACATGGAGAAATTAAGACTTTCAGAAAAAAACTAGAGCAGTGGGGTGGAAGGAGAATAGTATTCTCAGACTTAAACTAAAAGGGTGAATTTTAAAAAAATGTCTCACACAAACTGTTACACCCTGTTTCTTCCTGTGAAGAATTTTCCAAGCATTAAGTTGTGTAATAGCTTAATGAGGAAAAAAAGGAAATGTCTAAGGTTCTCTCAAATAGGTTAACAGCATAAAGAAAGATTAGAGGCTTAATTTTAAAGAGTGTCCTATTACCTGTTTAGGCTTGTTAAATTATTACAATAATCCCTGGAGCTACTCACCTGATCTGGAGTCACTCTTTAATGCTTGCCACACCTCTAGAGCTTTAAGATGCCATCTCTGTTCTAAGTGGGAGGCAGAGACAACTAAGTGGCTTTGAAAAGTCAACCTTTCAGGGGAAGAAAATATCCAACCAAGAAGAGTGATGAAATGCTTCAAACTGCTGATTTTTCTACAATGAAGGCAAGGAGTAGTGAAGGAGATGGGAAGGAGAAAGACTTTTAAGGTAAGATGCTTTAAATAATGCTCAATGTTCCTCACCTGTTGAATTCTTTTACAATGCCACACTTTGAACTAAGATGAAGCAATAAACGCAGTGACAATAAAATGCAATCATACAGAGAAGGAAAGAACACAGACTGTAAACAAAAAGAACAGAAGCACCCTTATGATGCGACCTGTGAAGTCTCAGGGCACTGCAGCCCCCAGCAAACCCGTCTACCTACTGCACAGCCCTGAGCACAGCCACGCTTCCAGCCCTGCTGCCTCTCTTGCCTCACCTGTGCAGCCCAGGGGCAGACACTTGGCCACGGTGATCTGACAGCCGTCCTGGTCTCATGTCAGCTTCCCAGAAACACTGGTGTTGGAGTCACTATCAGAACAACTCATGAAGGACAAATGACAGGAATCCAGCTATGCTTATCCATTTGTCCACTAGTGGTATGCAAGTCTCATTGGAAGCTCTGCGAGTGGCAAGAGACTGAAGAGGACATGAAGTGTAACTTCCTCCACTGAGCTGAGGAAATTGAAGCTCAGAGATTATCTGACTTCCCAATGGCTGTCCTCCGTTAATGGAAGTACAGAGACTGGAACTCAAGTTCCCTAATGCTCAATCTATTGCTCCTTCTGTCTTACTTCTCCCTTCTGCCACATCTCTAAGGTTTCCTTAAATCACCAGCTAAACTTAACATTCCAGGCAAGCCCTGTGTGTTTTATTTCAAAAGGTCATTCATGGTATTCATCTTACTCTATCACCCAGAATAAAACCCCACCACCAGCACCTAATCCCCACTGACAAAACCCCAACTGGGCCTTCAACAATACACGACTGTTACTCATCCTAAACCAGTGAGCTCCTTTTCCCAAATGAACCGTGACTGTTGGCTTCTTCTCACAGGCCCCTCACGCCAAGCCTGTGTCATCTGCTCCTACTTTACTGAGAAAACGCAAGCTAGCAGGAATGAACTTTCTCAACCTCCTTCCCCTCCACTTGCACACTCATCTACAGTCACACATACCTTCTCCTCCTCCTGCTGTCCCAAGGAATGAATGCCTCTGTTGCCTCCCAAGACAACCCCTTTGAGAGGCTTGCACTCCAGACCTCGGCTGCCCTGTCTTTTCTGGAATGTTATTCCATTAGTTTTTCTCTCTTCTACTTTTAGTCACTTCCTCTCCACTCTTCTCAATGAAAACATAAGCTCCAGTCATCATTATGCACAAACATTTCTGCACAGACAACAGTACACACACACACACACACTCCACTCGGGGCCTCCACTTTTCAACTGCTACCCTTTCCTCACCCACGACAATCTAGATTTAGACTTCAGAGCTCTTCTGACTACCAACTGAATACCTAATTGCCAAATCCAATCTCCTGTTTGCAGTCTTTTCCTGACCTCCCGTGGCCTCTGCCAGACCTGACAGCTCTCCCTTCTTACTACCTAGGCAGTCTGACAAGGTGCTTCCCTGAGCTTTAGATAGCTCATTTGTAACAATTATAAGAAAAGTTACTTCAGGGGGTATTGCTGTAAGGATTGTATGACATAATATATGGAAACAAAACAAAAAATACTCTGGTGCTCAATATTACCATCATTTTTGTCTGAGGCTCTTCTGGACTCCTCTTTCTTTTTCCCTTTATTTGTCTGCTTGGTCTCGGTCTTGGGCCACCCTTGGGGCACCTCATCTGCATTCATGGCCACAACTGTCAGCTCCAGTCACTCCCTAATAAGCGTCTCCAGCCCTGACTTCCCTCCGGGGTCCCTGACCCTGACTGCCCCACCAGCCCCCCAACTTGACTTCAAACTGACTCACTGTTCTCTCTCTGAACTTGCTCCTCATAATTTTCAATTCTAACTAATGATATCTTCAGACAGTGAATCTTCCCACTAGGTACACCAAGGGTCAGCTTTCTTCTTCTGCCCCCCTCATCCCCTCCCATTTTCCATCCACTCGGTTGCCGGTGCTTTCTCCTAAATGAGTCTCAAACCCATCCCCTCCTTTCCTTCCCTGCCATCATCACCTTAGTTCTGATCCTCATTATTTCTCCCCCATGCTATCTTAACAGCCGTTGAACTTCTCCCTGCTTCCTTTTAACATACCTCAAGACAATGATCTAAGAATTTATTTTGCTTCCAATGATTCCACAGTGCCATCAGGAAAAAGCCCACACTTCCAGGAACAGTATGTATGGCCCTAGACGTGGCTGCACCAAGAACGTGCAGCAAGCTCCATCTCCAGCCTCTTGTCCCCTCTGCACTGCAACCTCTCCTCTCCAGTCACTCATTCTCCATGTTCCTCACACGCGGAGCTATTCCAGGCTCTGAACCTGGGCTGTTTCTTCTGGTTTTTTCTCCTCTTCAGCCTGGTAAATAATCCTATCCCTCCAATAATCAGCACCAAAACTATCTCCTCCACGAATTCTTTCCTCACAAACAAGAAAGAATAAACCACTCCCCCCTTTGGGCCCAACTCTCGGTTATTATTTATCACAATGTATTGCTGTGAAGTACCTCACATCATAAGTTTCAGGGAATGATTTATGTGTCTATCTTCTGAGGTCAGGCACTTTGTCGTATTCACATTGTAGCTTCAGAACTTAGCACGGAGACTGGTACACTGTAGGTAGGAGGAAGGGAGATAAGGGAGCTAAGAGTTAACATTCTAGAGCTCAGCAAAATGTCTGTTGAATGGATGAAGTAGCTTGGCTGTCAACTACATTAGAATAATTGAATGAGAGAGGCGGCCAGGAGGCAAGTGGATCCGACAGCTGGTGAAGTGTGCACAGAGGAATCTGAATGAGAAATGGAGAACAACCCTACCGATGAAGTCCTCTCCTGAGTATGTAAGCACAGTCAGGTCAGAGCTGGGGCTTTATAATCAACCTCAGGTGAATACCTAATAAACCCTGTTCAAAACACAATAGGAGAGTAAGTCCAACAGCTCAAAGACATCATCTTACCTAAGCAGGTTTTGGACTATAGAACATTCTGTATTACAATTTTATCAGCTTTTGTGAAAACTTTGTATATTTCAGTAGACTATAATCCTCCCCCATATCTATAAAGCACCTTAACAACTGCAGGCAAAAGAAAAAGAAAAGAACAGTGTGTCACCCATACGGTCCTAGAACTGGTAGCTAAAGGTAACATCATCTTTGGCCTTGACAATCCATGTCATGCAATATCTATTTTGAGACCACAACTTGTCCCCCACAATAATTTCAAATGTATATGTTAACAAGCCATGTTATGCACAACATGGTTTCATCCCATTTTATAAAACTAAGGAAAAAGTACACTGTATTCTGCATAGGCACGTAAATGTCCACTTATCAAACAAACCAGCCCAGCATTCAGCGTGACACACATTAGAGACTGGAAGAGGGATGAGACCCACCGAACTGAGTGGAGCAAACTTGGAGAAAACCAAGCCAACACCAGCAGTGTTTTCCCAATACTAAAGAGACATCTATAATTAACAGGCTTTCAAGAGTATTCAGCCATGTATTATGGCATCACACCTCATAAAACTTTCATTCAGAAGCCATACTCGGAATGCACATTCCAGTTCTATAAGCACATGCAGAGCACTGAGAAGAAAGAGAAGCCTTTGAAGTGAGATGACCAAGTGTGAAAGGGAACCATACTGACATAAATAATAATAAAACTGAGAAGAAAGTGTAATGTCAGGGATGTTAAAACTGAATTAAATTATGTTACTAGGTAAGTTAGTTAAATAATGTTCCCAGGGAAGTAAACACACTTCTAGAAATTATGTTTGCAGGTATAAAGAGTTAATACACAAGCAAACAAAGGCAAGAAATCTACCTGAAATATTTCTGAACTGTTAAATTTTAGTTAAGATCAAGTCATAGGAATGTACATGGAACAAGATAAGATACTATGGCTTTCATTTCAAAGCCATAGTAATTTAAAAAGTGTATCAATGACTCGGGAACACACAAATGAGCCACCCGAACAAAACAGAGATCTCAGCAAGAAACCTGTATAAATGTGCACATAAACAACAGAAGGTAGTTCCAAAAATCTTACCAAATAAGAGTGGCTTATTTGGTAAACAGTGTTGGGGAAACTGGCCAATAACATGACCAGGTTTTAAAAATAAGAACAGATTTATACCTCATTATCTTGAATTCCAAATAGTATAAAAACTCAAATATGAATAAACGTATGAAGCTAATCAGATGACGACAAAGTATATTGTGAGCCCAGAATAGGGAAGGGATTTCTTAAATGAGTCAAAATGCACAGATCACACTACTATTAAAAAAATGGTGGGTGCAACTACATTAAAGATTATTTTGTTGCTGTTAATGAAAGGCACTATACACAGTTATCAGGCAAGTGACATATTGGGAGAAAGTATTCACCACAGTATCTAAAGCTAACAACAAATTAGTTTCTAGACTATACAAGGAACTCTTCCAAGGAACTTCTTAAAAGAAAAAGAGAAGAGATCCAATTCACAGAAAAGGAAATTAAGTAAATGAAGAGATACTCAACCTCACTTGCAATCAATAAAAGGCAAAATTAAACGATGAAGTGTAATTAACACGTATCAGATTGGGAAAAATCAGAAATTGTGTTAATAAAAAGAGATCATTGTATGCTGTATTGGTGGAAATTCGTTCAAAAATAAAGAAAAAGAAATGATTATGCATAGAAACCTGACAACAATCTGTCAAGTTCCTAGGAGATTAGTACCCTTATATTCCTAGGATTCAGCACTGTATTGCTGGTGGAAAATACTGCCTCAAGAATCTCTCGTTAACAGATTCAACATACCTAGGCCTCTTAGGGAAAACCTGAATACATACTGCATGAAAGCCAAAACTATTTGTAAAAATGTTGGCTCATTCATGTCCCTATCCCTAACATCTGTATATTCTCTACAGTTTTAAGTTAACCTCTGGTGAAAACATAACTAAGACCAAACAAAACACTATCATTTCTCTTCATAGGTGAGAATAAGGACAGAGAAAGCAGCAGATGTAATGATGGAAATGTTTGCATCCCAGTCTAGGCCTTAGTCATCCACGTTGAGCTGGCTGACTTACATCTCTACGTGCCTGTTTCTCCACCTATAAAACAGGGATATTACCCACCCTGCATGACACCAGGAGGTTGAGAGATAATTCATTTAAGTGTCTAGCTCCTAAGAGGTGTTCAATAGTGACTTTTTTTTTTACCAGAACAAAAAACATCATGCAGTAACCCTAACAGATTTTGGTGTCCTGCCTAATCCATCTCAAACAGAATATCAAAGCCAGAGCAACATGCACAGAAAGCAGAGAGAACGATTCAATATGACCTTGTATGTCAGTTTTTTCCACTTCGAACTAGGGATAAATAATATCTCTCCTTCCATATACTTATCAGAAACTGTAAAGGTTAAGGTTGGGAAGCCTCTTTCAGCTTCTAGGAAATGAACGTAAGGCTGCTGCTAGTGGCAGTTATAGCAGGGGTGATTCTGCGACTGGTGTCAGAGTCCTGACTCTATGAACATAAGGAAGGGATATTCACCTAAGTTCTGTAGGGAAAATGCTCTTACGAGAAATCCACTTATCCATGACGGAGTAACTAGAAGACCTCAAAGCCGACCATGAAAAACAACCCATAAACAAGATCAGATCCAAAGCCAGGACTTTACAAATCACCTATTTAATATACAACAAAGAGGAAAAATTCCACCTAGGAATCTTGTAACCTGACAGCTAACATACTATATACTTTACAGCACACTTTCAGCATCCTCCACGTGGAGCATGTTTGACTTTGGTCCTGATTCCCAACCTGGGGACTTCGGGGCTCTAACGGTCTGGAGACTGCTATTTTACAAACACAGGAAGATGCTGTGGTCATTATTTACAATTTATATTCGGTTGAGTGATATTAAATAGTAACTTTGTCACTAAATATTAGCGACCTCAGAAATAAGACATAAAACTCCAAATCAAGTCCAAATCTTTGAAATCTTTTAGTATTAAATAAAAGCTTCCCAATTTGTGT
Organism: Smutsia gigantea; assembly: GCA_032199065.1. Taxonomy (NCBI): domain Eukaryota; kingdom Metazoa; phylum Chordata; class Mammalia; order Pholidota; family Manidae; genus Smutsia; species Smutsia gigantea. The sequence goes on from JAVSCE010013718.1 coordinate 57,636, forward strand.
AAGGGTTAGGAACCACCGCTTCCAAGTTCACAATTTCCAATTGAAGATAATTTTTATTCCATAACACACATGACTGGAAAAAGAGACAGGATTTTGGAAAATCTGAAAATCCTAACACACATTTATCTCCACTCTTAGTCTTCTCTTAGCCATAACTTTTCCTTGGCATTTAACATCAAAGCTGGTAGCCCTTTGATTCCTAGTTCACAAGCTACTGCAACCATTCAAAATGGACAGAAATGGCAGTGCACAGTGTATGAAGAAAATATACATGTATTATTTCATCCCTCACTTTTAAAAGATCACTCTCTCTCTCTTCTCTCCCTACTTTCTCCCCCTTCTCTTGATACTCTGACACAATTCTATAGAGGGGAAATTATAGATCACTCTACCAGAGAAAAAATATATTTTACCTAGCATTTCCCAGTGAAAATGTACTCCAAATTTTAATTTCTATTCTTCTAAATGCAATATAAATACTAGCTAAAAGAGAGCCTCAACTCTGAGTACTGCAGAGAATAAACTTATTTCCATCTGCAGAACATTATAAAAATATTTAATATATAACTTTAAGTACATAAGGGTTTGCCCATGTCTTTCTGCAATATGAGCTTTTCAGTGGGTTATTCAGTGGGAGGCAGGGGGGCTTTGCATTGTGGTGGGCTGTGGGAGAGTCATATACACCATTTATTAATTTATCAATTTATTATTTCTTTTCTGGGGCGTAAACTGTTCTAGGGGTAAACCGGAAGTGCTGTTTTATTCTAGAACATTAAAATATGCTTATCTGACCCTTCAAAAAGATACTGTTCACTGAGACCTGACATAAGATATCTATAAATTAAAATAGGCCATTAGAATTTTGGCAGCAGAAAACAAATCACATTGATATAAATAGCTATATTTAGTCACTAACACAGAGGAAATGTAAATTTCAAACATGGGGAAAAAAAAAACCTCTGAGCTCTGGATGGAGAGCAGTGGAAGAGATGAGACTTAGGTAAAGCTAATCTGAGTTCATCAGCTCTCTTGGAATGGCTAAGGACCACCTGAATTAGCACGGCCATCTCCTCCTTAGGCAGCAACTCGCCAGAATACAAAAATGCAAAGTACGATAAATCAAAAGACTTTCTTGTTCAAGCCCCGGTACCTCCATTGAAAGGATTAACAAATTACAAATGAGATTTAGAAAACGTGCCCTGTACACAGAAAATGAGGATCTAATGGCCAGTTATTACTATCTGTGGGACATTATTTAATTATGTTAAATCTACTATGGTAGGAGCAAATCCTGTTCCTATAGGGTACAGGTTTGGAAGGTCTGAAGGCTGTTCTATTTTATCTTGAAGCAGGGTGACAGATGCTAAAGGAAGTCCTCATATTAATGAGTCAGAGGGCCAGGAGTATACCTGGGTATAAAAATAGAGAAAAATACAATGGTTGTGAAGAGTCTCTCTTAAATCTCATGACGTATCTGGCAAGAGACGAAACATAAACACAGGATCTCACAATTAAATTCAAATTTAAGAAGTCCACGGCTGTCTATCTAGAAAAAGACCAAAATTAATTGCTCAGTTCTCACAGTATATTTTGGCCACTTAACTGCTAACACAGTTATGCCAATTATTGATAGTATCACAGTGCTCAAAGCAGCTTCATTTTAAAAAAGGTTAAAGTTCTGAAAGGACTGTTGGAATAATGGGATCTTATAGCTCAAATTACCTCCATGCTGCTGATAGGAAAACAAAGGGAGGGATGGGCTAGCACAAATTTACCAGGCTACTGGACCACAAAAGATTGTCCTTTCAAAGAAAAATTAATTGTATCATATTTTATTATAAATTTTTCCAATTAGAATGGTATGTTCAGCATATGACATCATGAATTTAAATTCTACAACTAACCCTGTTTCCTGAGGAAACATGGCGGCCCAATAATGTCGGGGAGCTAAGTGCATGTAGTACTATGATCATGCAGTTTCCCTCCTTGCTACAGGAGACCCTTCTTTGCGGAATCTCACTTCCTCGCCTCTTGTTATTTGCTCACAGCCCCTTCCTCCAAAACAAAGAGGAAGATGACGCCACTGGTTTTAACATTGTTCAAACATTTCATTTAAAGCCATACAATCTTCCCATCCAATCTCAACCATCCAGCTCCCTAAGTGTCCCTCCACAAGCCTGGAGTTTGACCAGGTAGATAAACATAGGCAGAGAAACCAGGCCAGACTTTCACTGGGGGAAAAGGCAATCTGACTTAGTCTGCAGAAAGAAGCGCTGCCAGGGAAACAGCAGCAAGAAGTCTGTGCGTAAATCCAACCTTTCCTCTAGCGCTTTTTTCTCCACCTATGAGCATTTGGAATGGGGCAAAATATGGGTGTGAAAGTATAACCTACCTACGGAACGTGAGACAAGTCAGTCCCAACTTTACTCTGATGAAAAAACATAATTTAATGAATCAAGATGCCTGGCTCCTTCCTTTTAAGAGTACCTTCGGTCTCAGCAAAGGGAGACTAGCTAAGGAACCACAAGTGGAGTTAACAAGCCAGACACCAGACTAAACACCTCAGAACTGGCTGTCCCTCATTCCTGGTGGCTACCTTTCCAGCGCGTGTCTGCCTCACTTATTCCCTCCATTCCTGATGGCCTGCTCTCCCAAAATAGAAAGCAAAGAGTGGGGCGTAAGAAGTGGAATTTCTGAGCCTGGACACCAAGACTCTTGCTCTCCTTCCCTCCTTACGCTTCACCCACACGCCCTCTTACGCCCCCTAGGTTCCCACCTCTCCCATTCACACCACCCTTACAACATCTAAGCCTCTTGTGCCATCCACGGTTCCCAGAGCATTGCTGCAGATAACCCCAGGTCAGCAGTGAGCCACCCAGGGCCACACTTCAGCAGCAGGCGGAGGAGAGGGTGGCGGCGCGGCAGGGGGAAGCCCGGCAGGGCAGGGCGGCCTGGAGAGCTCAGGTCCGGGAGGGGCGCTGCCTAGAGCCTCCCGCCCAGTGACACCCCCAGGAGGCCCGACGGTCCGGTAGAGACGCCCCGGGGCAGCAAGCAGCGCGGGGCGCACCGCGAAAGGCTCGCGGCTCGGCGGCGGCCAGTGACAGCCCGGCGCCCGGCCCCTCGCACCTGGACCAGGCGGCCACCCTGCTCCCTCAGGGCGCTCTCCGGGACTCGGCTTCGGCGGGCTCCGCAGGCTGGAACCGGCGGCGGCGCGGAGACCTCACTCCTCCATCCTGGGACCCGGCAGCACGTTACCGACAGCCGTGCACTTCCTGTTTGAAAACACAGGGGAGAGAAGAGCGAGAGCCGCGTGTTGGCTGGGTGGAGGGAGGGCCGCCGCCCCCGCCCGCCGGGCCCTGGGCGCCCCTCCCCGGGCGGCGACCCGCCGCACCGGCCGCCCTCGAGGGGGCTCCGGCGGCCCGGGCCTCCCCCTGCCGGCGGCCTGGCCGCCCGCGCGCTCGCAGCCCTTCCGTTTCCAGCCCCGCCGCGGTTCTCCCCTCCCGCCTGTACCCGAGGCCAGCGACTGCCCGCGCGCTTCCTCCCAACACCCGTGCAGGCTGCCTCCGCCGTCCTCCTCTCGTCTCCTCCCTGCCCTGCCCCTGGAAAAACATCGCCCTGGGGAAGGTGTAAAGACAAGACTGAGCATTTCCAAGGGAGTGGAAGGTGGATTTACGCGAAATTTTTAAAGTTAACAGCCACATCCCAGTAATCCACTACAGCTCAGCAACCCAAAGAGCTTCAGGATGGGAAATTACTTGTCTTGCACCTGGCTGACTCAGGAGTCTGCTTGCACACAGCTGCCACAAACTGGGGGAAAAAAAAAAAAATCTAGGTGCCTAGGGTCTGTGTCTTTCCTGGGATCAACCTCACCCTCACAGTCCCCTGACATTTACCTGTGCCATTTCCACGCAAAAGATAATCAATCCTATAGCGCATTCTCCCTGACAACAATCAAATATTTCTCTGTGCGTACAAATCACCCAGCAGTTTCAAAGTTCGGAGTTTATGCTCATTTTGTCACCCTCTGACTCAAGTGAGTTTCAAGGTAGGGTTTAAAAAAATAGTAAACATATGGTTTCCGAATCTGCCATGCAGAGTGTACCAGCTCTCTGAGTTCCCATGTGTTCGGTGGCCGGTTTCTGGGCTTCCGGGTGTGAACAGACTCATCCATGCTCTTGTCCTTGCAACGCACATCTATCAAGTTACAAAGCACTTACTTACAGGGCTGTCTTTGATAAACAGTTCCTTTAGTCATCAAGCTGCGGGCTTAAAGTTATTTATGTTTCAAAACTCAACATGGAGAACAGAATATAAAATTATTCTGCATCAAAAACTAAATTTTGATAGATGTAGAAACTGATGAACATTAAACTCCCACTTAGTGCTAGATGGCGTCTCATTTTAATCTCCTGTTAGGCTCAGTATTTCCCAGAAGAGCAGGAGGTCCTATTCTCAAATTCCCACTTGAGGAAGCAGAATCAGAGAAGTTAAGTAATTGCCCCAATGTCTCTGCTAGAAAGTGATCAAATGGGGAGTTGAATAACAGATCTTTCCTAAGTATAAAATCTGGGCCACTTCCTCTGCACTCTGCTAATTCTCAGAACAAAAGTGAATTCTGGGAGAAAACGCAAGCCCAGCCACCATCTGTGATCCATTCCCTCCCTCCCAAATGATCCTGGAATTTATATGCTATCACTCTGTTGAACTAGCTAGCTTCCTTACCCACCTGAATAGTATGTACCTTGATTACTCAAGCAGTGGACAACTGTGCTCTTTCCCATTATCTGCCCCAGGCTCCGTCAGCCTTTTCAGCATTACTCAGTGGCAAAAGTTCAAAAGGTTTTAGGACACCCACTCATATGCCAAGGTACAAAGTCTGTCCAGTTCAGAACCTAGTCAGCTCATATTTGTTCCCTGAATTCTTCTTTACTATATGGACCTTTTCAAGAAGTAGGGGAGGGTGGGGGGGCGGAATTCAAAACAAAACGAAACAAAAAAACACACAAGTGGCTTCAACTTCCAGTGAAACTGAAATTCTCTCACTTCCCATTTCCTTCTGCTTAAGTACTTAGATTCACACTCACCTGTCAGTAGCATGCTGCTATTAGCCTCCTGACAAGTCACAAAACAGAGCACATATTAAAAGGTGATTAAGAACCTTGGTGATGGTGGGACCCCAGACACTAGCAGAGAGAGTAAGGGAGGAAGTGAGGGCTTTTGTCTTGTCTCCAGATGAACTGCACCCCACTAAGCAGCACAGCCTCTGAAGTTTACGGCACCCAGGCACCAGCAGGGGCAGTCCACGTGTGAGGGCAGGGCCCTCAGGTGTGATGGCATGGCCCACAGGGGCTGAGACGCATTCCCCTCCTTGAGGCATGCCTCGTCTAATGAGGCCTTATTACCAATATCTACCTGAAGACTTCAGGGGCCAGCTCTGCCTCTGCTCCAACTTTCACCTTCTCTCAGTTCCTTTTCACCCTAGACTGTCAACTCTTTATCTCTTTTCTCAAACATAATGTTTTTGCGCAAAGTACTGCCATATATGGGGAAACACAAAACTTTAACTCAAAATTTATCTTTCTCTCATTAAAAAAAAGACCCTGTCAATAATTAGTTTTAAGGATACAACTGTATTTTAAAACACCTTTGCTATCCCTGCCTTCCTTTCTGTTACTCATTATAACTCCAAGAGCCTAGAAGGAAAAAGTCTAAAGAAAAAAGAGATTCCTAAGAAAAAGCAAGGAAACACGGATCCCAAAGTTTGTAATGTGGATGATAAAACACTCCTAAGATTGCCTCAGTTCCTGACATGTTTCCCAATAAACACAAGGCCTAACCATAATCTGGTACCTTCCCATGATTCAGCTATTCTCCTGCGCCTTCCATATTTCATGGAGAAGTATTTCTTCCCTAGCCCTGTGAGTAGGAAAAAATATATACATTAAAATTGTAACTTCATAAGAAGAGAAAAATATGCTCAAAAATATGATCATGTAGGCACAAATGATACCACCAAAGATCAAATTAATTTTAGAAGAATACTGAAGGTTCATCCTGAAAGTCTCCACTCCCTAAGTACCATAATCCATGGATGAAGACAGCAACATCGTGAGGGCCATTTTGAAGGCTCCAAACTAAATGACAGGCGACAGCTTTTCTGAGGATTAACGGGTGTGGAGCAGGAGATGATAAACTCATATCCAAAAAGGATGCTGCTTATCTTTCCTCCTCCTAAAAGAGAAAGACCTTACTTTGGTGGTTAAAATGTTTGCCACAAGATTTCTGTGTACAGATTCTTGGTCATTATTACTCCTGGGTTTTGCAAACAAGAAAAATGGCAAACCATCTGGTAACCTAAGAGATTGCCTGTATGTACTAGCAGCCTTCACATCCGTGTCCTTGTCTCTGATTTTACTTCCAGGGGAGCACATGCAACTGGCTTTTCTGTGAAGGGGGTTTCTGGTCCTCACACTTCCCTCCAGGCCTCTGCAAAACCTGGGCATGGCTTTCAAAGAAGATGTCCTCAGAGCCAACTGGCTGGCTTGATTGGCATGTGCCCACAGAGGGTCACTGACCATCTTCGAGGAGCCAGTGGCATTTCCCATGGCAAAATGTAGCAAGGGGTTGCAAATTGTCTTCTTTAAAAATCTGCTCACAAGATGGTTTAGGGTCCCCTCTGTGCAGTTTCCTGCTTTGAGCTTAGAGCACCCCACAGCATGACGTGGAAGACCCAGCTACAAGGTAGAAACACATGGCCGGGCAGCTACAGCCTGAGCTGTTAGGTCCTGCAGCTCAGTGCCTCAGCTTCCTCTGCTTCCACGCACATATATGCCTCACCTGTGTTGCACAGAATTAGTAACCCTCACGTGCCCTGCCTCACTGAAGTCTCAGAACGGCCTTTGCAGGCAGGAGTCATTATCACTGTGCTGGAAGCTGCAGCAGGCTCCCAGACACTAAGTCATTTTCTCAAAGCAGCAGGTAATGGAGCTAAAACTCACCCGAGGTCTGTTTTTCCTCCTTTTAACTGAACAGAAATGAGTGGGTGCATTTGCTTGTGGACTTATTATTGTATGCTCTACAACTTTACTCAAAAGAAGGTCACTTTTAAAACACAACCTGTAATGTTCTCTCAACTGCATCATGTTACTTCATCACTTGGCCAAATTTTTGTGAAGTGTAAACTGTAAGCATGCATTTTCCAAACAGGCCAACTGATTTTATAGCACTATAAGTCGATCTAAATTAGGTTAAATATGCTCTTGGGCTGCAACTAATATTATTTTTAAAAGACAGTAACACAGATTCACTACTCAATCAAGTTAGGATGGACAAAATCTTAATGCATTTTTTTCCCAGTTTCCCCTCATATTCTTCAGTTAGTACACAATTATAAAGTGGGCCATTTTGACTGATGTACTATGATTCAGTGAACATAAATATGAAAGAATAGCAAACAAAAGTTTGACCAAATGAAAATACCTGTGCAAAATGTGAGAGTATTCAAAATGTTCCTGGCACACACTGCTAGCAATGAACAGCCTGGGGTTCTTTACTAACTGCTGATCATGATGGGTATTGTGTAGACTAAACACTGTCCTATAAGACATTTCTCTTTGGAAGGCATGTTTTGTCTATTCATTTTCCGTAGTGGGTATTTCTGCTTCCTTATTAAAAAATATTCTCAAATTTTCTTTGGGCATCCAGTTAAAAAATAATAGGTTAAAATCCATCAACTTAAAAGGATTGGTCCTAACAAGTCAAATAAATATAATGTTCACTACTAAGAACATAATGTTCTTAAAAAAAGAGTTAAAAGGGAAAAGGACTGGGGAGGATGGGTGGGAAGGGAGGGGCAAGGGGGGAAAAAGGGACATTACGATTAGCAGATGTAATGTTAGGGGGGCACGGGGAGGGCTGTACAACCCAGAGAGGACAAGTAGTGACTCTATGGCATCTCACTACGCTGATGGACAGTGACTGTAATGGGGTTGGGGGGGAACCTGATGAAGGGGGTAGTGTAATCACCATAATTATGTAGATTAATGATATCAAAATAAACTTTAAAAAAAAGTTAAAAATATATAAATATCTATACAATTACAAATCTGAAGGTACCAGAATATATGAGTTGATAGGGAATAAGTCACACACACCACTGTCTACTGAATATATCAATTCTCCATTATCTACTAGAATGAAGTCTTAGAAAAGTAACTTATGAATAATTTAAGACGACAAAATTGTATAGTTTGATTTTCATTTCCTTTCCTTTGCCTGCAGTGGAATGGCTAAGACAAACAGCATAAGAGAAAAACAAAAGTACCCGGAAAATCCAGAAACATTATTATATACTTTTTAAAGATTATTCATCAATTTTTAAACCTATTCCAACCCCTTAACATGTATTGACTCAACTATTCCTGACAACATTATCAGGTAGGAATTACCATTACCTCCATATTACCAACCAGGAAATAGACACAGAAATATTAAGTTATTTGCCCAAAAGTTAACACTCTCTGCTAGCAAATACCAAAACGTGGGTAGCCTGCTGGCCACAGAACTACTTTTACCTAACATATCTTACTACCAATAGGGCGTAACTGGATTGGGCTTGCTTTCTTCAGCATGAAACTTCATGGGCAGTAGTCTCACGGATATGGCCAGAGTAGAGTAAAAACTCAGGGTTTTCCTTTGTGCAACAAGATTGTAACCACTGGTTGTAGAGGGTCGAGGGATGCAAAGCCTGCTACATGTTTCTGAATAAATGAATATTTAAAAGAAAGGAAAAGATATTTGTGGAACAGAAAAGCCATGAAGAATGGCTACTTCCTCACCAGAATTTGACCAGAATCCTAGATTGCAGGGCTCCAAGACTACTTGGCTACAGCACAACTGAATTATCTTGGAAAGGGAAAGAAATGAACCCTATGTACTTTGATCTTGGAGAAGCGTTTGATACAGTGCCCCATAAAATCCGGAGCGCTCACTCAACTGCAACGTGTGACTACAAGAACCCCACAGGAGTTAAGCAGGCTAGAAAGGAAAACACAGGATCTATCTACTAGTATGATAAAGAAAATAACCACAAAGAAGAGTATTCAATTTGTATTCAAAAGTCAGTTGAAAATTGTTCACACTGTTATAATCAAATCTCACGTAACATTAACTTGGGAGGTGTGAAAGGGCCCGTGAGGGCAAGCCAACTCACTTGGTTACAAGAACAGAGCGATGAGGAGAAACAAGTTCAGTTTCATTTTTGTGCTCCCCTTTAACTTTCAGGGAGGGGCTAGGATGCTCGGCAGGGAGTAAAAGCCTCTAGACCTGAAATGCCAAAACTCATCTAAATAAAGTAAGCTATACCAAATTGGGTATGTTTAAAATTTTAGGACCATAGGTCTGAACTTCAACAAGCAAGATCCTATTATTCCACACACCACCAGTGAAGTTCCATGGGGAATAATATTCCTTTCAGCAAGAAGACTTTGTTAGCAAAAAACTCAAAGAAATGAGGGGGCTCAAAGGCTGAATTTAGAGGTTAGGTGAAAAAGTCAGTGGTGTGTGTAGAACTGGGCGCCACTACAAATATGTTGCACAGGCAGAAGGTCATGAGAATGCTTTGCAAACACACGGCAGGATAAAGCACAGCGGAGAAGGAAGAGCGAAGAGAGCTAAAATTTGGACTAACATTATTTTTTAAAGCATAAATTATCATTTCTAATTTCTTTAACATAGAGAACTCACTTCTCCCTTGGTAGAACTGTTTGCCTTCCCAGCAAAAATTATACTTTAAAACTCAGATTTAGAACTCAAGAAATGGGAGTAAGAGAGGCCTTTAACTCTTGAAAAAAATGGCCAAACACCAGGCTGGGTCCCAGGAAATGTATGAGTGAATAAAATACCACTTCATTCAACTCCTAAGAAGCTGAAGAAGTGAACTATTAGCTCCGTAGCCACCCTGCCCCAGGCTCTATGAGAGACTGTTGATGAAGACAGTCACCAAGGAAATCCTACATACTCCATTTTCCTTCTCAATAAACAAAAAAGGGAAATTAAGCACAAAGCCTTACAGATTAGAGACCTGCTACATTCTGGATATGAATGGGAAAATGTATCTGCAAGTAACAATGCTCTGCGATTATGTAGTATTTACAAAGAAGAAAAAACAAACTATAAAATCTTAACAGACAGATATTGCCCAAGGTCTGATTACTGGCCCCCTCCCATAGTTTAAAAATCATCCACACTGAAACAAACTAACAATTAGCCTTTGCCCAGAACCCTCTCCTGAGTGTTCTAGTGCCTATAGGGCGCATTCTACAGCAGGCTGTACTCAGAATCACCTGCAGGGCCTTTTAAACACAGCTTTCCAGCCCCCACCCCAGATCTTCAGCATAGGAATGGCTGCAGGGGTGAATCCAGGGGTTCCCGGATTTTGCACACATAAGAAATTAAAGTGCAGCCGGGTTGGGGACCCTCTGCTGCAGGAATTTGCTATTTCTTTCATCACTCTACCACTGCATCACTGAAGTCAGAGATGAGAGCAAATGGTTTCCCTTCTCAAGAACCTTTAATGGAATAACCTTCAAAGGCAATGGAATGAAGTCCAAATTCCTTAGCTGGACACTCCAGGCCCTCTGTAATCTGTCCCCCGCTGCTTTTCTGCCCTTCTTTTCTCCCACATTCCTCACTGTCATAGCACCATTTTCCCCTAAACACATCACACAGGTATGTCTGCCCCATTTCCAACGTGGCTGCCTCTGCTCTCCCACCCTCCCTAGTCTCCCTCTCTCATCCTTCAAGGCCCTGCGCAAGTTATTTTTCTGTGGAACTTTGTCTGATCTTCCCAAGCAATATCAGTCTCTCCGTCCTCTGAGAAAATGTCCAAAAAACACTTAGTTCACACAGGAAAGACAGTACATACAGCCTGCTGCACAAACCCCACTAAACTGTTCACGTGCCAGCCTCCCCGCAAGCAGGAGCCCTTCTTACCTTTCATGTTGTGGATGGGAGAGATCTAGGTTCCAGGTTTAGTTCTTCCAGCTAGTTACTGGCACTGCACCCTTGGCAAGTTATTTAAACACATGGAGCTTCAATTTTGTAATCTTTGAAACAGAACAACAAAACAATGACCTACCTTCATGACTGATGTTAGGATAAAACACAAAAAATGTTTGATCCAATGTGGACCACCTGAAATTCACCAAAATGAGATCTGTTTTTATTGGTTTTGTTTCTTATCCTACAAGAATGCATTGCAGACACAGTGAATGCTCAAACAGCATTTTCTTTCACACACAAAAAAGGAAAGCATTTGCTTTCAAAGTTAATAAGCAGTGATTTCTTAGCCCCTTCTCCTTACCCAATTGTGTTCTACTGTGAAGGACATTTCACAATATTCCTATTGAGAAGTCCTCTCTTAGTCCCTTTCTTTCCTTCAAAAATCAATGTACAAAATTCTACTGAACAAACCCCGTCCGTGTCCCTCCTACTCCAGCTTGGCTTTTTGCTTTGAACTACAGTAACTGCCTGCAGCCACAGGGCCGCTGCCTGGAGAATCGCCTGCTTCACCCGCACAACAAACAGCACTTTGTAGGCAAACTGGAGGGGAACCAAGGAAAAGAAGTTTGGGCCAGAAACTGAGCTAACACCCTCATTATCGTCCAAACCGTAATACAGGTAAGGAGAGAACAGGGCAGGAAAGCAGCTCAGATCAACAAAACCTTCCCCAGCTGCTCCAAAACAGCCACCTCACCACTCAGCTGCAGACAATGACTCGCAGCCTCACAGGGACCATGCTGGTCCACCGCTAACACAGGCTGCTACTGCTGTCACTAAAACACTGTCCAGTATTTTATTACCCTTCTTATCCTCACCAAACCAATCGTATTGCCGTTATATCCCCGCCACCATTTACAGGGGATAAACCCCAGGTGTCCAGAACTCCACAGGCACACAGTCAGCAGAAGAGAGCCCCAGGCCCAGAACGCAAATCCTCCCAGCTCCAAACCCTCGGTCCCTCCCAGGGCCCTAGAGCAAGTGTGAACATTTTATAAATGTTCTCAGAAGCTCACCGAATCCACTAGTTATAAAGGTAAAATAGTTTCTGTGCTCTTAAAACAAGTCTGGTGCCAAGAGGGTGGGTTGTCACAGCAACAAGGCCCCGACTGCCGCCTAGAATGATCAGTCTAGCATTTGGTGTAGCACCGTGTTCCAGGAAGATCCTTTAGCTTTCTGTTCCTAGATGGAAATTCTCCTGATGATTTTGTTTGTTCAGTGGGTCTGGGGTGGAGGTTTTAAGGAAGTATAATTTTCTTTCTTTTTTTAAATCAAACCCTGAATCTGAGTTTAAAGCTGAGGCGATGTGGAAAGCAAAAGAAGTGTCTAAAGCAAATTTGTGATCCTTGTTGTGAGAGGACAGAGGCAAGAGCACAGATTCTGAAGCCACAGCTGCCTGGGTTCAAATCACAGCTCTGCCACTCCAGGCTATGTGGCCTTGACTGCCCTGGTCACTCACTGTCTTGAGGAAGTGCAGCCAGACTGGGGAACTAAGTCTTGGTGTCCTCCGCTACAAAATGGGCTGTGGTGAGGGGCAAATAAGCTAATACACGTACAGCGTTCCAAACAATGCCAGGCACGTGTGACTACTTCAGAACTGTTTCCTATTATTATTTCCAAAACAGATTAGTCTCTATGATTATGTTCTTTTTTCAGTGTATTTTATAAGGTTAAAGAAGACTTCGTATACAATTTGTTAAATCCTTAATGCCCCAAACCAGCACAAAGATTATTTTACAAGTTTCACTTCCTGAGAGGATCTACCCAGATTTCCATCTGTGGACTATAGGCCCTAGAAGAAAAAACAGTGGAATTTGAAAATTTTTCCTTCTTCTCAGCAACAATGCAAGGAAAAAAATCTATGCCCATTCTCTCAATACTACAAACTGGCTTCCATAACGAGAAGAAGACAAAGACACTTATTGCATTAAACTAACTAATGCAAGGGCACATCTTTCAAATGTGTTTTTTATTCTGAAAACAACCAAGTGTTAAACAATCATGGTTGCACCAGCTGAGAAAGACATGGTTCAGCTCACACATGCATGATAGTTCCAAAGACTGGAATAAAACCTGCTGAGGAATCAAAAGGTTTCTTGCCCAGAAAATGCTGAAATTCCAGGAACAATGTCCTATAGTTGGGATGATTAAGAGAAAAATGCTTTTAAAAATCCCCTCTCAGGCTAGGAATGTAGACTGTTAGTAATAGAGATCTACTAAAACACCACCTCTCCCTTCTTTCAGAGGGGTCATATGTACAACAAATTAAACCTAACAATGGAAGGACTTTCCCCAATACAGCAATAAAACTAAAGACAGGAGTAGGGTCACAATACAGGTCTGAGATCATGTCCTGCCCAGGGGCACACAGCCAAGGAGAGGGGCTGACACTCAGCTACACTTCTCCCAGCAGTGTGCCCTCACTGGGCAGCTACTTCACACCAAGGAATGGTGACCGCTGCTCCAAGCAGCACGGAGCACACCCGCACTCCACACCCAAAACAAACTGGTGTCCAGAGCCATCTGGCAGCTGGGGCTGCCATGCATACCCTCCCAGACAATGCTATAGTTTGGGGGTAAAAGAAGAGTGTTGGTTTGTACTCAAACGTAGCCAACTTTCGACAATGCAAATGTTTTCCAGCTTTCTTGGTTTACTGTTTGCTAACAGCTGTTCTGGATCTCCTCTCCTTTCCTCACTCTGTATTCCCCTTTCTGATATCAACTGTTCCCTTCCTTTTCACTCCAATTCTACTTTTGCAGAAGCGATGGAAACAAATTCTTGTGCATGCACTAAGGCAAAATAATAGCACTGTGCCTACCACACAGATTCTAAGTTATTTACTGGGTCACAATTTTCCCTTTCTCATGTAAGGATCCCTTTTTTTTCTCCCTCTCTTCCGATATTACCTCCAAATCAATTTTAAGATATAATGTTTCTCTTCCCTTATCTTGAGGAACAGATGACCTCTTTCTTCACCTCCAAGTGGCACTTAACCGTTCATTCTCTCCCACTGGGCCCCTGCCCGCTCCTACGCAGATCATCTAGCTGCTTCATTCCCATACTCAACGTATTTCTCCCTGATTCTATTACCCCTCAGGCAAGACAGCCCCTTCAAATGCATCCACTCCAGACACAGTGTATCAAATATGAAAGGCAGAAAATTGTTACCACCACAAGTGTGGGGCTTTTGGCTTGTTCTGCTTAGTGCACATATGGGGGGAAGGGAGTACATAAAACAATGAACTTGAGTTTTGATTTGCTCCAACTTAAATTGATTTTTAAACATTTTTATTCAAAGCCTAAGCTCCATTCACCTGGCCACTGAAGGGCTAGCTATCTCTAAGGGCCCCGAGCTCACAGACTGTATCCAGCCCACAAAGTTATTTTGTCTGGTCTGCAGGAAGTTATTTAAAATGTTGAGTTAGCCAACCTTTTAAATTCAGGGGATTTTTAAGTAATAATCCAGATTTCTGATTTACAGTGAAAAATCATAAGATTTGTCAAGACTGGCCCAGATTTCCATATGGTAACAACTGGCTGCTGAATAGATCTGCTAAACAGACCCCCTTTAAGGCAGGACCTGCATTTTCCAGTTCAGCCCAGGTTCACCCCTCCACTCCCTCCTGATCACCCTACCCCGAGGCTGAGTACCAACTGCCATAAGTCATCTTCTGTGAGGCCCACTTTAGGCAGTGTTTGGAATTTGCCTGAGACCCCCAGGCCATAGCTAGTTTCCAACTTTCACTCACTCTATAGTTAGTGCAGAAATTAAGATGTAACTATAAAGTTTCTTCTTAGTACAGAATTTGCCAGGTACAGATAATTAATGAGGAGTTGGAACTAAGCAAAAAGGATGATGTTCCATAATAGCAAATGTATGAGAACAGCTAAGTTAGTGTCTCTCTCTGTATAGAAAAGGGGTGCATTTGTGCAAGCTGTGTAATACTGCACATCATCTCTCAATTTGTACTTTATTACTAGCTAAATAATATGAAAGATCAAAGTGTTAAGCAGAAACTAACAGGATGAATACCCATTATACTTGAGCATAACAAATCTATAAATAAAACAAACTATAAACATAAGATATAGATGGACATTTATTCTTTACTTAGAAGATATGCATATTTGTTTTAATTGCACATAGTTGTTATAGTATTTATTCAGCATGCATTTGAACACCTTAACAAATATTAACTACACGTTTATATATTTACATACAGTTTTGACTGTAAGGTCAGATCTATTAGGAGGAAGGTATTTAATGTGTACTGTTACACCATTTTATCACTAACATTGGTGACAGAAGAGAGTAAGTCTAGAGAAAGCACCAAAACAAGTTACTGTAAATTACCCTCTTAATTCTAGGATTAAACTTTCAGGTAGTTTTACCAACAGGTTGTTATTTTTCTAAAACCACTGTTCTCTTATCAGAACACTGGCCTGGAAGCATGAAGACCTGGGTGCCTCTAGAACTCTGCTCTTCACAGCTGTGTTCCTACATTTCAGATCTGATCCACAAATGAGGAATACAAACCAGATGAGTTGTAAGACCCCTTTACCTCAAAATGATTCTGTTTTTTAATGGAAAAATTAGTAAGTATTATAAAATGAATACAAAGAGAGCTAAGAGAAATTAGTATAGTAGGTAAGAGAATGGGCTCTGAAATAAATAAGACTAGTTTCAAATTCCACCTCCGCCACTTCTGAGTGATTTTGTGGAAAAAAACATAACCTCTCAATCCTCAGTTACCTCATCTGTAAAGTGTGAGTATGTCCATGTTCCACTCAGGATTGCTTTAAGGATTAAATGGGAATGCATGTAAATCCCAGGGCATAAGTTTGGACAGTCAGTAAATGGTTGTTATTAACTTTGGATATTACATAAATTGTCTTTCCTTCTTGACCAGATTAAAAAAAAACATTTTTTCTGATAATAAACTAGTTTTAAAAAGTTTATTCAATAGTAGGATGCTACTGCAAGCATTACAGGGGCCATTTTCCAAAGAATTTTAATTTTCAAATATTTCTTAGGACGGGGTTCAGAACTTCAGTGGAGAGAATTCTGACTGGTGGCATTTCATAGCCAGCGCGAGGGCTGTAGCTCTGCCCTGTCTCCACTGTGTGAGATCTCTGGTGGGCAACACCCTCTAGAGAAGGGCTGTCCTGTACTTCCTTTCTTCTCCTTGCTTTGTAGAATTCATTGCAGTGTTGGTGAGCTGTTGATGCTGAGATTTCACAATGGGATTTATGGGTTGCTGGGGAAGTGAAGCCTTCTCTGGCAATGTTCCTATTACCAGCAAGCGGAGGAGGAGAGTGAAAAGGTTTTTAAGAAATGTTCATAATGGAATCTAACACTGGTATCCGTGAGCCTTCCCGGATAGCAGGTGTCAAAAGGAGAATATAGATATCTTGAAAACCTTGGAATAGTAGTAGTTCCCAGACTTTTGACTTCTTAAGACTAGTAAAATTTCAATAGGAAGACAGCCATAAAATTGCCAGGTTTTAAGGTGACCAGGAAATGACACCAAAAAGCAATCCTCCCCCATCCTTTTATAAAAGGAAAAAAAAGATACTAACCCCTCAAAGTAGGAAGGACAACCCAAGATTTGGTGTGTGCGTGTGGGGGGGAAGATCCTTTAAACTGAATAAACTTTGCACTACTTGCTGCATTGTCTTTATTCTTATTTTTCTGGTGCAACCGTAATCGTGGACGGACTCTGGAAATGACCAGTCAAGAGCGGACTGTGAGTTGGCCCCCTCACACTGTCCAGTCCAGGATGCAGTATCTCCTGGAGGCACCAAGGGCCACACTGTGGGCCATCCGCTACCTCAGTCATCACCTGCCAAGGGTCCAGACGTATCCTGGAAGCTCATTGTTTGTCTTAATTACCAGCTGTGGGCCTGTCAGCTACCAGTGTTTCAAAACCTTTTTGAAGATGTCTTCAGTCCCAGCCTTTGTGTACAGTTAGGTAAGATGGTAGCTTTTGGTCCTGGCTGCCAATCAGAATCACTTGTGGGTAGGGAGGGCTATTCTTAAAGCCAAACTCCATTTCCACAGATTGATTCAGTAAGTAGGGAGAAGGGTCTGGGCTTTAAAATATTCCCCAGACTGATTTTTATGCCAGTCAGGGGGAAGAAAGACTGGTACCATATTTTTTTGTTTTCATCCTGAATGTATGTCTTACAAAGTTTGAAGGTAGACCTCTTCATGCATTCTTTCAGATGACAAAAATGGAGGGCCTGCCATGTGTGGGGCACTAGGAAATCAGTGGAGAACAAGACAGATACATTCTTGCCCTCACCACACTGACAGAGCACTGGAGCACGGAGACAAGGAAGCAGGCAACTGCAATACCACTTCAGGTGTGCTGGGATTAAGTGAACAGTCCAGGTTCCCACTGTCCCAATCCTAGTGGCTTCCTGGACTTCAAAAACATCTCCTTCCAGCTGTCGTCTTTTTTCCAGATACTAGAAATCCTAATATTATTAGAAAAACAGATGGAACAAAGCCCTGTCCTCATGACGCTTCCATTCTAGCAATAATATCTACATTTCCTAGGTAGCGCTACGTTAGTCATTCCAGCTCTACCGTCTTTCCTAAAGTCAGGTGCCTGTGCTTTGAACAAAGGGCACTGGAAACTTAATTAAGACTGTGTTTTCTTGTTTCCAAAATCTTCTTGATGAAGCTTAGCATTTCCTGTTCTTTTTAATCTGTTGCGACAACACTAAGTATTTCTGAAGCCCTTTCCTGGGTTTTCCCATCAAAACACCATCCTTTGACAGTTCAGTCATTTCCCTCTTAATACCTGACCTCCTATTGCCCACAAAGAAACTCACCTGCTAATCTTATGATGACTAATGCATCCTAGTCTGGTTTCCCTGGCATAAATCCCCACTGGTTAGGCATTTCATAATTCAGAGGAGCTTACTGTCATCTGTGAACCTAGAAATTCCACTGTGTCCTCATTTTTTTGGATCAATTATGTAAATAAGACCTGAGGGACCCCACTGTTTACACACCTCCAAGAAGAAGAGAAATCTTTATCCTTGGTCTTTATTTGTGATTTTAAGGCAGATGAATTCAAATGCCTGCCCTGTCAACATGTAAGCTGTAGCTAATCACATCATCTCCCTGTGCCTCAATTTTCTCATCTATAAAATTCAAGGGTTGATTCCCTCTATCCTTTTATTCAAAGTGATACAAAGAGACTTCAACTTTTATGTAGCCTTTTATTGTATAAAAGGAAATTATCTAAGGGCATTCAAATACACTCCCCCTCAAGAAATCTCATACAGTCACAAAACATCCCTTTTTCTCATAGGAATATCCTTGCTCTCCCGAAGATATAGACAGTTTGCCCCTGTGGACCAGCACAGAAGTGAGAGCAAGCAGACTGTGCCATCCAGACAGAAAACATACCAGCAAGGGGTTGGGGTGCAATGGACATTCATGATAAAGAGGATGCACATGTTGGTTAGGAAACCTGGAATTCTGTTCTAGCACTTTGGCTACCACCCAAAACAAGTAACTCATGTAGGTCTAGTTTGTTGGATAGATCTAGAACATTTAGAGAACTTGGCACTAAGTTACCTATGATTTCTGACCTGCCTGCTTCCAAAGACATCTGAGAAGGGTAATTTTCTAATGTCGTCTCAGTGAAGACATGTTAAATCTCTAAGAATGAAATTACACCAAAGACAAGCCAAAGCCCAGTTCTGGGAAAAAACACTAAAGTTCCAATCCTCCTTCCTCCCCAAAATGTAAATCTGTCACTAATTAAGTATTTTGAGCATACTAGCGAAAAGGAAAAAAGAGCTTAGCCCGAGTGGGAACTAAACGCATACGTGGTTCACGCCAGCACCCATTATCCTGTTTACCTCTTCACAAATTTGAAAAGCAACTCTGATCTGGCAAGCTTTGCACAGAACATTAGAAATTCTCCTCCAGATGTCCGAACAGAATTACAAAGGCCCTAGAGGAGGGAGTACAGATTACAGAAGCTTGCAACAGACTCAAATAATTTCAAAAGGGCACCTCAGATGTAAACAATAGCAAGAGCTATATGCGATGTAGCTGGGTCATGACCACAGATTTCTCAGAAGCCCCTAAAATGAGGTCTAACTAATGCCTGGGATTCACCTCCATCACTCTGCACACCCAGATCTCAAATAACACTGGCAGTGCCAACTCCTGGGTTTCACGTGGTATTAACGTAATGACTACAAAGTTTTCAGCAAAGTCACCCTCCACTCCTCTCTCATATGATTAGAAGGCAGAATCAAGATTTTTAAATCTCAGGAGACCTGAAAACAGGACCAAAATAAGGACAGAGCTGACCAGGGGCAAAAACAAAAAAAAATAAACCAAAAAAAAAACACTTCTACTCAACTTCACACACACAAAAAATCTGCCCAAAGAATCCAGATGCAGCAGGTCTTACAACGAGCATCTGGGGGTCCTGACTGTCCAGGACCTATACATGAGTCTGTCTTAGGCCCCGCTTAAAAATAAAAAAGAGGCAGTTCTGTAAGCTAAAGCCTCAATCAGTAGAGTTTATGCCTTGGCCTCAGGAAGCAGCCATCCTACGGTACTCTTTGTTGACGAGATCACATCTTATTTACACTATTCAATCCCAGACACCAGTACTCTCCACAAGAGAAGCTGACAAACTGAGAAGACATCTAGAAACAGGCCTCTCGCAGGAATGTGAAAGAATAGGGACTTTTTGGCCCTGATTAAAGTTAATTGGAGGGGGGGACATCAAACTGTCTTGGCGCATTCCAAGGGCTGTCTTGTGTAAGTGGTTAGTTCCTGAGGAAAAGAATCAATTAAACAAAGTATCCAGAAGGCCGTCTTCAGCTCAAATAATACTCATCACACAGTCCAAAGATACAATGGCATATCTTCATAATAGCAGAGTTCTCTGTTCCTGCGGGTGTTTAAACAGAGGCTACAAGTGTAAGAATTTACTAAAGAAGTTACACCAGGGACTCGAAAATATCCACTTACCCAATATTATACAGCCCTGCTAGCTCACCTACAACTCAGTCTCTTGAAAACGCCCTTTTCTGATTTGCCCAGATCTTAATCACTTCAGCCCTGAGCACAGCAGGTCTCCTACTGGACTGGCTTCCTACCTCAATGTCCTCCACATTCAAGAACCATCTCCTTCAAGTCCTACTGTCAGATGTGACTTCACCTCAGAGCGGCCTTCATGTTCACCATCTAGAGCAGGGGCTCTCCACCTTGGCAACGCTGGCATTTCCGACAGGATAATTCTTTGCTGTGTGGTGACATACGGGGCACTACAGGTGTTGAGGAGGATCCCGAGACTCTACCCACTAGATGTCAGTAGCACCTGCCTCCCAGCTATGATGACCAAAAGAGTCTCTGCACATTGCCAGTTGTGCTGGCAAGCAAAATCACCACCGGTTGAGAGTCACTTTTCTTAAAGCAAATGATTCATGCCACGGACTTGTGGTTCAAGTTTTCCACTTCCTAGATCTCTTCTACCTTCCTACACCAGCCATGTTCTCTGCTTTAGCCAGGCAAACCTACTTAGTATTTTTGACCTGTGACATACCGCAACACTTTTCCTAATACATGCTCCTTTCCCCTTCAGCACACACAACACTTCCGTCCGGCTCCAGACACTCTCCATTTCAGCAGTCCTCGTCCTTCTAGACAACTTGTTTGCTTCTACTGGTGTCCCCACGGGGTGCCTGTCGTACCTGTCCTCTAACAGTACAAGAATCCTCTCCACAGCACCTTCCCTGATTCTCTGTTAACTGCTAGTACTTCATAACATTGACTGCTGTTTCTCAGAATATCAAACATCAGCCCCAACTGTACATGAAAAATACATGAAACTCCTTACCAACTACCATGTCAAGAACATATGTGATCACAAGTACAGATTTGACAAAACTTTCACTTTCATAGCCAGTGCCAATTTACTTTCAGCACTGAGACTGAACCCAGTTTAATTTCCAAAATACAGCTACCAAAACAATTTCGCTTTGGGATATAACAAACACCAAAATTTCCTAAAATTAATCAGAAAAGCTCTGCACAACATAAAAATTAAGGGTTAAAAAAAAAGGTCAAGTCTAAGTTTTCTAAATTCTGTAAATAAAATCTCGGCGGGGGAAAACAAAGATACGAATATGGCTCAAAGCTTTAACTGTTCCGTCATACTCAACATGGTAGTGGGGGACAGTGGGGGACTGGGGCATCTAAGGACAGTTTCCTGCAGCTTTCTAATGGGTTAAGTTTTAATCAGCAAAGTGTACAGTCACATACCCTCAATAAAAACGAGACAAATCTAAGGTAAAACGTTCAAATATATAAATAAACCATGCCAATTCAAGATTTCCATTTGTTCCCCCAGCCCCATGGATTACCTAACCAAGTTACAGGAGGCTCCCTAAATAACCTACAGAGACTAAAAACATTTCAAATCAACTTTGCCAGATCCTTATTTTAACAACCTAATTTTCATCTCCGACTCTTTCCTGGCTTGCATTTTTAACAGGGTTTTAGTAGACTGATGACGAAGACAGAGTAAGTGACAACTCTAACCCTGTCCCAGCTGATGGTAGGTGTTTGGTCAGTATTTATAAACTATAAAAATAAATCTGTTAGAAGACCCTATTTACTGCTTATGATGCAGGATTCTTCCCACAGGTCTGTAAGCACAGGCCCCAGAAGCTTTGGCGGGGAAGGTCTGAATCACTGTCTTTCTGGGCGCCTGGAAACGCCCTTTGGTTGTTTATGAGGTAAATAACCCTCACCATTACTGCGGAGCATTCCCTGCCTGCCCCGGTTCTTCCAAAGTCCGGCACAGAACACATAATAGGTGCTCAATAAATGCTGCTTGAATGGAATTTTTATCATCAAAGCTGCTAAGGAAAGTTTCCGCAAGTAAGCTCTTCATCCCTGTATCTTTCAAAATATGTCCTCAGAGCATTCTTTGCCCTAAAAGATATACTTTTCCTAATACGGAGGAGGACAGAAGGAAACCTGCAAAGCAGGAGCCCTAAGGGTAGGACCAAGTGGCTCCAGCTGGGCCCCACAGTCGGCCAGGGCTCCCCAGTGCCTACTCCCCATCTCCCTGCCTACCTCCGGGGTGCTCCCTCTCTGGCCTTTGCGCCTTTTCTTTCCCGAAACCCTACCTCCCCACCTTCTGCCACAACCCCCAAGGCGCACCGCTGGCAACGCACACCCCACCTCTCCCACGCCAGCAGGAACCTACCTCTCCTCCCTCGACCTGTAGCAGCTTTTCTTCACTGCGGCTGGCTTTTTAAAAAACCAACGAAAACCTAATTTCTTTATCCGCTAAAGATAGCCCGAAAAGGGGGGGACAGAAAGAGGATGGCCCCTGTCAACCCTCCAGTAAGCGGAGGTGATAGCTCCCTGGACAACCGCCCCAATCCTCCTCCTTTCCAGCCCCCCTGTACAAGATTCGAGCAGAAGTCCTGCTCCCAAGTGCCCACGTTTCCAAACAAGCTAGAAGCGGATTATACCGGTACCCGACCGGAGACGGCCCGCGGCGGGCTGGGTGCACCTGCGGGCTCCCGGCTCCCTCCCTCTGGGCGCGGGGCGGGGCGCGGCCCTCACGTCCCCGCCCAGCCCACCGGGCGCGGGATGGAGGCGAGGGGAGGCGTTCCTGCCGAAGTTAAAGGGCTCACCTTCCGGGCACCGGGCCAGAAAGGCCAGACACCGAACACCCACGTCCGGCAGGAGTCGGCGGGGCCGCACCCGGGTCTCCCTGCCCTCCCGATTGCGTGGAAAGAGGCAGAGAGGGGAGCGCTCGGGGGACCCGGAGGAAGGCGGTCCCGCTCTCCCCTCGCGGAGCCCACGGCGCCCGCCACTCCAATGGCCCGAAGAGCAGCAAGCTTGCGGCGCGGCGGTCAGGAGCCCAGCTCGGCCCCGCTCGCCGCCCGCAGACGCCCGCCCGGCCCCCGGCCCAACCCCCTCGCCACGAGGTGCCGGCCGCAGCCTCCGCTCGGGCCGCGGGGCTGGGCGCCTGCGCCGGGATGGGGGCGTGCGCTTCGGCTCCGGCGGCCCCCCCGGCGCCCGCCCGGGGAGAGGGCGCACCAACGCGGGGCAGCCCGGGCAGCCTGGCCGCCGCGCCACGGCTTACGCTGAGGCGCAGGCGGCGGCATCACCTGCGGCGGGCGGCGGCTGCACCGGGACGCGCCGGGGCGGCGGAGGCGCGCGGCGCCCTGGACCCTGGTCCCGCGGCCCCGCCCGCGGCGGCCACCTCGAAGCGCGGCGGAGGAGCCGGGGCACCACGGGCGGCGGCAGCGACGGCGACCGGAGCAGCAGCACATGACTCTGTAACAGGGGGAATTAGACAAAGCGTAACATGGACTCCGGGCCCGTGCAGGCGCTGCAGCTCCGGGACCAACCGCAGCCGGCGAGCGCCGCGACTGGCTCGGCCGCAGCCAATGGGGCGGGCGCGGGCCTCCATGTGATTGCGAGCACTTTCCCTGGTGGCCCCGACGCGCCGGCCCGGAGCAGGGTGCTTCCGCCGCGGGGCGGAGGCGCGCTGCCCAGAGGGGCTGCGCGGCGAGTTAGGGGACCCAGGGCGGGGAACGGGGGCGGAAGGCTGCTGGACGCCGAACAGGTGCAGGGGGCGGGGAGGAGCGGCAGCCGTAGGTGGCCGTGGCCGGAATACCTGTCAAATGCCTACCTGGCCAGGGCGTGGGGCGAGGCAAGGTCAGGAACTTCCCTCTTCCCTGAGTCTCTTGAGTAAAGCTCTGATAGTAAAACTTCGGGAGAAATGCAACGAAATGGTAGGAAGAAATTTGCGTAAAAGTTGTATTAAACGGCTGCCAATCCTAAAGAGAAAGTACTTACCTAAGATTTGGGGCACACATAACTTTATCTTGGCACGAATAGCTTCCCAGCTTCATTTATTCTGTCTCTGCCATGAAACACACATGGAAGAGGCACTTCTTGTCTCATCGGAGCCTACTCTTTTTTTCCCATTCCTTCTTTGCCAAAAATGTCTTTTATCTGAAGCAAGTAGATGAAGGTTGTCTTCTGCTTAAGAAGTGTTTTCCAAACTGGTAGTTTTCCCTCTTCTCTTGTAAGATCAAAGTCTATTTCCAGTCTTTTTCATGGGTGGGGAGAAGCAAGAACCAAGAAATAAAGTCAGGAGGGATGTTCGTAATTGTTAGTAACAAGACAAGTGGTTCCAGCCCAGTATACTTCACTATTTCCTTTTATCTGAATCCACCCTGTGTCCGTGAACAATGGGAAGTCTCACCTCTTTTGTACGAAGATCTTTTATGTCAGTGAATGTTCAATCAACATTTACTCAGCCTCTAACTGTTCTTAAGAATACTGTCCAAAATGTTACAAGTACTCAGGAAGGTATGGGTTCAGGTAAGTGAGGCATTAAAGAGGGTGGTTTCTAGGATTTCAGAAAAGGCTTCAGAGAGAAGGGGGTATCAGAGCTGTCCCTTGGATAATGAGCACTGGCTCATCAGGCATTGGAAGTAAAACAGAGCAGGCCTAACGGAGCAGTATGAACAGAGAGGTCCAGAGCACACTCAAGGGACACCCTACATAGTTAGTTACAAGATGACACTAGATTTTGAGCCCTCTGACCTTTTCTTGCTTTCTTACTGTCTTTGCCCTGTCCCTCATGCCAGCAGCCTCTCCTATTCCATACACCAAACCAAGGAGTGTGTGGGCAGGGACTGTGGGCATGTCATCTAATCATAGTACCACATTTGCTGATCTGGGGGGTGAGGGCAGTTTTAAGACTAACATCAAGTGGTGTGATATTTTGACTGGAAACACCCCACCATTATAACTAATTTGGAATGTTTTCCTGTTTCTAAAAATACTTTGTTCCATGTTTTGATCTTCCCTGGGTTTTAAATTGTGATTCTAGGTTTGAGAGAAATGTGATTTCAAGATTGGTATAAATTGTGAAAAGAAATACTCTAAACAGTCAAATGTAGAGAAACAGATTTTCTCATACACTATAAATGTGAGTGCAAATTAGGTAAATCCCTTCGGATGACAATTTGGCAATTTTGGGTAAAATAAATATGTGCATTCTTTTGACCAGGCAATTCCACATCTAGGCATTTGTACTTTGGGCATATGTGTGCAAAAATTATGTATTTCAGAAATATCTACACGTGTACAAAAACATGTACAGGTATATGTATTGCAGCAGTGTTTGTAAAAGAGAACGTGTAATGGTGTAAAAGTCAATAACAAAATCCTACTAGGGAACTAATTCAACGAACCATGCTCGGTCTGTAGAAGAAAATCTTAAACAGCCATTAATAAAAATAAGATCTTATTTGTACCAATATGGAAGAATGTACAAAATCTGTAAGTGAAAAAAAGCAAACTGTGGAGCAATATGGATATATGATCCCAACTTTATTTGTATTTTTCCCTGAAAACATACATGCTTAGGGGATGCTTACCAAAAGTAGGCCTGGAGGAAACCTGGAAGCCTAGGTAACAAGCAGTTAACAGTGGTCATTTCTGCATGTGGGGTTACCAGGGCCATTCACATTCTGTACAAAGTTCTGTATTGTTGAATGGTTTTATGCTGAACGTGTATTACTTTGATAATAAAACATTTTAAAGATAAAATTGGTAAGAGATGTGTGATGACAAATAGTGAAAGAACATTCTGAGGGTCGAGGATGTAAAAAATTGTTTGCTTTCCCTATTCCTCAAAGAAAACAAATGTGAAGGAGTCAGCAAAGGACAGTAACTGATTTGACTTTATGTTCAAAATTAAGAAATGTTATGCAAAAGGAATCTGAGGCTCCTCTAGACATGTCTACAGGAATGAGGTGGGGAAAGCACAAGGAAATCCTTCCTTACTGCTCCAAGGAAGTTCTGTCAGCTAGAGCAGTGCACTAACTGCCTTTTGCTGAGCTGGTATGGTCACAAATGGACACATGTTCCAGTACATGGTAAATCTGTATCATGCTAATGATAGCACCAGCTAATACTGTGCTCATGATGGTCTGGGTGCTGTTCTAGAGCTTTATATACGTTCACTTTCTGCCCTCACAGAAACTCTGTGAGACAGATACTATTACTATTCTCATTTTTTAGATGGGAAACAAAGGCCCAGAGAAATATAAGTAACTCAAGATCAGTCTTTAAGTGGCAGAGCTACACTCAAGTCTGGCATCCTGGCTCCAGACGTCCAAATACTTACAGTACTGTCACAAAGGACCATGTGAGAAAGAGGCAGTTATATGCACATCTCTTCACATCGTAATTCTAAGTTGATTGACACCTGAACTATAACATTTGGCATGCCTTAAGGCACACAAATAATAATGAATGGCTGAATGAAGAAATGATGTTCCTCCTGGAGAAGAATCCGAGCTCCCTGGAGGAGTGATTTTGCACTGTTCCTTCTTTCATCCCCTCCTAGAGAGCCCAACATGTGGTAAGCAGTGTGAATTTCAATAATCTGTGAACATGATTTTGAGCAACTGTGCAGAAATCAGGCTTTATAACTTGCTCCCAAATATCCTGGGGTAGCTTATGAATGATATTATGATGAATTGCTTGTAAAGTAAGGAATAAACCTAGGGGGATAGGGCTAAATATAGATATACCTGCATAACTGTACACAAATAAATGTGGAATATATTTGTTTGAAAGGGCTTTGTGCTGAAGAGCTGAAGGGATGCCAGGCTTCAAACTCTTTAAGCCTCTCTGTATTCTCTCCCCTCTCTTGGTTTCTGAAATTGGGATAACAATGCATATCTCAAGTTATTGTGAGGCCAAGGATTAAATGACATATAGAAAGGGCTTAGCCAAGTGCCTAGAACATAGGCATTGCTCAGTCAATGTTACCTGTTATTAACACCTACTAAATATGTCCAGATATTATAAGTGTGAACAGATTTCTTAATCTATTGTGACTCTATAAATGCTGCAGCTAACATAATGGGCAATATCTGGGAACTCATATCCAACAATGCTTGGAAATTATGTAGTAGGGACTCAGCCTAAGCAAATGGTAAAGCAGTAGTCATCTTCTGTGCTACCTCCCACTTTCCTCTTCTTTCTATTTCTTTAGATAGGTTAAGACCATTTCACTTCTCACACTTATTTAAACCCTCAGCCTTGGAGGTAGGAATCATATTGTCTTCCCTTCTTCACAGCTGAGGAAATTGAAATGCTGGAGATGAGACCAGAAGTGAGCAGGTCGAGGGAGGCAAACAGAGTGAAGGAAATGGAACTGGGCCGAGTGTGGGGTAACTCTCCATGCGTATTGACGTAACACAAAGTCCAAAGAGGAAGGGAAATTGCCAGATGGCTATAGTTAGAAATAATATGGTGAAATTGAAACTAGAAAAACGAAGGGTACATGTCTTAACCAAAATGAAAACAAAGAAGTGGATCTATGCTTTCTAAATTGGACTCATAGAGTGTTAAAATTAGGGTTGCCTATCTAGGTAAGCCAGTGCTTCTTAATTGGTAACCCTGGACTAAGTGTCCCTTCACTGGAGAAATTAAAAAAAAAAAGGCATAGACACCAAATTCAACCTTGCGAGGATCCGTACCCATATATTCTGCCTTTCTGCCTGCTAGTACTAGGGATAAACTGTCCATGCTCTAACTGGAACCCAGTCCCTTCACTTGTGCACAAGATCTCATCCAATCTCAAATGACAACTCCAGCAATTGTCCTGCCTCCTGTATCACTGAGTTTCCCCTCCCTACTAGATGATTGACATCACCTTTTTTAAAACAATGTCATTATTTTTCCCATCTTAAAGAAGAAAATTGCTCTTGTCCGTGTGTTCCCCATTCCACTTCTTTTCTCTCTTTTGCATCTAAGCATCTCAGAAGAATTGTTTATAGCCATTGACTCCAATTCCTTTCTTTCCATTTTCTTTCCAACTCAGGTTAATCAGAGTTTTGCTCCCAGTGCATCACTGAACCTGATCTTGCCAGGTCACTGATGACTTACCAGTTTGTTAACTGCTGTAATCAATTCTTGGTCCTTTATTGAGCTCTCAGTGGCATTGAACACCATTGCCTACTCCCTGCTCTTTGAGAAACTGCCCTGTCTTGCCTTCCAAGATACTAAAGCACTCCCTTCAAAGAGTTCATCCAGTCATGGAGCTCTGAAGTCCTTTTCTGTGTCAACAGCTCATCACTGCTATCTCCAGCATAGCTCTCTCTCTTGAGCTCCAGTTTGTGTTTCTAACTGCCTATTTGGTTTTCCCACTTACACATCTCATAGATATCTCAAACTGAGTTTCAAAAGCAAACTGCCAACTTCCTCCCAAAATCTGTGCAACTTAAACAGCTTGCCCTCTCTCAGTAAATGGCAACTCCATCCTTCCAACTGTTTGGGCCAGAAGGCTTGGATCCATCCTGGACTCTTCTCTCTCAGTTTATTTTGAAACCATTAGGCAATCCTGTTGACTGTAATCTCTAAATATACACCTCTATCACCACCTTGACTCCATTCACCCTCATCTCTCGGGTTAACTCATTAGCCACTTAATTAATCTATGTGCTTCTACTCCTGCCCCATCCCTCCCCACCGTCTGTTCTCAACAGCAGCCAAAGTGATCCTTTTTCACACGTAAGTCTGATCAGCTCATTCCTCTGCCCAAACCTTGTGATAGCTCCCCCATTTTACTTAGAGTAAATCCAGAGTCCTTACAGCAGCTTGCAAGTTTCTGACATGATTTGCATCAACCCCCAAAATGTCACTTACTCAGGGAAGCATACTCTGACAACCGTATCTAAGATTGGAGCTGCCTGCCCACTCTCATGCCTCTCACCTTGCTTTCTTATTTTCCTGTGAGCACTTACCATTTGCTTATTATATATGTTTTTGTTTAATCTCTATCTCTACCTGCTAACACATAAGCCCTTTAAAGACAGGACATTTTTTTTTTATCTGTCTTGCTCACTGATGTGTTCCGTGTATTGAGAATAACATCTAGCACATGGGCCCTCAGTAATTGTGTTTTTGATGAATGGATGGACTTATTTCAGATTTCTAATAAACATAAACTCAGGAAAATTTTTCCAAGGAAGAGATTTTCTTCATATCATGCTGTTCCCTAAGTATTTGTTGAGAAAAGGCCTTCGTATTCAGAATCTCCAAATCTAGACATTTTACTAAAAAAGCACTTCCTGGTTTATGTGGCAAAAAAAGAGGCTGAGTGGAAAATACTACCTTTTTGTTAGTTGCCTAGAAAACAGGAAAAGGAAAACAATCTGATCTGAGTTAGCAAGCAAAACTGCAGAATAATAATTCCAAAGTCCTAAATTATATTTTTATTAAGAAAAAATTTTAAGCCAAGAACCACAATAGGAAAACGAGTAAGTTAGAGCAGATTTAAACACTGACTTCCTTGTAACATATTACTCGACACTGTCATACTGTGTATAAAGCATCTATGTATTCTAATCGGGTAAAAGAGACGGTGTTAGTGAGCTGAAGGAACATAGATGTGACATAAAATAGCAAGTAGGACTCTTAATTATAGTTTTGCCAATTGAAATTTGAAATGACACAAAAATCCTGAGGAAAACGCCATGAAAAGGAATTGAGAAATGCTTTAAAATAAAATAAAACCAGCCCCCAAAGCAAACTGATTTGCATGGTCATTTGGAAAGAGGAAGGAGTAATTGCTGTTTCCAGTGGTGAGTTGAATGTTTACAAATCCACACAGAACTCACTGTGGGAAGAGATGATGCGCACAGCCAAATACCTTAAATGTCACGATGAGGCTCAGCAGTGCTTGAGCTGGAGGGAGGAATGTGGGGGACAGGAAGAGAGAAGCCAGCCCGTGGGGTTTTCTTACTCATGGGTGAAATTGTGGTATTCTGGGATTGAAAGATTATTATGTCTGAGCGCTGTCTGAAACTTCATCTGACAGCTCTTCCAAACAGTGTGGCCTGGAGATGGTTTGAAAATAAAGTTTAGGCTGTGAGGCTGCGGTCATGGAACTAAAGGTCAGCATCGCCCTAACGCGAGCTGCTCTTTGGGCAACGCAGGCATATGGGAGGAGGAGGCGGCGTCCCGTCTCCAGTTCCTGATCTTTCTCAGTGTCAAAGCCTTTGCTAAGCCCCGGCGGCACCTGGGCCCAAAGGGATTTAGGCCATGAGTCTAAATCTAAATCTCTATCTGTAACACGAGACTAGGTGATCAAGTACCTTCCATTCCAAAGATTCTATGATATCCCCTGGAAGTTTATCTCCAGCCCACTAATACATGGTTCCTCTTGCTTCTTTCCTTATTAATGTTTGCCTCATCTCCTCAAATCTCTACTCTTTTCTCTTTCTAACAGAATAACAGTGAGTTAACTCTGTTATTCTCCTCTTTTTGAAAAGGTGTGGTACCTGGATGACTATCTGTAGACCCAATGCCTACAGATGTGTTTTAACTGCAGTGTTTTCTTAAAGGTTTTTAAAATTAGTTGCTAATGTTTGATAATCAGGGAATATCACATAAGTACCAGGATTTCCAGCATTCTTTTTTGTTTTTTTGCTTTCTTTTTTTTTATTTTGGTATTATTAGTGTACAATTACATGAACAACATTATGGCTTTTAGATTCCCCCTATTATCAAGTCCCCACCACATACGCCATTACAGTCACTGTCCATCAGTGTAGTGAGATGCTATAGAGTCACTACTTGTCTTCTCTATGTTATACTGCAATCCCTATATTCCTCCCCGCTACCTTATGTGTGCTAATGGTAATACCCTTTTTTCCCCCTTATCCCTCCCTTCCCACCTATCTTCCCCAGTCCCTTTCTCTTTGGTAACTGTTAGTCCATTGTTGGGTTCTGTGAGTCTGCTGCTGTTTTATTCCTTGAGCTTTTTCTTTGTTCTTAAACTCCACAGATGAGTGAAATCATTTAATACTTGTCTATCTCCACCTGGCTTATTTCACTGAGCATAATACCCTCTAGCTCCATCCATGTTGTTGCAAATGGTAGGATTTGTTTTCTTCTTATGGCTGAATAATATTCCATTGTGTATATGTACCACATCTTCTTTATCCATTCACCTACTGATGGACACTTAGGTTGCTTCCATTTCTTGGCTATTGTAAATAGTGCTGTGATAAACATAGGGGTACATATGTCTTTTTCAAACTGGGCGGCTGCATTCTTAGGGTAAATTCCTAGGAGTGGAATTCCTGGGTCAAATGGTATTTCTATTTTGAGTTTTTTGAGGAGCCTCCATACTGTTTCCACAATGGTTGAACTAATTTGCATTCCCACCAGCAGTGTAGGAGGGTTCCCTTTTCTCCACATCCTCACCAACATTTGTTGTTGTTTGTCTTTTGGATATTGGCCATCCTAACTGGTGTGAGGTGATATGTCATTGTGGTTTTAATTTGCATTTCTCTGATGATTAGGGATGTGGAGCATCTTTTCATGTGCCTGTTGGCCATCTGGATTTCTTCTTTGGAGAAGTGTCTGTTCAGCTCCTCTGACCATTTTTTAATTGGCTTATTTTCTTTTGGTTTGTTGAGGTGCATAAGCTCTTTATACAATTTGGATGTCAACCCCTCATTGGATATGTCATTTATGAATATATTCTTCCATACTGTAGGATGTCTTTTTGTTCTACTGATGGTGTCCTTGGCTGTACAGAAGCTTTTTAGTTTGATATAGTCCCACTTGTTCATTTTCACTTTTGTTTCCCTTGCCTGGGAGATATGTTCATGAAGAAATTGCTCATGTTTATTACATCCAAGAGATTTTTACCTATGTTTTTTTCTAAGAGTTTTATGGTTTCATGACTTACATTCAGGTCTTTGATCCATTTTGAGTTTACTTTTGTATATGAGGTTAGACAATAATCCAGTTTCATTCTCTTACATGTAGCTATCCAGTTTTGCCAATATCAGCTGTTGAAGAGGCTGTCGTTTCCCCACTGTATATCCATGGCTCCTTTATTGTATATTAATTGACCATATATGCTTGGGTTTATATCAGGGCTCTGTAGTCTATTCCATTGGTCTATGGGTCTGTTCTTGTGCCAATACCAAATTGTCTTGATTACTGTAGCTTTGCAGTAGAGCTTGTAGTCAGAGAACGTAATTCCCCCTGCTTTATTCTTCCTTCTCAAGATTGCTTTGGCTATTTGGGGTCTTTAGTGGTTCCATATGAATTTTTGAATGATTTTCTCTAGTTCATTGAAGAATGCTGTTGGTATTTTGATAGGGATTGCATTGAATCTGTAGATTGCTTTAGGCAGGATGGCCATTTTGACAATATTAATTCTTCCTATCCATGAGCACGGGATGTGTTTCCATTTATTGGTTTCTTCTTTAATTTCTCTCATGAGTGCCTTGTAGTTTTCAGAGTATAAGTCTTTCACTTCCTTGGTTAGGTTTATTCCTAGGTATTTTATTCTTTTTGATGCAATTGTGAATGGAATTGTTTCCCTGATTTCCCTTTCTGCTAGTTCATCATTAGTGTATAGGAATGCAACAGATTTCTGTGTATTAATTTTGTGTCATGCAACTTTGCTGAATTCAGATATTAGATCTAGTAGTTTTAGAGTGGATTCTTTACGATTTTTTATGTACAATATCATGTCATCTGCAAACAGGGACAGTTTGACTTCTTCCTTGCCAATCTGGATGCCTTTTATTTCTTTCTGTTGTCTGATTGCCGTGGCTAGGACCTCCGGTACTATGTTGAATAACATCGGGGAGAGTGAGCATCCTTGTCTTATTCCTGACCTTAAAGGAAAAGCTTTCAGCTTCTCACTGTTAAGTATAATGTTGGCTGTGGGTTTGTCATATGTGGCCTTTATATGTTGAGGTACTTGCCCTCTATACTCATTTTGTTGAGAGTTTTTATCATGAATGGATGTTGAATTTTGTCAAATGCTTTTTCAGCATCTATGGAGATGATCATGTAGTTTTTGTCCTTCCCTTTGTTGATGTGGTGGATGATGTTGATGGATTTTCGAGTGTTGTACCATCCTTGCATCCCTGGAATGAATCCCACTTGATCAAGATGGATGATCTTTTGATTGTATTTTTGAATTCGATTTGCTAATATTTTGTTGAGTATTTTTGCATCTATGGTCATCAGTGAAGTTGGGCTGTAATTTTCTTTTTTTGTGGTGTCTTTGCCTGGTTTTGGTATTAGAGTGATGTTGGCCTCGTAGAATGAGTTTGGGGGTATTCCCATCTCTTCTACTTTTTGGAAAACTTTAAGAAATATGGGTATTAAGTCTTTACTAAATGTTTGATAAAATTCAGGTGTGAAACCATCTGGTCCAGGGATTTTGTTCTTAGGTAGTTTTTTGATTACCAATTCAATTTCTTTTCTGGTAATTGGTCTATTCAGATTTTCTGTTTCTTCTTGGGTCTGCCTTGGAAGGTTATATTTTTCTAGAAAGTTGTCCATTTCTTCTAGCTTATCTAGGTTGTTACCATATAATTTTGCATAGTATTCTCTCATAATTCTTTGTGCTTCTGTGGTGTGTGTAGTGATTTTTCCTTTCTCATTTCTGATTTTGTTTATGTGCGTAGACTCTCTTTTTCTTGATAAGTCTGGCTATGGTTTTATTTATTTTGTTTATTTTCTTGAAGAACCAGCTTCTGCTTTCATTGATTCTTTCTATTGTTTTCTTCTTCTCAATTTTATTTATTTCTGCTTTAATCTTTATTATATCCCTCCTTCTACTGATTTTGGGCCTCATTTGTTCTTCCTTTTCTAGTTTCATTAATTGTGAGTTTAGACTGTTTATTTGGGATTGTTCTTCTTTCCTGAGGTAGGCCTGTATTACAATACATTTCCCTCTTAGCATGGCCTTCGCTGTGTCCTGCAGATTTTGCAGTGTTGAATTATTGTTGTCATTTGTCTCCATATATTGCTTGATCTCTGTTTTTATTCGGTCATTGATCCATTGATTATTTAGAAGCATGTTCTTAAGCCTTCATGTGTTTGTGGGCTTTTTAATTTTCTTTGAGTAATTTATTTCTAGTTTCATACCTTTGTGATCTGAGAATCTGGTTGGTACAATTGCAGTCTTTTTGAATTTACTGAGGCTCTTTTTGTGGACTAGTATGTGATCTATTCTTGAAAATGTTCCATGTGCACTTGAGAAGGATGTGTATCCTGTTGGTTTTGGATGGAGTGTTCTGTTGATGTCTGTTAGGTCCATCTGTTCTAGTATGTTGTTCTGTGCTTCTTTCTCTTTACTCACTTTCTGTCTGGTTCATCTGTCCTTTGGAGTGAGTGGTGTGTTGAAGTCTCCCAAAATGAATGCATTGCATTCTATTTCCCCCTTTAATTCTGTTTGTATTTGTTTCACAAATGTAGGTGATCCTGTGTTGGGTGCATAGATATTTATAATAGTTATATCTCTTGTTGGACTGACCCCTTTATCATTATGTAATGTCCTTCTTTGTCTCGTTACTTTCTTTTGAAGTCTGTTTTGTCTGATACAAGTACTGCAACGCCTGCTTTTTTCTCCCCATTATTTACATGAAATATCTTTTTCCATACACTTACTTTCAGTCTGTGTATGTCTTTGGGTTTGAAGTGAGTGTCTTGTAGGCAGCATATAGATGGGTCTTGTTTTTTTATCCATTCAGTGACCTTACATCTTTTGACTGGTGATTCAGACCATTTACATTTAGGGTGATTACCAATAGGTATGTACTTATTGCCATTGTAGGCTTTAGATTTGTGGTTACCAAATGTTCAAGGGTAATTCCCTTACTAACAGTCTAATTTCACTCACTTCATATGCTATTACAAATATGACCTAAAGATTCTTTGTTTTCCTCCTCCATTCTTTGTATGTTATGAATCATATTCTGTACTCTTTGTCTATCCCTTGGGTGACATCTATTTAGCCTTAGGAATACTTCCATCTATAGGAGTCCTCCAAAATGCACTGTAGAGGTGGTTTTTGGGAGGTAAATTCTCTCAGCTTTTGCTTATCTGAAAGTTGTTTAATCCCTCCTTCAAATTTAAATGATAACCTTGCTGGGTGGAGTATTCTTGGTTCAAGGCCCTTCTGCTTCATTGCCTTATATATATCATGCTACTCCCTTTTGGCCTGTAAGGTTTCTGTTGAGAAATCTGATGATAGCCTGATGGGTTTTCCTTTGTATGAGATCTCTTTTCTCTGTCTAGCTGCTTTTAAAATTCTGTCTTTATCCTTGATCTTTGCCATTTTAATTATTATATGTCTTGATGTTGTCTTCCTTGGGTCCCTTGTGTTGGGAGATCTGTGCATCTCCATGGCTTGAGAGACTATCTCCTTCCCCAGATTGGGGAAGTTTTCAGCAATTACCTCCTCAATGACACTTTCTATCCCTTTTTCTCTCTCTTCTTCTTCTGGTATCCCTGTAATGTGAATATTGTTTCGTTTGGATTGGTCATGCAGTTCTCTCAATATTGTTTCATTCTTAGAGATTCTTTTTTCTCTCTGTGCCTCAGCTTCCTTGTATTTCTCTTCTCTAATTTCTCTTACATTTTCTGTCTCTTCTACTACATCTAGTCTGCTTTTAAATCCCTCCATTGTATGTTTCATTTCAGATATGGAATTTCTTAATGATTGAATCTCCATCTTAAATTCGTTCCTGAGTTCTTGAATATTTTTCTGTACCTCCATAAGCATGTTTATGATTTTTATTTTGAACTCTCTTTCAGGAAGATTAGTGACTTCAGTTTCATTTGGCCCTTTTTCTGGGGTTTGTGAGATTTTGGTCTGAACCATGTCCTTTTGACGTTTCATATTTCTGTGTGGTGCCCTCTAGTGTACAGAAGCTCCAGTCTCTGGAGCTGCTCAGCCCTTAGAGCGAAGTTGGGGGTCATAGGGTAGTGGAGCTTGTGTTTGGAGGGAGGAAAGATCTGTTTCCTGATTCCCATCTGTCGCGCCTGTCTCCAATATCAGAGCCTGTGTGCCGAGCACACAGGTGTAAGCCTCTGTGCTTTGTGTTTCTAGCTGTTGTAGGCGGGGCCTCCCTCTGACTGGCCTGACACCAGTGCAGTGACTGGCAGTTTGTGAGCCGGTGCTCTCAAGCCAGGAGGAAGGCGCAGCAGGCTGTGAATCACGGGGGGGGGTCTCGGAGCTGAGTAGCCAGCCATGGGGATGGAGCACCTGAAGCTCCTCAAAGTTCCCAATCTGCTGGGCAGAGCACGCCCAGACAACTTTGTCCCTCTATCCCTTCTCCTGTGCAGCAAGCTCCGTGAAAACCCTGCCCATTCGGCAGCTCTCTTGCTGCTAGGAGGCCTCTCAGACTGCCTGCCTTTCCCTTGTCTCAAAGAGGCCTGGTGTGGATCCCATCCTCCAAAAACAGCTGGAATCTGTTTCTCAAGCACTCAGCCTGTCCCAGCTCCCCATCCTCCAGAGCACCACACAGTGCAGGTTTCTCACAAAGCAGATCTCCATGCTAGGTGTTCAGCAGTCCCAGGCTTCCAACCCCTCCCTGCTCCATTTCTCTTCCTCCTGCCAGTGAGCTGGGGTGGTGGAAGGGCCTGGGTCCCGCTGGATTAAGGCTTTGGTACGTTACCCTGTTTCATGAGGTCTGCTCTGTTCGTGAGGTCTCTATGCAGTCTGGTGCAGCCTTCTTGCCTGTTGCTGTTTTAGGGTTAGTTGTATTAACTATATTTTCACACTATTTGTGGTTTGGGGAGGAGTTCTCTGTCTCACCTCTCATGCCGTCATCTTGAATCTCTTTCAATTTCCAGCATTCTTTACCACCAGGACCCCTGGCAAGCCTGCAGTAATTCCTGCATAGAAAATCCTGCTGGAGCTGAAAAGCGCTGCCGCCTCTTTCAACTCGTTCTCACTCTGTGGCTTGTGAGCACCCCTTCCACTCCCTAGTGTCCCTGGTTCTGTGGCAGAGAGCTGCAGCTGCCCTTTATCTTTTGTGTGCACTCTTGTTTTTTTCTATAACAGAGAAGTATTTCTTTGGAACATGTTTTAGTATTTCCTACGAAAGTGCCGCACATCTCCTATTCCCAGCCTCCATTTAAATTACCTGTCTGCTCTAGGTGTTTGAGGTTTGTGATCCATGGCTTGTATTATCTGGCTGTCCTCCCAGGTTTTCAACAAGGAAACAGTGAAACAGTGTTCAGAAATTAAGTGGTGGAATGCTTGACGTTCCAAAGAACCCACGACAGTACAGATATGCCTTTGAGGTACTGCGGGTTCGGTTCCTGACCACCACAACACAGCGAATATCGCGGTAAAGCGAGGCCGGTGAATTTTTCATCTCCCAGTGCGTGTAAAAGGGTATGTGTACCCTATACTGTAGTCTGTTAAGAGCACAGTAGCACTATGTCTAAAACACAAAATGTATATACCTTAATTAAAAATGCTTTTTTGCTAAAAAATGCTAGCCACTGTCGTATCGTAATCATTGATCACAGATCACCCTAACGAATATAATAATAATGAAAAAGTTTGAGGTTTTGTGAAAATTACCAAAATGGAACACAAAGACACAAAGGGGGGAAATGCTGTTGGACGAATGACACCGATAGACTTGCTCAATGCAGCAGGGTTGCCAGCAACCTTCAATTTGTAAAAAAAAAAAAAAAAAAAGTAGCATCTGTGAAGCAGAATAAGGCCAACAGCCGTAAAATGAGGTGTGCCTGTATATAAGTGATATAATTCTCAGGTAGTTAGCCTGAGGAGGTACTTGTAACCAGGACTCTGACATTCATACCTTATATATCTTTATAAATAATTTCCATAGAGATTTGGTCCTTAAGCAATCCTGTGAGGTATGTATCCTTTCTATTTTTACAAGTGCAAAACTGAGGCACAGAGAGTGAAGGGAGGTGCCCGTGGCTACCCACCTGATAAATGCCTGGACTGGACCCAAGCCCAGATTTTTGAGGCCAGGTTCAGGGCTTTTTATGGCACATTATAGCTGCTGCATATCATCCTTGAAAGCCAATGTGCTGTGATTCTGAAGAACCTTTAGAATGTTCTCTACCATCAATTCAATATTATGTTTGAAAGGTCAAAGCCCAGCTCATGAGAAGAAATCTTGGAATCATCTTTGACTTACACCCCTCAAACCCCCATGTCTAACCAGGTAAATGAGCCTGTCTATTTTTCCTTTAAAACAGCTATTCTACCTACTTGTTTTTCTCCATTCCTTGTACATAATCTCCATCCCAAATCCACTACTCACTCTTGAACTGATAGCATGTAAGATGTAATCATATATTGCTTTGTGTTTCCCCTGCTATTTCATGTACATTTCTTTTGACTCTCCCAACTAGGACCTAGATTATCTTACATTTCTTTGCTTTCCCATTGCCTTGCACAGTGGTGAGGGAATGATTATTAATTTATGAATTAATACCTACCATCAATCCTTTTTATTATTGGTTCTCTTTGCCAATGCCATGCATGTATGCATTCAATAAGAACTTATTTTTTTAATTGTAAATAAAAACATTTATTGAGTACTTTTGCCGGGTGCTGTAACACATATATCAACAGACCATACCCCTGGTCCTTAAAGAGTTCACAGTCTAGTGAGGAGGGAAAGAAATGCACATTGAAAGATTGTACTCTGCCTGGTGTATCAAGGTAGTCTTCATAGAAGAGATGATAATTTTGGTGGGTCCCAAAGGATAAATAAGAGTTTCCCTAGTAGACAGGGAACAGGAAGAGGGAGCGGTATGAGCATGGACACTGAGCTTAATTCTTTATCTCCATTCCCTTGTGCAGCCTTAGGACAAGGGACAAAGCCTCTTCAGTTCAGTGCATCCTTGAATAGGAAATCAACAAATTTCTGTTGATATTGTGCATAAAGTGAAAGACGGTTTTATTCTTTTGCTTCACCAGCAAACATGCAAGTAAAGACCTCAGCCAGTTGCTTTTTTGATGGGGCTTGTTAAGTTTTTAACTGCTCATCAAGAATCTAAACATGACATTCTTTCCCTTTTTCATTACGAGAACTCGACTTGAGTGGCAACTCGAAAGAACTACTCTTCTCATCTTGTCTGCTTTTGATTAATTAATCAAAATTGTCTACATCATGAATAAATACTTCACATTCATTTTAACCAGAAAAAATTTTTATAGTAATAATTTGTTTAAAATTTCCTTTTACTCTAAATGTCTACTTTATTTACCAGCATCCTAAAAATCTTTTCTTTTAGACAAGATGATCCACTGGCAATTTACTCAGCCTTGAATGAGCATTTTTATCTTATGAGTTACCATGGAATGCTTGAAATAACATAGATTCTAAAGAATGGCGCATTATAACACTAACACAGTTCAGACAGAGCAGGCTCTTTATCCAAGAAGGAAATTTTTCCTCTGAAGAACTCTTAAGTATTTTCCTCTCTTATCCCCCGACCTTAACGCACCAGTGGCAGCTAGGAAGACTGCCTTCATATGTTTCTAACTGCATGCAGCAAATTAGGGCCAGGGAGCATTTATCGCAAGTCCATTAAGTAAAAGCATGGCCAAGGCCCAGTGAAGAATGAGAGTGCTGTGACTGGGAAAGGAGTCAGCAGACTTTGGAACGGCATGGCTGGGTGTGAGTATCAAGGAGAGTGGGGCTGTACTTTGACCCCTGGAAAGGCCTCTGTGATACTTCAGCTTGAAAGTCCAGAGAGCAAAAGGCCATATGCTGACTGCTTTCACCCCACTGGGGCCAGTGCTGTCATTTGGACCTGGACTTCTTGTTGTGCAGAACAGTTGAGAACCTTGTCCTGGAATCAGCTGTGACCCAGGGGAGCTGCTGGGTTTGGGTGGCTGAAGAGCAGTGATGTTTACTGCCATGATCCTTTCTGCCCTGTAAGAAGACTTGTGCTCTTTTTTGGTTTGTTTTGTTGTTGTTGGGGTGGTGATGGTCATGTGTGTGTGTTAGTTTTAACATGATGATGAACAAAAATCTGAAATTTCACTCTTTCTCCCACTTCATATCTTTCACACGGTGGATGGTTGGAAGCCCGGAATGGTGCAGGGGAAAAGTGCTGGAAGCAGCTGGAGGCCACCAGGACTTCCATCTCAAGGGAACCTCTCCTTCCCCCGCCCTGCCCTCTGCAAACCTGAGTTCTTTTTCTGAGCCTTTTCCTTAAATCTCCACCTTCTGTGAAGTTTGCGATGAAGCCCAGTGTGGCATCACGCAGAGGCTGCTGTCCAGAAATAAACTATTGTACTGAGGGGGCAGGCTGGTTCAAGAGGCGTGCCGGCCAGCCTCAGCATTCAGCAACACTTACTGGTTAATGTCTGCAAATTTTCTTTTTCTACAAAAAGCTAAAAGGGGCTCATTAAACTCCTCTGGTGTAATTTTTTTTTTTAAAGAAAGTACAAGTTAAAAATAGCTGACGCACAAGTCTTAAGAGGCAATGAAAGCTTTGGTTGTTAGGAAGAACTGGTGATGAGGTCTAGGAGGGTTTTCACAATTGAAATGCAGTGCCCTGCAGGAGCTGCAAGAGACTCAAATGGAAGGGGCAGGCTGGAGGGCTGCGTGGGAGAGGCCTGGGGCAGAGAATCGCTCCAGAGAGGACTGGCGCTCACATGTGACTCCACTGCGCTTTTATCAAGCCCCTATTAACATATAGCTACTGAGTGTTAATAATGTAAGTTCCTGACTCACGTCTGCTTAGGATGTCAGCATCCTGGTACAATTTCATGAGAGTTCGGACTGGAGAAGAAAGGACTGCCCCATCTTGAGGCATCAGCTCTTTGAAGAAGACAGTTGTCCTGACTCATCAGGGCTGATAATGCCTTGCTCGCTGCATGCCCAGAGAACAGAGAAGACAAGCCAGCCTGCGAAGCAATGTGTGGGTACAGCAGGAAGTGCATCTGTATTCACTCGTTCTTCCCTAGTAATCTGTGCTGAGCTGAACTGGGAGGCTTCGGGTGGCAGCAAATTATATTCTGACACCTCCCTCCCCAGGCTTTCCTGCTGGTGAAAGGGTAGGTGAGGGGAGCCTTGGAGATGAAAATTAGTCATCAATGAACACTCTGTAGCTGAGAGCTTTAACAAGGGCCTGTGCCAGCTGGGGGAAGTGCTGCTTCTGGATCCAGTATATGCAAGTCTGTGTGTCCCTGGCTTTCTGTACACCAGGGCCCAGAGCCGGCTCTCCTCTGACTGCCACCTCCCAGCTCCCGGTGGTGGGGCCAGCCATACCAGCTCCCCATGACTTAAGGCCTCTCATGCCCATACCAATGTTACTTTGGAATCATAAGCATGGGAACCTCTCCTGTGTCTCCCTGCCCCCAAAGGGAGAAGGAGTGAAGTGGCAGTGAAAACACATAACTCCCTCTGCAGGTGGGAGGGAAAAGCTCCAGCCTCTCCCAAGGTTGCATCCCTGCAAATCCCTGCTCTAGGCAGGCCATATGCCCAACACATAGGGTTGACTTAGGAGATCTTGAAATCTTGAACGTGTTGTCTAGCCATGACTTCTGGGGCTCGGGCTCTATCTCCTGCAATCAGATGGCATGCAGATGGCAGGTGGGGTTGAGACAGATTGTGGGTAAAATTGCAATATTTCCAGAATCTCTTGCCTGGTGTTGTAGTCCATCTCCATATCAATAGGTGATTACAAGGGGGAGCTCTGACATATCTGGGCCAGAGAGGCTGGGTGGGGTCCTTTTTGCAGCCGGGTTGCTAGAGACACAGGTGAGCAGAAGTGGACAAATGCTTGTAAGTGATAAACAGGTTTCTCCCACTTCATTTTTTGCTTTGACTGATTTCAGCTTCAAAGGTTATTTGTCCCAGGCTGGGAACATATTTTCCCCCAGGAGTGACACAGAGGTTCTAGCAGAGACAGCCCACATGCAGGCAGGTGATCAGGGCATGCATGTGCCAGCCTGGGACCTGACCGGGTGACGTGTGAGGCCCTTGGAACCCTAAGATGCCCTGGTTCCCCAGGGATGGGGCTGTGGAGTGATGGCTCCTGAGTCTGGCAAGCAGAGTGCAGGATGAGCTGCAGCAGCATTGTGGCTGGGGGGCCCCTTTCCTGCCTCCAGCGGTGCTGCTGGGGAACCTGCCCTCCTCCCCAGCTGCTGGACCATCCTCACAGTAACTCACCTCAACAGCAACAACTCTGTGGGAGACTTCTTGAGTGCAGTAAGAATCTTAGAAACCACTTATTATCAGCTAGGCACTGGGTCAGGCTTGTCCCTGTACTGTCTCATTTATTCATCAGCCAGTCCCAGGTTCAAACCCCAGCTGTGCCATTTGTTATTGGCTCACTTTAGGAAAATTACTTAAGCTCTCTGAGCCAGTTTCCTCAAGTAGTGAGATGTGAATAATAAAGGCACTTAGATAGCCGAGAGGATTAAATAAATTAATGCACAGAAAGGGCTTAGCAGAGTGCCTGGCTCAGTGCTCGATAATGTTAATCATTGCTGTGATATGCCAGGATATGCTAGGGTTGTATTGTTATCGGACCTATTTTACACCCATGTGAGCAAGGCTCTGGGCAGTTCTGGTATTCCAACCTAGGTTCATGCCACTTAAAAGCCGGGCTTTTTTCCA
Source organism: Smutsia gigantea (assembly GCA_032199065.1). NCBI lineage: Eukaryota > Metazoa > Chordata > Mammalia > Pholidota > Manidae > Smutsia > Smutsia gigantea. Next base: position 100,192 of record JAVSCE010013718.1, read on the forward strand.
TTATGCCTCATTGCTTTTTAAGACTTCCCTTACATTATGTGGCAATTATAAGACTCAGAGTCATTTGAACTCTGCTGAGAGTGAAATACTGTCATCTCTCGCTTCCTATTCATATTGAACCAGATTGGCATGTATGTGGCAAAATGGTTTCACTTAAATATCACAGCTGCAAATTCAGGGGCTGTGTCTTACACATTTTTACCTTGGCAGTGTCTAGCTGAGTGCCCGTCACGTTGAAGGCATCTACTGCATATGTATTGGGTTGAACTGACTTGGATTCACAGGGAAACTGAAGCTGATGAAGTAACTAGGGTTTCATGACTGCCCTTGACCATTCCCAGGGTGCCCCGTTTGACCCCCAAAGGTCGCCGTCTCCATACTTGCCAGCCTCTTGTGAATTAAGGTGCTTTTTACAGTTTCTTCTCCGTCATTCTCAGTTTATATTCATTCACCTGGTCTACAAATAAATGGTAAGTGCTTACTATGTATCAGGCTCTGTGCTTGATGCTGAGAGACAATAATGAACAAGAAAACTGAAGTTCCTGCCCTCACAGAAGCAGGTGGGGTTGAGACAGAGTGTGGGTAAAATTGCAGTATTTCCAGAATATGGCAAGGATCCAGTAGGTGAGGTTGGAATTAAGGCACTAAGGAAATACAGAATGATTTGCACATGAGACGGAATGATGCATGTGCCGTGTGCCGTGCTGTGGTGGGTGAGTTGTAGGGAGCCACGGCATGCATAATGGGAGGGCCTCGCCTGGACTTGGGCGATTCAGTCACTTGGAGCCTGAGTCATTACGGGAGTGGGAGCTTCAGGGGTAAGGGGCGCAGGGAGGAAGTTCTGTCTCGGGCAGAGAAGTGCTGGGAAACTGCTACCCTGATAGACCCTGAATGGGTGTGAAAAGGGGCAAGTTAGTGCCCATGCCTGAGAAACAAAATATAGCAAAATGAGGCAACTTGGAACAGTGTCTAAAGTAACAGTGACAAATGACAGATCCCATTAGATGATGTGGTATATGTGTGTGAATACATTCAGAAGCAGCAGCAAGAGGCATTTTGTCAAAGCCAAGTTCACAGACTCCCTGTACAGGGTCACCTTGGCTGCTTGTTAAATATGCAAGGACATTATCTCCGACCTTGGGAACTCTAATGCCTGGAGATAGAGACGGGGCATCTGCACAGCCGACAAGCACCTGGAGTGGTCCTAATGCCCAGTAAGGTTTGGGCACCACTGTGAACCAGTGGTCACCACACCTCAGCAGGTCCCGACAGCAGGATGAGGAAGGAGTGGCAGGAGGCCCAGAGGCGATGGCCACACAAGCCTGTGGCACGAAGGCGTGAGGGGTCTCAGGTGGATGAAGGAGAGGGAGGACGTTTCTCGTGGGTGAGGTTGGAACAGAGTCACTAGGGAGCCCAGAAACAGAGTGTGCATGGGACAGGAGAAATGTTGGACTAGTTGAGTGGAAGCGATATTGTGGAATAACAAAGTTTCAGTTAAACAAATTCTAAGGAGTTCCACAAATCACAGGCATTTAATTAGGCAATAGGGAATTATTATACGGTTTTCAGCAGGAAAAGCCCTTGTGCAGTGGGAGCGCAACTGGAAAGATGGTTAGTAGTACAATAATTCTGCATTTATGACTTTGGACACCTTACTTAATTTCACTAAACCTCAATTTCTTCATCTATAAAGTGGAAATAATAATAAACCTACTTTTCATGGTCATGGGGTTTGAAGTGCATATTTGTGAAAAATTAATCTTATTTTGGGACCAAGTCTGCATTAAAACAACAAAAACTAAAAATCACACACACACACACACACACACCTTTTCATAATGAATCGGGTAGCTTGTGATGTCCGGCCCATGATAGTTACCGTTCCTGTTCACTGTTTATTTCCTTTCTTGCCTTCTCTGTGCCGTCCCCGCCGCTCAGGTGGTTTCCAGGGAGTCCGCATATCCAACCCTCGCAGGGAACGCCCTCTAGTGTTGGATTCTATAATGACTTATTCAGTCTTGGAACTCAGGAAGTTTTCTAATCTACAAGAAACTATCCTTTACAGCTACTTATAGGCTACATAAAAACAACATCTTCAGTAGAAAGCTACACATGGACATCAAATTAATTGGTAGCTTTTAATTCGCAAATTAATCTGTAGCTTTACAGCCACAGTATCAATTACCGAGTAATGAATTTCTTCTTAAAACTAAAACCGCTTATGGATATTGTTCTCTAAGTTGAGGCTTCCAGTCCGTGCTCCCAAAGCAACTGAAAAGTATTTCATTAAAATGTTTGTTTCTTTCCAAGCGTGGAAATATCACTACATTGAGAATGTCAAGGTCTGATTTCCGTTGCCAATTCTGTTATTGGCTGTTTGGGTGACTCTGGCTAAGCAATTCCCCTCTGGATTTTAGTTTCTGCAAATGTAAAATGAGAGATGTAGACTCCATGATCTCTCAGGTCTCCTGCAGCACATGCTTCTTGCCTAAAGAGAGAGGCTGTGCAGGGAGCGGCTATCACTCAGGGGAGGAATCGGAAGACCTGCATTCTTACCTCTGGTCCAGATTTGATCCGATCTGGGAACTTGGCCAATCATTTAACCTGTCTGGACCCTCGTTTCCTCATCTGTAAAATGAGAAAAAAGCCTTCTCTGCCCTATTTACATATGTTGTTATGAGACCCAAAAAAGATGCTGTTTACAAAATATTTTGAACACTATAAAACTCAATAGGAAAATGCAAGGTTCTAAAATAGGGACCCTTTCCTAGTCATTTCTTCATAAATGATGTTTGGCAGTTAAGGACAAACATGTCTGAATTTTAAACCCACCAGTTAGTAACTCCTATAGCTTTAGGTAAGTCTAAGCCTCAATTGTATGAACTATAAAGAAAGAGGGATCAATACTGTTACGTTGATTAAATAAAAATATGAAAGGGCTTAAGATGGTGCCTGGCATAGAATAAGAGCTCAATAAATATATGCTATTGCTTTTCTCTAATCAAGTTCATTATGGCATTTAATGGTAAAGAAATTAAATGGTTTTTCACAAGTCATCAAAGACAATTTTCTAAGACTCTTGAATGGAACTCTTTTTAGACCTGCTTTGTAACATACATCTTTAATTCTAGGTTTGTGTTAACAGAAAAATCATCAGAAGACCTCAGACTAAGTAAGAATGACAGGTCAGGGTCCATACTTGGTTTAGAGATAATACTAGCAATCTACTTAACTAGCTAACTCAGAAATTCAGTATCCTGATTGATTTTGGGAGGCCGGTGCTATATAAACAGGGTGATTATACAAAATGCTCTCAATCTCTGGGTTCTCTGTATCTTGAATTCTCTGCCCTGCTGGACCCTGCTGCCCAGATCTGGCACCAACTCACCTGACATGGGCCTATATATTCTGCCTACTTAAAGGCAAAACATTAGGGGAGCCCACAGGATAGACCCTCCCTATCACTAGATTACTGGGCTAGATTCTGGTCACCATAGTGTGCCCTTTAAGAAATAAAAACAAATACAAAACTGGAAGCCCAGTGAAAGAGTACAAGCCCACTGTCTGAGCACAAAACTGTGTGCTCCGGCAGGTACTTTCAGGGCCGTGATCAGGCTGTGACCAGGCTTGCTCTCTTTGATTTCCCCAGCCACCTCCCCATCTTGCGTAAGGAAGGTTTGCCTAAACAACAGAGGAAAATGCCCCAGGGGAGTTACCTGGCCTTATTTGTCAACAGTATCCAGAGTGATGAAGGGAGAAACACCTTCCACATCAGTGGGGCAACTCTGTGTCAGCATTATTTCCCCTGAATTTTGGAAAACAATTTCTGCTTTTAGGTTGTGTGGCTGAAAGGGGAAGCCCAGCTTGCAAAACAACATGGAGACAGGACACTATGCCTCCCTCCACTCCCTTCCTCGCCCAGTCTCCGGGACTACAGAGGAGTCCCTCAGGAGGCACGCTGGGAACGCAGCATGCAGCATTACCTGCACAGATTCTGGGAGTGGTGAGGCAGGCGGGCCCATCCCTCCCACATTTCTCTTGTTTTAAAAATTAGGACTCTTTGTTTTATTTGTTTGTTCTTTTATTTAATTTTTTAGATGCTACATGTAAGTGAAATCATATGGTATAACAGAAATAGACTCATAAATATGGAGAACAAACCGGTGGTTGCCATAGGGGTGGGGGGTGGAGGATGGTTGAAATAGGTGAGGGTGATAACAAGGTGCAAGATTCCAGATATAAAATACATAAGTCACGGAGATGAAAAGTACAGCATAGGGACTATGTAGTCAATGATACTGTAATATTTTTGTATGGTGACAGTTGGTAACTACACTTATTGGGGTGAGCATTTCCTAACGTATTGTTGAATCACTATGTTGAATACCTGAAACCAAAATAATATGGTATATGAACTCTACTTCAAAAAAAAATAAGTAAAATGCAAACACTAAAACAAATTTAGACTTCTGCCAGCAATATATTTAGGGGGATGTGCATTCGTCTTAGAATCAGAGTGAGCAGACAGTGGTGTTTGCAGCCACACAGATGTAGAGTTAACACCCCGGGAGGTGAGGAAGCGGAAAAGCAATGGCCAAGCTTTCCCTGAGGGTTCTCCCTCCACAAAGGAAATGAGAGCTTATTTGCACGTTGCCCCAGAGAAGTCAGTCAGAGCAGGCATGTCTGCTTCCTGTGGCCCTTCTCGCTTTGTTTGCAATTTCCCATGAAATGGGCCGGAGAGGATGGGGAGAGGGTTGTCACTGGAAGAGTCCTCATTCTGCCTTCCAAACTCCCTTCCTGGTATAATTAGGAAATCAAACACAATAATTCAAGGCCCACCAAACTCTTATGTCTGTGAAATAAGAAGCCCCTTCAAAAAAGAGCCTATCTTTTCTGTGGAAACACACTGATCTCAGAACATCTAGAGTGAAATCCCAACTCAGGTACATAAGCTGTGCGATTTGGGGTAAATCCTCAAGAGCTGGAAACAGAGAAACAGTATCCTACCTTCCCTGTTGACCTCAAAGGATGGTTATGAGAATAAAATTAAAAGGTGATAAGGTTCATGCTAAAGCTTTGGAAACTGGAAGGGATATTTAGGAATACTTGCCTGGCCTCTGCTTGACACCCAGCAAAATATTTGTGGAATTGACTCCTGGAGGGAGGTTATGTGGGGTGTCAGGCATGAAGCTAGCCAAAAGGATGGGGAGATATTTTGGGCTTTCTCTTTGCTCACTCCCTTCAGTCATTAACTCTGTCCATGCATGAAACTGGCTTCAGGTCCCCCCATCCATAGGAGGTGCCCATCAGACCAGAGTTCCCAGCGCCATCACAGCAGCCAGGCCCATCCGCGTGTGGCAGGCCATGTGCCCGGCGACTCATTTGTGATGCCTCCTCGCACCCACTTTCATACACCAAGAGGCCAACGCAGCAGCGCCCTGTGGACCTAGAAGAAAAAGAATATCCAGAATTGTGTAATAACCTCACGGTGCCCCTTCTAGGCCACGGCTGGAGTACGTCTGTCATGCTCTAGAATGGAGCTGCTTGAACTTTAATGTGGATAGAACCACCTGGGGAGCCTGTAAAGCGCACATCTGGTCTAGGCAGTCTGGAGTGGGCCGCACACCCCACTCTCAGGTGGTATGGTGCTCGGCGCACGCTTGGAGGGGCGCGGCTGCAGAAGGCCGCCAGGGCCAAGTCACGTCGGCCTCACATCCCTGTTTTCACCGCTTGGCCACAGCAGTGAGCCCCACCCCATGATTTCACCCCCACCAGCTCAGTTTCCCACTCACTTCTGCTCCCCAGGCCCTTCCATCGAGCCGTCTGGACCCCCATCCTCTCAGCTCTTGCTCATATCTGCGGAACCGTATCTCTGAGGCTCGAGCAGACTTTCTGGTCTGCTCTTCCTCACTGCTTGAGGACTACAGCTGTGGCCCTTCCCTCCGTGCTGGTCCTGCCCACCTCCTGGGTGGTGCTCACCTCTCATGGGGGACCCTTACCCCAGCTTCCAGATTCTCCGTCCCCAATTTACTTTCTTCACTTTGGCTGAGACAACACTTCCCATGACCATGCTCTTCACCCTGAAGTCAACCAGACTTTTCCAACTCTCATGAGGGTATTTCAGAAAGGCCACTCTGGCCTCAGTTTCTAAACTCCCGGGATCCTTATTTGCTCTTTTTCCCCCTTTTTGCTGCTGCTCTGAACTTTCAGCTTTCCCACCACCTGAGGCCCCATCTGTGTTTGCGCTCACTTCCCGCTTCTTGGGTCCAATCCCTGTCGAATGCACTCACACTGCATGGGCATCTCTTTCAGGGTGTAATTGAAATCGTAGGACTCGAAGAGCCCAGTCGTAAAGCAAACTTATTTCCCCCCACGATTTCCCTTATAAGTCACTGTGAGGAGATAGTTTCTCCTGGATGAGAGCCCCCAGCAGGCCTCGTAGCTTATCTGCTCACTCACAGGTCATGGACAGTGCTGAGGTCCCATTGACTCTCAGGACATTCTCAGTTTAGAGTTTAATTGTGCCCAGTCTGAGGAAATAGTAAAACCTGTGAATCATCTAAAGTTGGCCTGTTGTGGGCAGGGAGCCTGCGATAGGAAACGGGGATGTGAACAGCTTCTTTTCTCTTTACAATGTCAGCTCCTCCCTCCCTCCCTCCCTCTGCTGGGGCAACTTTTGGCCCCTGTAGGATTGGGGGCAGGAGTAGCTCTAGGAGCCAGAGAGGTCCCGCTGATGGGCACCGTTGAGGGCTCATGGCTGGCAACGCGCACTGGGAGGGGCAAATGCTCGAAGCAGACCCTTTCTCGCATGGGCTGCTCGGGGATTCTTCAGAGACTTAGTTCCTGGGGAGCTCTCACCAGCATTTCGGGGAATGCGATCCAACCCAGCACAGGGGTTGCTGGAGGAGTAGAGACACTCTGCAGAGCTGGGGAATGTGGTTCCCCAATGAAAACAATGGTAAAAGGGCTTTTCCCCCTGAACAATTTCACCTCTTTTCCAGAATGGATCTAAGTAATATGTATCTTCATTTTGGTTTTCTTTATCTTAGTGGGCAAATACTCTATAAGAAAAAGAGTTTTTTTGTGACCAGTAAGAGATCCTGTGGCTTCACCTGCATTAATGACCAAGTCGTCACCGAGCAGGCCTCATCAACCAGCTGATCACTGCATGGCACACAGGTGTCCAAAGGCCAGCCCAGGACTCTCTGTGACTGTGGCTGAAACTCTGCTACAGTCAGGGAAGGAGTGTTTGGACAGCAAAATATTGTTTTTGATATGGAATGAAAACTTCAGCTCTTGCTCCCTAAGCTCATTGGGGGTTTGAAAAAATATCTGCCTAGTTCAAGTTCTTTTCCAGCTATTTAATATAGCAGAGGCTGATAACCCTGTCGCCCACCTTCTCAGCAAGACCACCATCCTGACCTGCTTGTGTCCCAGCCCTACACAGAGCCCCACTCCAGGACGTGAAGGGGAAGCACAGGCCGGGTCCCTACCTCGACTTTCTAGCTCGGGGTGGGGATGAGTGAGAAGCGGAGGGCGCCCTGGGGGTGGGCAGTAGCTCTGGAAGTTGGTGCCAGAGCGCCAAAGGCAGGAGTTAAGTGCACTCTGGCACACAGCGGACACTCTGGGAGTTTCTGGGGAATGAACGACTGGTCACCGGAAATTCTGGCTGCCGGGTCAGCCCATTTCTCTGTGATGATGGCCCTTCCCGGATCCTGGATTCTTTAGAACAGTTCCTAATTAAAATGTTCTGATTTGGGGTTGGAAATCATGGTGACTATTTCAAGAAGGGGCATGTTCTGGTCAGATTCACGGTGAGCCCCCAGGATGCAAATACGGCCCCGCCCCCCTGACAAGGCACTACGGCAGTGCCCAGGCCTGGACCTCAGCAGCAGGAGGGGCCCTGGGCGCATTCAGGACTTGGCCTCTCCAGGACACAGCCACGGGTGTCGGTGAGGGAGAGTGGAAAGTCCATGACCATTATGATTATGTCTGCGAGCTGTGCCAGGTAATTGTCCCAGAGCATTGGATAGCTGTCTAAATGATTAATGAAAAAAATTGTTTCTACTTTTATAAATTCAGTTCTCCAAAATATCAGAAAAAATCCTAAAGCAAATCATTGTATAACTTGCTGCCAATTTGCCTTTTGCATCTGGAGCCTGGGGTACTGCTTGGTGAGATTACGTATCCCTGTCCTCATGCCCAGAAATCACACACCCAAAATTCATTAAGAAGCGATTGCTGATAGGCATTATCACCTCTAATCCTGTAGAAACCTGGGGAGCATTAACCAAATTTTCCATGGAATTAACCTGATTGCCAGGGGAAGCAGGGCCATGTTCTAGTGCACTGTAGCACAGCCCAAATCCTCCATAGAGGACCATGCCAACATATCCAACGAGTGTATCAGAGACCTGGGCTGCACAGCAAAATAACCCCAAACAAGCATTTATCTCGCAGTTTCCATAGGTCAGGAATTGGAAGGGACACAGCTCGGGTTCGATGACAGGCTCTCTAATAAGGCAAGCAGGATGCCTGCTGGGGCTGCAGTTATCTGGACGTGCAGTTGAGGCTGGAGGATCTGCTGCCATGCTCATCTCAGGTGCTAGTTGGCTACGGACAGGAGGCCTCCATTCCTCATCACCCGGGCGTCTCTACAGGGCTGACATGGCACTTGGCTGCCCCCAGAGGGGGTGACCCAAGAGAGCGAGCACAAGGCAGAATCAATGATGCTAGCCCAAGAAACCACCCTCCATCCCTTCTGCTGCATTCTGCCAGTCACAGAGACCAGCCCTGGCACAGTGTGGGGAGGCACTGCCCAAGGTGTCAAGACCGGGGCCTTCACCGCAGTCAGAGGCTAGTTCTCTTCTATGACCAGCCAAGATCAGCTTGAAATACAAATGAAATATCATTCTTTCTTATTTTCAAGGGTCTAATTTGTTATTTCCCTTACCCTCTCTCACCCTGCAGCCTTTTCTCTGAGTATATTGTTATTTTTGTTTAAACGAAATTTCTGCAACAAAGAAGCCCCAAATATAGCAGCTCTGACAAGAGAGAAATTTCTTCCTCTTTCAGATGGGGTGGCAGTGCTGGGTGGCTTTGCTCTTTGAGGGCATCTAGGAACTCAGATTCTTTCTGTTTATGCGTGTGTCCCAAGGGTTCTGACTGCATCTGCATGGTCAAATCTGGCTCACAAGTGCAAAAGAGGGTAGGGCCAGGATGTGGAGCGAGACAGGCTTCCCTTCCAGGTCATATAAGAACATGACCTGGAAACTGCACACAATTCCCATCCATGGCTTACATCCCATTGCTTATAACCCATTGGCCAAATTCACATGGCCATGTCTACATGTAAGAGAGGCTAGGAAATGAAGTCTCCATGTAGCTTCCCATGTGTCTTGCCCCACATCTGTGGGGCAGAAGAAGAGAGAATGAACCATGTGGGACAGTTAGTGTTCTCTGTCACCTAAGTGCATAGACAGCAAATAAGCAGAGGTTGCATGCCATAGTAAGATAAGAGCTTCTAGCTCTACCACTAACAGGTTATGAGACTAAATGAAACTTATTTTTAACCTCTCTAGACCTCAGCTTTTATCATCTGCAAAATGGGCACATGGGACTAGATCAGTGATTTCCAACTCACAGGCTTTGCACTAGGGGGATACGATTATCCGTGATGTGATTACAAGGAATTTTAGGAAGTATTTGTGAATCTGTCAATGGAATAAATAATGACTTATCTAGATGAATACTACTAATTTTTAAATGTAGGCACTGTTATAATTATTAAAATGCAATATTTAACATTTAATTATGTTTGTAGTTAATTTTATCCCATTGGGTACTTTTCTTTCCAACAGATTAGAATTACAGTTGCTATCACATGGGGGGCTGTGGCTTTTTTTAATATTAAAAAAGAATATTTGTGCTTGAGTTCCTGGCACCTAATAGATGTCAGTAAATATTTGTTGATTAGATTTAATAAAATGTATGGCACCAATGAATAAGATGATCACTTTGGTCTCGGCCTACTCCAAAATCTTATGAATTCTTTACTCTGATACTGCGGCAATTTTCCAGTTTGAGTTTTACTGTAACCAATCACTTGTACATAATTAAACCAGCTCCGGTCTATTGCATCAGTTCTCAAACACTGAGGGACTTTTCCACTTCACATACCTATAATGGCACTGCCTACTTGGTATTCACATCTTCAAAATCTTTCCCCAGAAATAATCTTTCCCTGTTGTAAAAATGAAGTAGGTGGAACTTATGCACTACCCTTTGAAGGCTTTGCATTGTAAGTTCATTCAGAAACAAGGATTATGTTTCCTTGTACAGATAAAATTAGGAGACAAAGTGGAAGATCCCCAGTAGGTAGGGGGAAGAGTTTCCAGAACTCCTCACAAAACCCCCAACATTTATTATTCCATACTGTAGCATTTGACTATGTTCTAAAATTTTTACGTCAAGAATATAAAATAAAGCATATTGGCTTACAGGCTAAGGAAGCTCCCCTCACCCGCCTCTGAGATCAATCCCAGGAGGAGGGACGTTTCCACGGATTGGTCCCATTCTAATCCAACATTCCCAGATATTCTTGGGCCATGCTTCCTGAGGTGTTGAAATAAGACTTCTGTCCTTTGGGATGGTTTTCTTCTAGAGGAAGAAGGAAGAAGGAGCAGGCCTGGCTATTCCATTTCCTTCTCTCTTGTTTCTTCCCTCTCAGTCTCTCCTATTTGTCTGGGTGAACCGGAAGAACAGGACCGAATTCACTTGCGGGCTGGGGCTGGCTACGCAGAGCGGCTCTGCCTTGGGTGCCGTTCCACATGCAGGCTCCTGTGTACTACTCTTTTGGGTCCACGTTCCTGATTTTCACTGGACTAGGCTGGTCTTGCCAACAGATCTGGGATGAGGGGGCTGAGACTCAGGAGCGCCAAACAGGCTTGTGCGACTGCCTGTATTTCCAGGCCCTGGGTCCTTTGACCTGGCTCAGCCTTGCCTGCTAGCAGAGTGCAATGGCGTTTGAAGCCAGAGCCCCAGTTTCAAAGTTTCCCTTGCTTCATGCAATCTTCCAAACATATGTGGCTTTCAAAAGTTTTCACAGGGTTAAGGACAAGTGTAGGATAAGATCAAAGGGTCTGATCTTCAGCCCAGGTCATTTAGTTTTCTGTTTGCAACAATATGTGATAGGTTATTTAAGAAGAGGATTTCATGTAGAAAATATAGGAAGCGCACATTAATTCAGATTATCAAATACAGGAAATTGTTTTGAAAGTTAACAAACTACACATTTGAAGGTAGAAGTTGGTCTGATTCAAAAAGATATATGCACCCCTATGTTTATTGCCACATTATTCACAATAGCCAAGATATGGGAGCAACCAACATGTCCATCAGTAGATGAATGGGTAAAGAAGATGTGGTACATACACACAGTAGAATATTATTCAGTCATAAGAAATAAAAAGTCCTCCCATTTGCAACAACATGGGTGGACATAGAGGGCATTATGCTAAGTGAGATAAACCAGGTGGAGAAAGACAAAGACCATATGATTTCACTTATTTGTGGAATATAAAAACAAAGCAAAACAGAATGAACAAAACGGCAATAGACTTATATACACTGAGAAGTGACTGGTAGTTATCATGGGGAGGGGTTGGGGCAGTTGATCTGCTAAGATATTTCACCTCCAGTTTCTTGGAAGTGTATGTGTGTTATATATTTTATAGGAGAGTTAGGAATAAATTAGTTACTACGTACATGTTCTACAAACAATAGTAGATATTGGCAAAAACTTGAATTTCTATGATAGTTCAAACATTTAAACTTCTGAAACTTTTTTCTAAGCATTTTCAAAGACTTACTTGCTAAACCATAGCGTTCTTCTATTTTTAAAGCAAGGAAAAAACTTATATTCCTCAATATGCAATCTATTTTGGGAACCAGAAATTATATATTCAAAGGCTTGCAAATAGTTATGAGACACAACTGTTTTAAACTATAGCTTTTGTCATTAATTAGTCTCATTTAGTTTATTAGAATATGTTGATGCTAATTCTGTGTATTTTCCCTAAAAGATTAAAAACACTTCGGCAAAAAAAAAAATTTACACATTTTGTGCTTTCATCCTACAAAAACAAATTAGTGATTTTGACTAGGTTCTGTTATTCTATTTGAGAGAACTCTTACTACACAAAATTAACTTAGTATGTAGTCAGTTTTTCTTTAAAAATTTGGGATTTTATTTTGTTCTTGCAGTAATGTAATGACAACATCATAGGGAAAATTAGCTATTTCCTCATGGCTTTGGATAGTAAATGCAAGCTTTTAGAAAGTATATCACATGTACAAAGAATAGTCTAGTAACCATGAATTGTGATATAGTGAACTTCTGGAGTTTATTTTTTGTTTTGTTTTTTTTTTTTTTTTTTTTAGTAAGTAGTCATTTTAATCCCTGCCTCAAACTAGGAAACAGAAGCCCAGAAAGGATTGCTTAGCTTGGAGAAAGATGGTTAGGGTTGTTTTCAGTCTCTTAGCTTTCTTGAAGAAGATTTGCACCAGATTCAAGCCCCACGTGCTTCTCTTGGTGTAGGGATGATAGGAGCTGGTGGAGGGCTGCCTCAGTAAGCCCCTATTCGTGTTAGGTAGGGACTTCCAGAGATAAGCCGATGTCTGCTATATGCCAGTTCTAAGAAAAAATTAAGTTGGTATTTCTTAGGAGATGTCAGTTTGCTGCATTTAAAAAAGAATCTATTGTCAGAACTCAAAGAAGGGGACACTGGCTCCAGACTGTGTCTCAGAGTGCCCTGAGGAGGCAGGAAGACTTGTCAGCTTGCGTGCCTTTTCCCAGCTGACTTCAAAAGTGAGGATCAACATTTATGCAAACGTCATTCTGTGTTCCTACACCCGCTTCCGCCAGGATGGAAAGGGCCACCTGGCCTCTTCATCTTAGGTCATGACTCTTTATAGACCTAAAATTTATCTGGATGTACCACAAGCCATGCTGATCACCTTACATAGATGATCTCGTTTAATCTTCAAACATACCTAAGAGGTAGGCTTTGCTTATTTTTATCCCAGTTTTATGGATGAGAAAACTGAGCCATAGACAGGTTCAGTGATTTGCTGAGGGACACACAGTGAGTAAGTGGGGAAAAGCTACTGGCCAGACCTGAGCAGCCTGACCTGAGAGCCTGACGAGCACGCTGCCCAGTCTCCTGAGCCATGTCCAGCCACAATCACTCTGCACCCAAACTGTCTTCAACACTCCTGGCTTTGACTATTCTGTCCCTTTAGTCCATGAAGATGCTCTGACTTGTCAAACTGTGTGTTGCATTTTCCCATAATATTTCAAAAATAGGTGGCAACTATGTATTTATTGATCAGACACCTTGTGCTTACAAGTCTACGTGCTCTATTAAAATCAACTTAATCCTTATCACAACTATATAAAGTATGTATTATAATATCATCTCCGTTTTATAACTAGGGAAACTGAAGAACAGAGAGGTTAAATAGCTTGACTGAGGTCTCACACTTAGTAGGTGGTAAATGGCAGAGTTGGAATTTAAACTAGGCCACCTGGCCGGTAACCGTTATGCCACATTGTCTCTACATTTGTGATGTTAGTCAGTGAAACATTTACTATATACTGGGCACTCAATTAAGAGGGATACAAACACAGACTCTACCCAGCAACTGCACACAAATTGCCATAACAAATAATTGCTCAGAGGGGGTAAAGTTCAAACAGGCTGGAGTAGGATCCGAAGGTGTAGCAGACACTGCTGATTATCTGTCTCATCTCCATTCACTTTCTCTTCCTTTCTAACTGATAGCAGTGTGCCCAGTGTGGTCATGCAGTCAAGTTGTAGCCAGTGAGATGACAGAGGAAGTCTGCTGGGTGGGGTTCCCTGGAAAGCTGTTATTTTCCTGATACAAAAGCACAGATTCAGTCGGCAGGCCCCTTTGCCCCTTGGCCCCTGCCCTTTCTTTTGTCCTGGGCAGACACAAAACCTGGGGCAGAGAAGTCATCTTACAACCATGAGGACTAAAGCCAGATGCTCAGGATGGCAGACAAGGAAATGAGAAAACAGCCTGGTCCTGGATGATGTCTTCAAGCAGCTGCAGCAGTCCTGGACTGCCTACCTCTGGACTTCTTGATGTGTGAGAAAAAATAAACCCTTATTTTGTTAAAGCAATGTAGTCAAGTTTCTGAACAAAATCCTAACTTGTAGAAAAGCCTTCATGAAAGAGAATCTCCATCTAAGCTTTGAAGGTCAGGAATATTCAGCTAGGTTGGGGGAAAAGAGAAGCGTTCCAGGTGTGCAATGCATCCTGCTCAATGACAGGGAAGCAGAACCTGCATGGCAGGTTCCTGTAAAGGTGGGAAACCAGAAGGTCTGGGCAGAGTGTGTGTAACTCATCTCTGTCGTTCCTCAAGAAGAGCAGGAAGAGTAAAGGAGCTGACCTGTGAAACGGCACTGAAGGGGCTGACACTCAGTGAAAGACGAGCCTTGGGCCACACCATGGATTTTGAACTGATGGTTGGACTGTATGACTATAGAGGTGGAAGGCACTGAAGAGTTTTGGGCAAGGACATAGTATTAAACAGCCAAGTGGAAATACATACAGGCATTCTATACCTGCCACTGGATCTTCACACGGTCAGTTCACACGTATTTTCTTCTGTGTGCCAGTCACTGTTCGAAGCCCAGGGTGAGAGGTCAAGATTCTGTAAGATGATCTGAGTTCAATTTCTGGGCCCCTAACCAAATATTTCAGAGAAAGAATCCCATTACCCATATTTTAATGATAAAACAGTTTTGAGTGGGACTGGCTGGGTTCAAATCCTGGCTTGTCACTTGACATTTCTGCACCTCAGTTTCCTCAGCTGCATTATGTAGCTAATAAAAGTACTTGCCACATAGCTTAATTATGGGGATTAAATGAGACAGTACTGATTCCATGTTCCCTGTTTCATCAATAGCAGTCCTGGCTTTCCATCATTCAGCCCCCAAATCATGGAGTACCCTTGACTTCTCTTTCTCCCAGTAGCAGATCCTGTTGGATCTAACTTCAAAATATATCCAGAATCAATTGCTTAGTACCATGTCCACTACCATCATCTCATTGTGGCACCTGCAGTGGTTACCTGGTACCCATTCTTCCCACATGTCCTCTTTAGGACCAGTGTGCCCATCCCCACCTGCTGGGAATGTTGGTGGAGGCACAGAGCACCGAGGTATGTCCCTCATGGGGACTGCCCTGGCTGAAGAGAACTGCCTCCCTCAAAACTCACACACACTCCCAAGGATCAGTTCCCATCAGTGAGTCGCTGATGCAAGGCTGCAAAGACCTGGCCACCTCACCTATGGTAGGCAGAGTAATGGCTGAATCCTGGAACCTGTGAATATGTTAAGTTACATGGCAAGTGGGAATTGAAGCTGCTAATCAGCTGATGTTCAGATGGGGAAATTATCCTGGGTCATCCAGGTGAACCAGTGTAATCATGAGAATCCTTATAAATAGAGAGTCAGAGAAAGAGATGTGAACACAAAAAGAGAGGTAGGTGTGATGTGATTGCTGGAACCCTGGCAGCCCCTCGAAGCTGGAAAAGACGAGAAAACAGAGTCTCCTTTAGAGCTTCCAGAAGGAGGGCAGTCCTGCCAACATCTTGATTTTAGCCAGTGAGACACATTTGGACTTCTGATATCCAGAACTGCAAGACAATAAGTCAGCCTCTGCTGTTGAGAGAAAAGAAGTCAAGGATACGTCATGTGTTTTCTTAAGCCACTATGTTTATGGTAATTTGTTTGTGGCAATTCATATAGTTTTGGGCAGCTCTGAAGGGTCATCCCAGCTCCAAGAGCTTCTCCTAGGATTGGCTGGGGTCTCAGTTACCACCATTTTACAGGTTGGCTTCCCTTCCTGTCCTATATTGCCTTCTTTGTCCCTACAGGGGGATTTCCTGAGAGCACTCCTGAATAGCCTTCTGCACGCAATTCTCTAGCTCTGAATTTGTTTCCAAGGAAACCAGTCTAAGACAAACTTGCACGTAAATTTCTGTAATGGCCCCCTGAATGGTCTCCACATTAGATTTCTTCTCAGCATTAGATGTAATGACTCTATTAAAACATAAATTAGATCAAGACACTCCCTGACTTTCCTTTTCATTCAGAGCAGAGGTCAAATTCTTTACAGTAATGGAAAGGCCCCTTCATAATCTGCTCAACTGCCCTGCCAATACTTCCTCTGCCTCACTTCCTGTGACTCTATGCCTTGTTCACTCCACTCCAGCCACACTGGCATCCTTATTCTCCTTGAACATGCCAAGCAAACTCCTGCCCCGGGACTTGCACTGACTCTTCCTTGTGCTCATTTGCCGCCTTTCCGGTGGGGTCCCTGACCACTCTGTTTAAAACAGCAATTGTCCTTTACCCTACCCTTGTGCTCCCTATCCCTCTAACCTGCAGTATTTTCTTCCTGGGTCTGTACATTTCTAATACACTATATAATTTAATTCTTGGTTTTGTTTATTGACTTTCTCCTCCCACTAGGCTATACCGTGTATGAAGGTAAGTATCTGTTTACTTGCAGCTGTGTCCCCAGTACTCAGGTCTGTGCCTGGCAGCAGTGGTCACTGAATAAAAAAGGGCTGAATGAATAAATGAATAAATGCAGGTATAGTACTTAGGATAGTGTCTGGCACATAGTAAATGCTCACTAAAGTATTAGCTATTATTTTTGTCAGTAGTGAGAGGATATTGAGATTCTTGGCATTTCATAAGCTGCTTATCCCCTGTTTGGTCGGGTGATCAGAAAGAGGAAGGTGAGTGATATGCACACACTGATTAGGACCTTAGTTTCCTTGCTTTTCTGTGTGTAAGGCAAAATTTGGGATGAGCTGAATTCACCTTTAGGATAGACTTAAAAGAGAAAGTCTCAGTGTCTCACAGGGATCCAGGAAGGGAGAGAAGGGTGAGAGCTGGAGCTCTGTTGGGAACCACAATTTGGGTCCAGGGAACAGAGATCAGGAGAGGTCTGATCTGGCTGCAGGTCAGGTCTGATTCATCCCAGAGCCTTTTTGGGAAATGGTGAAAGTCCAGCAGTTACACTGAAACAGGAAGGCTGATGGTAGTTTATACTGATTCTAAATTCTTCATCTATTAGAAGGGCTGCCCTATTTTTATGAAGAAAGAGCCCAGAATTTGATCTCATAGCCTTATTAATGAGCCTTATCCTTTGTTGAACTGAGCATGCTCTCAGCCCTGGGTACTAGCCAGAGGTGAGGTCCTTTCTTTTGGTAGGCTTTTGGGAAAGAGGCTCAGAAGTGTACTTTGAAGTGGGAAAGAGTGACAGTATGTACATGTAACTGTGTAGGGATTCCTAGAAAAATACATACTCATTTTAAAAGATACCTGTTTTGTTCAATATAGATATAGACTTGGATTTGGCAAAGAACACGTAGCCAGTTCTGCCATCTGTTGGTCGTGTCAACACTTTAAAGAAACAGCTCTCATGTGTGAGGTGCTTGAAATCTTTGAGTCCTTGACTCCAAAATATATACAATGCCTAAACTGTTGGGAACAGAGGGGGTTGGTCCTATTTTAAAGCTTTTTGCAGACAGAAGCTGTACTTCTGCCACTTGTGTGATCCAAAATGAGGGAACACATTGGAGTGTCTTCGTAGCATTCAAGCTCAGTTTGGTTTTGATCACTATTGATCACGTTAACACCCAATCAGGTCCCTTTATTATAACCTTGGACATTGCATGCTTGAAGGAACATGTGAAGTAACTCTTGCAATTTTTTTCCAAAATAAAGTCAACATTTAATTATTTAATTGTTCCTTTTAAGGACATGGGATGAGGGAGCTTTACTGAAATTTGTGTAGTGTCCAAATTGTTTCACAGTACCCCAGGGCTTCCACACCTATCAAACAGTACTTGATTAATAAAAGTCAAATTCTTAATTCCTTTACAAATTAACCTGTCTTAAAAAAAAACTCTCTTCTAAATACTCAGCGAGCAAAACATAATCTAGACAATAATAGGTACACAGAGGATTCCTTCTAGTTCCTGAATACCATACGTCTTTGTTACACTTCTGTTAATGCATTCTAGTATCTTGTAAACTTTTGAAATAACACACATTGCCGAAGCATGTTTTTTTTCACTTATAAAGCTTTGATTCCTTTTCCATTGCACTATTATTTCATGATTCATTTTCCATTTTGTTTCAGGACCCAAGATGAATTGAACTAAATATGCAACTTCATACCCCCGTCCTCACTGTATGTTTCATCTTGTTTTTGGCGGGCCATTTACAAATCTAATTCTTAATAATAGCCTAATCTAAGGTGTGCTAGCCCTGTCCAGTGTTACCTGCTCACTCCACCTGCCTTTGAACTCTGCTCTTACAGCAAGCGCTCCTCATACCTCTGCTCCATTGACATAGACTGTCGGCTGATATTTCTAGCCACATAGGTCCTCACCTAAATGACTTTTAAAATCTAATTTCTTCAAATGTCAGGTCTTACAGGGTTGTTTCTGCATCTTCAGATGCTTCGCTGAGAGGAAAACGCAGTGAACAAACTGCAGCCGAGTCCCGTCACTTCATGCCTTCTCAGTTTCACATCTGAGTCTGGGTTAACATGACACTCGCTTGAACTTACACTTCTGTTTTTAAAAAACTTCTTCTTTTCTGCTCATCATCTCAGTCCTGTTTCTTGGTATGTAAAGTAGCTTAGCAACATCTTCAAGCAACAATCAAGTGCAGAGTTTCCAAATATTACAGCATTCAATGCATCCTACTTGGTTGCTTGTTGATTTTTTTCCAGGCAACCTATTTTTATTTTAGGGATATAACAGAAATCTAGAAGCTAATGATTTATTGCCCTGCTCTCTAGTCCTTAAGGAAACTCTTCCTGCCACAAGCACATTTCCAAGACTCTATGGCAGTCTTAAGCAGCTTTTATTTGCTGCTGGGAATGCCCAGGAGAGTTGCTTGTGGATCTCTAGCCACTAGTCAGAGATGCCACTGCAGCCCCGTGATCCCCTTATAGATGGAGTGGGGTCAAGGGGAAGTCCTTGAGAAACTAGCTGTCCTTATCTTTGCTTAGACCATGCATAACCTTTCTCTTTCTTTTTTCTTCCTTCCTTCCCTCCTTCCTTCCTTCCTTCCTTCCACACAGTCCAACAAATATTACTGAGCACCTACAATGTGTGCGGGGCTGGTCAGGAACTGCGGATTCAGCCGGGAACAAGACTAAGCAGTCTTTGCTTCCATGGAGTTTACATACTGGTGAGTGGCTGAGGCAATGAACGAGAGAACAGACTGATTAAAGAAATAGCCTCAGATTTTAAGTATTAGGAAGGCAGTAAAGAGAGTGCTATGAAAGAGAATGACATGGAGAAGCACTGAAATCCTTGTAACTGGCAACTATCTTCAGGTGTGTGAGTAACGCTGAACTAGGCTTTTGGGGGCAGCTCCTAGAGGACAAAGCTCAGATCAGTCTCCCTGGTAAAGGATGGAAAAGAGAACTTAAAATACCAAGGAAGTTGATATTGTGAGGAACCCAGAGAGTAAGAGGCACCATCTTGTGTATCACAGTATGTCCAGTGCTGTGCTGACATACAGTAAACACTCCCAAAGCAGCATTGCCTGCAAAGCATACATTTGTGGAACCAGTTCTTGTGTGTGTGTGTGTGTGTGTGTGTGTGTGTGTGTGTAGTTAGAAGAAAATCCAGCAGTCTTGAGTGATATCCAGACCCTTTCCATACATGGCCGACGTTGATGGCTGTGGGCAGGACCTGCTGGGAAGGCCCTTAATAAGGAGTGGCAATGGATTCAGGGATGCAAGAACTTTCTTCACAGCCTCATGCAGGAGGTCAGGCCGCAGGAGGACACCCCTGGGAATTATATCAAGACATTGGTGCTGGCTGATTGAGTGTTTGGGAAAGGATTACCACGTGGGGCCAGATTGCTGTTTACCAGAAGAAAATGAACCCTCTCAGTCCACCCTGGGAAGGGCTCATTCAGAAAACACTATACGCCACGAAAGCATTTACCCTCTACTAATTTACTTAATTGTGCACCCATCAGTCTCTTACTCCAACAGACCAGAAGCTTCTCTTGTGGCGGCTTTAGAAACCTGACGGGAAGCAGAAGCTAAATCTTGTCTTGGAGCTGCCTTTTCATAATAAGCATATGTTTTGAGATGACAGGTTAGATCAACAAAGACAGCATTTTCACTCTTTTCATAAGATGTCCCATTTCTCATTTTCTTTTATCATCGTCATCATGTTAAATGGGTGGCTCTGGAGTGGCTGCTGAAGGTCATGGTCAGGTCAAAGGCCACTCCCCAATCTCTTGTTGATTTTTTAAATCCTCGGTGTTTAGCATACAGTATGTAACTGTGTATGGACCACAGTCACCAAGAATAAGGAATAAAAAAAGTGAAAACATAGAGTACAAGTGTTAACCTCGAGTACCTGGGTGTTGAACATGTTTCCCATCATTAGTGTTTAGCATCGCCAATGTGGTATATAACAAGCTGCCACAGGATAGTCATAGTTAATTCAAAAAGTCCCTTTTAATGCCATGCCAAACAGTGTGCACTGGAGACCACTGCAGAGAGAGCAGGGGCATATTGTCTTAGAATGATTCATTTAGACATGTGAACTGCAAAGATACCCTATAAGCTGGGGGCAGGTCAGACCTTTATTCCTGCTGCCTCCCACCCTCCCTCTCCCAACCAAACTGCTGCGAGGCCAGGTGCAAGAGGCAGAAACTAAAGAGCCCCTAGAGATTTTAAAAAAACTGTCACGAGAGCCCCATGAATACAGCATCAGAGAGGTGATTGGGCTGAAGCGGTTTATCCCTGGGCTGCTGCCGACAGAGGGTATCGCATTCCCAGCTTAATAATAAAAAAAAAAGAAGAAAATGTATGTTAAGGCCAAATGAAATATAATTCTATTTCCTTTTTATCCCAGTGGTTTCGGTGGACAAAGGATAGGGGCTCTGCTGAGGGCAAATTAAATGAGTCCTGGGACCCATCACTGTGGCTTCTAGGCAGCAAGGAGGAGGGGGAGCTGGAGCGGGAGGTCAGGGCACCGGCTCTCCCCAGAGGCAAGCCTCCGAATGCAGGGAAAGATAGGCAGGTGAGGGCTGCATTCAAGCTCTACCCTAGGGAGGGCTCATCCCTGGAAGGTCACTGCTGTAAGCAACGGCCAGTCACAGAAGGTCCCTGAGCAGGGGAGTGGCAAAGCCAGAGGAGTATTTAGGAAGCTGAACTTGTCGGGTATCATTAAATATTGGTTGAATGAATGATTCAGATTAACACTAAGACAGAGACACAAATTGGCCACTTCTGAATACGAATTTCAGTAAAGCTCTTTGAAGAAAAGATTAGAAAATGATGTCGGATCAATACCATAATTACAGCTTTAGGATGTTTATAGCTTTCTATTTACTTATTCTTAAATTCACGTAATGAAAGTGTTGCACAGATCTGACTTGTGGAATGTGATAAAACACAACTTTAGTTTTGTTTTTACTGATCCTATGAAGTTTATTTTATCTTTCCCTGCCCTGGATAAATATGATTCAGCCATAGACAGTACAGTCAGTTCTGCGGTCCCATGAAGTCACAAACACAGCTTAGGACATACATTAGAATAGCCAGCCCTAGAAATAACTAAAACCCTGAATTTTATCTGGTGTCAATTCTTGCTTTGGCTACGCTGCCCGGTGGCTGCTCTCCACTTCTCAGGATTCACCCACTGCCCTTTCTAGGAGGTCCTCTCAGTAGGTCCTAAAACTGTCTTAGGATGGCAGGTCCTTATTCCGATGCAGGACCTCTTTGTCCTGCCGCTGGATGGGGATGAAGTAATTTTCCAGACAAAGCAGCTACCTGTCTTGATTCCACTGCCCTCCACATAGCTCACTGGCTTCTCCACCATCCTACCTTTCTTCAGGGGCAGCTCACCGTGTCCCCAAACTCCAGGCTACACATGTCAGACTCTTAAAGTAGCCGTGTTGAAGGACCCCCCAAGGCTTGGGAGGAGGGATTCGTGCACCTCTCACCTCTGATTTCCTCTTGGAAGGATAGGATTTGAAGTTGTACATTTATTCAGAATTCTTGATCATATCAAAATTCAAAAGAAATTACAGAGGTATGTATATAAGTTCCTTCATTCAGAAAAGCATTATGTCATTTTTCTAGGTTATTTTATGTTTATGTTATTAGCCAGCATCTTAAAATTTGTAACTTGTTGTCAATTCTTCTCTCATTCTAAGTAAATATGTGTTTTTACTCCTAATTTTGCATTTTTTTAGAGCATATCTCCCAAATTGTGAGATCTACACACTCCAGAGCCGTGGCTGCTGGTAAGGCAGCAGTTGCATTCAACAAATATTGCAAATATCATTTTCCAATTGGGGTGCTTTGGAAGTTTGTAGCTTGAGGTTTTGAAAGGATAAGAACATTAATTGAGAAGAACTGAAGCCATTTTGTAAAAAAAAAATTTCTCCAAAGATGTTCTTCTCCAGTATCTTTCCTCTTGCTTTCAACTCTCTAGAAACCTTTTATGTTCTTGAAGTGCAAAAGAAGCCCCTGGATAAATGTGCTGAGTTTTTAAAATTAAACCTCAGATTTCTTTTGAAGATTCTTCTTATGGTATTCTGCTTCATATGTGATTTGGTACCTGAGAGCTATAATATCAGTCCCTTGGAAAAAAGGAGAAGTGTTCTATTTAACATCGGGTTGCACTTACATAGCAAAGTCTATGTAAGACATTCTACGAAATGGCTTCAACTCATCTCATTTAGTATTCTTATCCTTTCAAAACCTCAAAGTAACCCAACTGGAAAATGATATTTGCAATATTTATTGAATG
Source organism: Smutsia gigantea (assembly GCA_032199065.1). Lineage (NCBI taxonomy): Eukaryota > Metazoa > Chordata > Mammalia > Pholidota > Manidae > Smutsia > Smutsia gigantea. The sequence continues at coordinate 123,098 of JAVSCE010013718.1, forward strand.
CAACTGCTGCCTCACCAGCAGCCGTGGCTCTGGGGTGTGTAGATCTCACAATTTGGGAGATATGTTTTAAGAAAATGCAACATTAAGAGTAAAAACACATATTTACTTAGAATGAGAGAAGAACTGACAACAGCTACAAATTTTAAGATGCTGGCTAATAACATAAACATAAAAAAATCTAGAAAAATGACATATGCTTTTCTGAATGAACTTATATACATACCTATGTATTTTCTTTTGAATTTTGATATGATCAAGAATTCTGAATAAAATGTAAAATTTATCTGAAATTAAGGCACAAACAGGAGTAATGAAAATTTATTTAAAAAAACACCTACATTCCTAAAGCAATCTACAGATTCAATGCAATCCCTATCAAACTACCAATAGCTTTCTTCAATGAACTGGAACAAATCATTCTAAAATTCATATGGAACCACAAAAGACCCCGAATAGCCAAAGCAATCCTGAGAAGGAGGAATAAAACAGGGGGAATTACACTCCCTGACTTCAAGCTCTACTACAAAGCCACAGTAATCAAGACAATTTGGTATTGGCACAAAAACAGACCCACAGACCAGTGGAACAGAATAGAAAATCCAAACATTAACCCAAACATATACAGTCAATTAATATTTGATAAAAGTGCCTTGGATATACAATGGGGAGATGACAGCCTCTTCAGCAGCTGGTGTTGGAAAAACTGGACAGCTACATGTAAGAGAATGAAACTGGACTACTGTCTAGCCCCATACACAAAGGTAAACTCAAGTTGGATCAAAGACTTGAATGTAAGTCATGAAACCATAAAACTCTTAGAAAAAAACATAGGCAAAAATCTCTTGGACATAAACATGAGCAACTTCTTCATGAACATATCTCCCGGGCAAGGGAAACAAAAGCAAAAATGAACAAGTGGGACTATATCAAGCTACAAAGCTTCTGTACAGCAAAGGACACCATCAGTAGAACAAAAAGACATCCTACAGTATGGGAGAATATATTCATAAAAACCGTATCTGATAAAGGGTTGACAGCCAAAATATATAAAGAACTCATGCACCTTAACAAACAGAAAGCAAAAGCAAATAATCCAATTAAGAAATGGGCAGAGGACATGAATAGACACTTCTCCAAAGAAGAAATTCAGATGGCCAACAGGCACATGAAAAGATGCTCCACATCGCTAATCATCAGAGAAATGCAGATTAAAACCACAATGAGATATCACCTCACACCAGTGAGGATGGCCAACATCCAAAACACAAACAACAACAAATGTTGGCGAGGATGTGGAGAAAAGGGAACCCTCCTACACTGCTGGTGGGACTGCAAATTAGTTCAACCATTGTGGAAAGCAGTATGGAGGTTCCTCAAAAAACTCAAAATAGAAATACCATTTGACCCAGGAATTCCACTCCTAGGAATTTACCCTAAGAATGCAGCAGCCCAATTTGAAAAAGACAGATGCACCCCTATGTTTATTGCAGCACTATTTACAATAGCCAAGAAATGGAAGCAACCTAAGTGTCCATCAGTAGATGAATGGATAAAGAAGATGTGGTACATATACACAATGGAATATTATTCAGCCATAAGAAGAAAACAAATCCTACCATTTGCAACAACATGGATGGAGCTAGAGGGTATTATGCTCAGTGAAATAAGCCAAGCCGAAAAAGACAAGTATCAAATGATTTCACTCATATGTGGAGTATAAGAACAAAGAAAAAAACTGAAGGAACAAAACAGCAGCAGACTCACAGAACCCAAGAACGGACTAATAGTTACCAAAGGGAAAGGGACTGGGGAACATGGGCGGGAAGGGAGGGATAAGAGGGAAAAAGGGGCATTACGATTAGCAGATGTAATGTTGGGGGGGCACGGGGAGGGCAGTACAACTCAGAGAAGACAAGTAGTGATTCTATAGCATCTCACTACGCTGATGGACAGTGACTGTAATGGGGTTGGTGGGGGGGACCTGATGAAGGGGTAGTTTAATAATCGTAATATTGCACATGTAATTGTAAATTAATGATAATAAAATAAATTATATTTAAAAATAAAAAAATAAAAAAAACACCTACATTATATTAAGCTACTTGATTATGTAATCACATTGTTTTTATACTGCATACATTGCTTTGTTTATAAATATGTAGAATGATTTTGTTACTGGATTGTTTCGTTAGGTTTTTGTGCTCCATTGATGTATAATTTTTCATCCCATTTTGTCTAAAACTGCTGATCTTCTTCAGGATGTGATATGATCCAATGTGTTAGATATATAATATCTATGTCTAAATAAACAGGCATAGTTATCATTAACTTGTGTTGGTTTGTGCCCTACAAACACAGGAATTCTGATAAATTCTATTTTGTGTGATTTAAATAAAAAATATTATGGGTTTATAACTGCATACATTGCATATTGAGTACATTCTTGTGTGAGGAAAATGGAAGTTCCTATGGCCAGGATCCTCACCTGACCCTAAATTACTTGATGATGTAATTGGCCTATTATTAGGCTAATGTTTCCACACCCATTCACAATGAGCTATTATTGACTGAGTCACTGCATAAAGAGCTCTGCTCAGTGCTCTGGGTAGAGGCAGAGATGGAGGCAGATTATGGACCTGCAGGCTGCTGGATGCAGATGTGGTTCTAGCGCTCGACTTACCTTCAGGAGAATAAAGCCAGGTAAACCCTTTCACCACAAGAACATTCCATTGTCATTTCTCAGTCTTGCCAAATCCATAGTGAACTTGCCCAGAACTGAATCCCTCAGGCAAGATATCTGGCAGGACAGAACTTCTGTTTTAACAAGGTATCTGTGAGAATCAAGCCCTCTGCTTATAATTTTACATATCTGAAGATTGGCAGAATTTTTTCTGGCTTCATTATTTTGGAAAATTGTTTCTCCTTCCATGCCTACAAACTCTCAATGCCATTTTTCAATTTGACCTCTCACATTGTGCAAGTGGGCAGTGGGAACGCTGCTGGAAGCTATTCCTGCACCAGAATAGCTAGCAATAAGTTAACTAGATGTCAAAGTGAACTACATAAATATAATCTTCTTAATCCAGACTCTATATATCTTCAACTCAACTTCCCTTAGCTGAATCTCAGATAGGCCGTGGTCTCTCTGACATCGCTCTACAGGTCAAGCATAACAGAGTGTGGAGAGGAAGCACACAGAGGTCTTAATGATTGTGGCTAACATACCTTTCAAGTTTTACAAAAGTATATGACTGCGTGAACACATTGCTTGGGTCCCAGAGCCTTGAAAGGGGCCTGTGCACATGAGGGGCCTGGAACGTCATTAGCTGCAAAGTAAATCTGCCCTGCCGACCAGGGATGAGTCCTGCTTGGATGAGCAACCTGTTCATATTATGTTCACATTTACAGGGTTGGCATGCTGGTTGGCTGTGGGCAAATGCAGGTTAGTGTGTGCTGCTGCCACAGTTTAGTGGTCAGCTAACCTCCAACAGCAGTCAGAAACTGAGTAGAATTTTCCTAAGCTTTAAGTTTTATTCTTTTAGCTTTAAGGCCTGAGGAAAGTTCCTGACCTCATTAGTGTGTTCATGTACCACTGAAAGGTATTTGACTTAGATATGAAGGCATTTTAGTAAACCTGCAAGGAGGAGACTCATGGAATGACCATAAAAGGGGTGGGTTGGGCTCAGACACTGGGAAATTAAAGAGAGCATGGTAAGATGCCTTAATGACCAGATCAAGGTTTCCTTTTGAACACCTGCGTGCTGTAAGGGACCAGGCATAGGAATGATTTCAGCTGCAAGTAACAGAATACTCAACCAATGGTGGTAAGCAATAAAGATAATTAATTCCCAGAACAAGCCTGAAGGTAGGTGATTTGCTAATTCTGCTATTTTGGGACTCTGACGCCTTGTCCCTGTAATTCTCATGGTCAAAGGATGGTCACCACTCTTCCATGCATCATTTGTCCAAAGGCAGAAAACCGGGAAGCCGTGAGAGAGAGTGCCTTTCTCCTTTTAACAAGAAGGAGAAATATTTTCTAAACAATTTCCCATCAGAATTCCTCTTTAGGTTTCATTGGCCAAAACTGGACACATGGGCACCCCTAGTTGCAAAGGGCAATTTGGAGGGTGCATCTGGCCAAGGGCACGGGAGGTCCATGATTGGGTTAGTCATGCTTCATCTTTCTGGATTGGGCAAATAGCTTCCCTGAACAGAAACATGGATTCAGTTAGTAAGAAAGAAAAGGGGAGTGGCTATTGGGAGGCATCTAATGGTATATAAAACTGAAACTTTTGGGTTGAGTATCACAGTATTCTTTACTTACCACTTTTTAAATTAACATGAATTGAGAACATACATGAATATAAATTAACATTTAGTTAACCAGTACTCTGTGCTAGGAATTGGTGCTATGTATTAGTCATATGCAATCATCCCAGTCCTGCAATATGAATATTATTATCTCTATTTTTAGAGATTAGGTTACCTCCTCATTAGGCAAAAAGTAGTTCTGTTCTCACTTATAGTGTTAAAATCTGTGCCTTTCTTGAACTTCAAAAAAATAAAATCATATGAAATGTTCTCTTTTGTTTCTGACTTATCTTGCTCAATATTAGCCTGTGATTCATTCATGTTATTATGAATATCAGCAATTCATTTTTTATTGCTGCATATTATCCCACAGTTACTTTTACGATTACAATTTACTTATCCATTGTACTGCAGATTGATATTTGGCTTGCTTCCAGTTTGGAGATACTATAAATAAAGCTGCTATTCATATTCTTAATATGTGTCTTTTGGCAGATAGAAGCACTCCTTTCTCTTGGATTTACATACAGGAGTAGCACAGGGTATTTTTAGCTTTAGTAGATACTCTTTAAATCTTTTTTTTAAGTTATTTATTTATTAAAGTATCATTGATATACAAGTTTGTTGGTTTCACATAAACAACACAGGGGTTCAGCATTCACCCATATCATCAAGTCCTCACCCCCTCCTATTACAGTCACTGTCCATCCACAGAGTAAGATGCTATAGAGTCATTACTTGTCTTCACTGCACTGTACTGCCTTCCCTGTGACCCACCTATATTGTATGTGTGCTAATGATAGCACCCCTTAATCCCCTTCTCCCTCCCTCCCACCCACCCTCCGCACCCTCTCCCCTTTGGTAACCGCTAGTTCCTTCTTCGTGTCTGTGAATCCACTGCTGTTTTGTTCCTTCAGTTTTGCTTTGTTTTTATACTCCACAAATGAGTGAAATCACTTGGATACTCTTTAAATCTTTAAAAGATATAAATTTAAATTTCCAAAGTGGTTGTACCAAGTTACACTCTCACTGGCAATTTATGAGAGAACCATTTGACAAGGTTTGGTTTTCTTATATAGAAGGTGGTTAGAGGAATGGAAAAGGGAAATTTGGGTAAGACAAAAGGGGATTATTAGTGCTGGAAGAAAATGGAGAAGGTTGAAATTTTAAATACAGAGGTTAAGATAGGCTTTTTTTTTTTTTTTGAGAAGGTAACATTGGAGCAAAACCCTGAAGGAGAGAAGAGAGTGAGTAGGGGGATGCCAGTTACTCAGCTATTGCAGGAGGTGATAGTGGCTTGGACCAGGGAGGTGGCAGTGGACATGCTGAGATGGGCTAGTTTCTGGGTGTGTTTTGAAGGTACGGCCATCGTTATTACTGGCATCATCTGCTTTAGTATTAGCAATCCTAGATTAATAATAATAATAATAATTTTTCAACCTCTTCCTGTGTCCCTATTCTGTGTTTTATTATCCTCATAAACTAAAGCTCAAAGACATTAAGCATGCTTTCTAAGAACACACAATCTTAGCTCTAGCAGATTCAATTCAAAGCTAGTGCTCTCAGAACTGCTTTATCCCTAGGTTCTGGCTGCCTTTTTGCCTAGCAGTCAGTGCCTTGTCCATCACAGGTGAGGAAAACCTTTTCATTAAATTAATTATGACATCATTCATTTTGTCCTGTACTTGCTGAGATTAAATGAAAGATTTGTTTCTGAGGATATTTTTAAAAAATATTGTTTAATGTACAGTAAACTTAATTTTTTGACATATAGTTCTATGAATTTTAACACATGCACAGATTTGTGTAACCACTACTACAGTCAGTATATAGAATATTTCCATTACCCGTCTCTTCAAATGCTCTTATGCTCTGCCTTTGTAGTCTAATCCTCCCCACCCCTAATCCCTGGCAACAACTGATCTATTCTGTCTTTACAGACTATAAACATTAGTGTACACTTTCTATGTGAGCATAGGTATGCATTTTTCTAGGGTAAAAATCTAGGCATGGGTTTGCTGGTTCATATGGTCAATGTTGTTTTAACTTTATAAGAAACTGCCAAATTGCTTTCTGAAGTTTCTGAAGCCATTTTGCATGTCTGCCAGCACAGTACGAGAGTTACAGTTGCCTGTCAGCACTTGGTATTGTCAATTTTATTTTTTATTTTAGCCATTCTAATAGGTATGCAGTGGCAGCTCATCATAGCATATCAATTGGAGACGGTGTTAGTGGGATGAACTTCAATATAAAGAACAAAACTTGCTTATAAGAGTTTTTGGTCAACAAGGAGGTCCCTATGAAACAGGCTAAAGCTTTTCTTTTCTTTCAGCGATGTTGCAGAAGTTAGATAATTAGAGGCTGTAAAATGAGGATGGAAAATTGCTTCAAGGGACAAGAACATCCATACCACTGTAAAAGATGCGGCCACTTATTGAGCGAAGGCAGTGTTTACTAAGTAGCTAACATAGTGAAAGTATTGTGTTAAACATGTTCTATGGAGAATATAAATATAAAACAGAGCTCCTGTCCTCATGACACTTATGGAGAGAAATAAGATCTCCTAAAAATTTAAAGTACTATTCCAATAACACATGAATACACATTATAAAGCTTTATTTAATTTTTCAAAATGATTGCATGAATAATGAAAAATATCACACATTTATCTGTTATATATAAGTCTATATTGTACACTGTCACAAGTACTTACATGTCTTCTCCCAGTAGATACTGTGTGAGGAGAATGGGTACAGTATTATCATCTCAGTCCCTAAGCAGGTGAGATTTGAGCTGGGCCCAGAGGCCAGGTAAAGCCTTGATTTTAGAGAGGAAGGGAAGGGCATTCCAGACAAATAATGTGTCAAGAGCCAATGTGCAGAGACAGAAAGTGCAAGGCATGTGCCAGAGCCGTGAGCAAACTTATCGGTTCGTTAACTGGGGAATAATGATCAAAGCTGCCATTGATTGAGCACTGACTACGTGGAAAGCACTGGGCTGAATCTAATATATGGGCTAACAGCTTTGCAAAGAAACTAAGAATTGAGACCATTCCATATACTTATGATGCAGGCAGGGGTTCTTGTTCAAGGAGCTGAAGAATGAACTTCACGAACAGTCAAGGTAGGAGAGCAAGGTACAGGCTTTTATTTAGAAATAAAGTGAAAGGGCAGAGCTCCTGGCCCACGCCAGGAGGGGACAAGAGAGTCCTGGGGTGGTACCGTGTCTAGGGGTTTTCATAGGCAGTTGAGAGACAAAGGGCTAGGGATGTACACCTGTTAAGTGGTTCCAAATACTTTTGAAGAAATACTAAATTTCTTCTTAGTCTTCCTGGTTATTTACAAGAACTTTACTGCTCTGATTTCCTCCCAGGATAGCAGCTTCCTGGTCTGGGAGCATATCACTCAAGGCTGTCCGCTTTGCTGTAAAGGTGGGCGGAGTCATTGTTTTACTTTTTAACTAATTGGATTTCAAGATGAAATCCTTCCTGCCTTATGTTGTTTTGGGCTTGCAATCGTTTTGGGCTTGTCTGCTACATTGCTCAAGTTGCAAAAAATCATTTGTTTAGGGCTGGAGGAAGGAAGGCAGCACTTGGGTAAAGTTAGAAAAATAAGTTGGGCTCTCTAGCAGGCCAAACAAAGTGAATCTCCCAATGGAAACATGCTCACTTGTTTTGTTTTTTCCAGAGGCCCTCACCCTCCTCTGTCTAAGCCCATGGTCCCTGTCTCAGTTACATACCAGTAAGTTGTAGGCCTGGGGTTCTAACCCGGACAATCTGATTCTAGCCCTTACCCTTGACATTCCCCTGCAGTCCTGCGGTGAGGCAGAGAATCTGAAGCCAGGCTGTGGAGGGCTGAGATACTTGGACTCTTGCCCAGAGGACTGGTGGTTCTTTATCTTTTCTCCACCCCGCTACATTTGAGGTATAGGATGCCTCAGCCAGAGTGGGTCAGGATGAGCACACCTTGAGGGAAGCCCATCAGATTTCTGGCCTGCATGTGAAAATACTGCTCACCCTGCCCTGAGATGCAGTGAAATGCCTCTCCAGGAAGAGGCTACCCTTTTGAGGACCACACCTGTAGACAATGGGGAAGATCTTAAATAGAGAACACAGAAGGCCAAAAAGGAGTGTCTGGAAGGCGAATATGGCAGCAGGGTGCATAATGGATTAGACACAGAAGTTGGAGGCAGAGAGTCCAGAAAAAAGATGACTGCAGCTCGACTAACCTGGTGTGATGAGGCCAGACGGTGCGAGGGAGGGGCAGCAGGTAGACCTGCTGGGAAAGGAAGATCTACAGGACCTGGCTACTAGAAGGATTCGGGTGATGGAGAGGGAGGAGTTAGTCTCTAAAGATGTTATTATCGTGGTTTCCTTCCTGTGTTGTCCAAATGAGAGGACTGGCCCCCCGCGGAGTCCCTGAGCCCTCAAAGCCTGTTGTCACACCAGCCATGGCCGCTAGAGGGCTTCCCCGCCTTATCTGGAGCCCAGGCTGCTTCACACCCAGGGAGGGCAGCGCTGCTGTTTAAAATACAAATCAGGCAAGCCCCTGGAACGCTTCCTGGGAGCTTGGGCTTGGAAGGTCTCCCGCTCGATTGACGAGGGCTGGAAACAAGGACTAAGATGTAGTGACAAATTACAGCGTGTGGATGTGGGTGCCCAGCAGTCCGGAAGGGAGGAGGAATAGCTGCCTACAAAAGGCCAACGGCAGCCTTAGCTGGTCCTGGCCCCAGGGGACTGAGCGCCAGAGATTCCAAACATCTTTTCCCTGCTTGCGGTGGGTCATGCAATGGGGCTGGCAGTTGTTTGTATTTCTCTCCCTGACCCAGGTCTGCAGCAGAAAGACTTATCCTAGATGCTCCTAGACAGCTGACTGCAAAGACCTTGCACAGCCTAACCGCAGCTGGAGCAGATGGGTGTGCCCCTGTGAATGTGTGTGCGTATGGGTATGTGTATGCATATAGTGGCATGTGTGCATGGTGAGTGAATGTGTGTGTACATGCATGTGGATGCATACCTGTGCAGGTGTGAGTGTGCATGGGTAAGTACCTGTGTGCACATGTCTGGGTGTGAGTGCGTATGTGTGCACGTGTGTACATGCCTGGGAGAGTGGCTCACGTGAGCATGTTTCCATGTGTCTGGCCTGCTCTGCCGGGGCAATATTAATGCTTGTTACTTGGCTTCAGCCCAAAAGAGAAACAAATAATGAGGTGAGTGGAAGTGAACTGGAGTCTGCTTCAGCACTAATTAGCCCCCATCAGTTTTGATGAAGAGGAGATACGGTAGACCCAAAGGAGCAGAGAGGATGGAGCACACAGGGACCTGGATTGTGCAGGGTGGCTAGGAAGCCACTCAGCAGCCCCCTTTGGCAGGAAAGGCCATCTCAGAAGCCCAGATGCCTGCATCTGGAGGGTGGGTCTTTCCTGGCCTTAGACGCAAAGCTGAATTATTACATCCTGGCAGCATCTCTTGGGGCTGGTCTTGATCTTAATAAAGGTCACTTCACTTTTTGATGGGCTGATGGTTACCTACCTCATCTTCCCCTGGGCAGTTTTCTCATTCTCTCTGTCAGCCTGGGCCCTGTCCATATTGCTCAGAGGTGTGGACACAGCCTTCTTATTCAGCAGCTGCTCAGGGGAGCCTGGCTTCAAACTGTGTCTGCCCTTAGTCATGCTGTCTTGTCCTGAGGCTCTCTTGCTACTCGTGAGGGGCTGGAAACAGAACGGTGAAGGCAGAGACACAGATGGTTTGGTGACTCGGTGAGGAGCAGCTGCTTCTTAATCACAGTAATAATGTATGAGCGAGCAGGAGAGGTGGTAGTAGACAGTGACGTCGGAGATCCCTGAGGCAGGCCTTCCCCCTCAGTGGCAGCAGCTGGGGTTGCCGTGTCTGGTTTCCCCAGGGACCAACTCACTTGGGGCCCCAAAGACACTGGGTCATTGGGGAATAAGTTTCCCCGAATGTCCAAAGTGTGTGCCTTGCTGTCAGAGAAAGGGACCACTCCTGGGCTCTCACAGCCCCTTGTGAACATGTCCCAGGGGGCACAGGCCCCCGGCGCAACAGGGCTATGAGAACTATTTTGGAGTCTCTCTGTAGGCAGCAAGCTCTCCTCTGCTTGTATGTTAAATATGTGTGTATGTGTGTTGGGGGTTGCGGGGGCAACACTTCCATTCACATCCTGATAAATTTAGAAAGTGGTTGCCTCTTAGAAGTGGTTCATAACACTTCTGGTTTATTAAGAGTGTTTATTAAATATTCTCTGTTCTGGTTTTTTCCCCTTCAGGACACAAGTGGCCCCGTCCCAGTTTTTCTAATGAGGCTCTTCCTTTGTAGTTTGCTAGATCAAACAGCACTGGTAGTCCTCAAACTATAGTAAGGAAAAAAAAAATCTCCTGAGGTGCTTGTTTTGAATGCAATGTCTCAGGCCCCACCCAAATCTGTGGAATCAGAATTTCTGGAGTGAGGCACAGGAATTTGTATTTTCCCAAACTTTCACCTTTCTCTTCCCCCTACCCACCCTAGGATCGTAAGTCTGGTTCGCCCAGAACATAGGCTGTAAACAGGTACTGAAGGATACCTAGGGTCCATTTTTTTTTAATGTTGCGTTTTGAGAGTTCTTCATATGTTCTAGACACAAGGCCTTTGTTGGATATGTGACTTGTAAATATTTCCTTCAGTTCTGTAATTTGTCATTTCACCCTTTTTATGGGGTTTTCCATAGAACAAAAGTTTTCAATTTTAATGAAGGTCCAGTTTATAAATTTTTCCTATTATGGATCATGCTTTTGGTGTCAAGTCCAAGAACTCTGCTTAGTCCTAGCTCCCAAAGATCTTCTGTTATATTCTTTTCTAGAAGCATTGTAGTTTTATGTTTTTCATATGCAGTCCATGATCCATTTTGAGTTGATTTTTGTAGTAAATGTGAGGTTTAGGTCTGGTTGCTCCAGCACCATTTGTTGACAAGCCTATTCCACCTCCTTTGAATTGCTTTTACTCCTTTGTCAATGTGAGTAAAATTGTAATATTTCCAGAATATCTGGCCTGGCTTTAGTATATTTACATATCAATAGGTGTTCAGAGATGGAAAGAAGTATGGCTTTAGTGCATTTGCATGATTCCTCAGGAGTGGAGAGAAGTTCATCTCCATATCAGTGGGTAATTACCTGGGCAAGGAGGGCTTATCTGTACCCGAGAAGTAAGGCGGAGGGCTGGTTTTGCTTCTGCTGGAGCAGGAAAGAGAAACGGCCTTGACTGCAGTTTGTAAGCAATAAACGGATTTTAAACTTTATTTCTCCCTTTGACTGATTTTGGTTTTCAGAGGTATTTTGCACGGGGATTTCCTTTCCCCAGACTTACATCTGGCATAGTTGGCAGGATTCCTCTGAACCTGAAATCTGTCATAATAGGTGCGACCCTTGGGAGGGCCGCCCCTAGAAATGATGGGGAGAAGTGGCGCTCACACTGAGGGGCGTGTGTCTACACTCGTGTGGTCGTGGAGGCGCCACCACCACTGCTGGCCGCGCTGACCCCGGCCCATGGCCTGAGCCCAAGGCTACTGCTTCTCCTATTGCTGCTGCTCCTGCTGCTGGCCGGAGCCTGGTCACAACTATGGAAAAGGGCAGAGTTCTGGTACATCTTGATAGAGAAGCAACTGGCTGCTGTGTACCATGCCTTGCTGGCTATGGAGCCCATCGCTGGAACAGCTCTGACCAAGGTAATAACCACCTATCCCATCGTCTGGTGGGTGAGAGACTGGACCCAAAGGCCACTGAGTGGTGTGGCACAGACACCTACCATATATCATGTGACTGGCCATTTGCCTGTGGCATCCCCAGGGAGTGATAAAGCAGACACATTGGCCCAGGTGCGCTGGCTAGAAGGAAAGTCTGCCTCTGATGTGGCCCAATGGCTACATCAGCATTTGTTGCACACAGGGCAAAAAACAATGTGTGTGGGCTGTAGCCCATTGGTGGGGCTTGCCACTGACCTTTGAAGAAGTCAGCCAAGCCCTGAAGGTTGTGCAGATCAGCAAACCACCAAGAGGGTCCTAGAGCATCTCTCTGCACCCTATGGCTGGTCGCCGGTGATCGAGAGTGATCAAGGCACCCACTTTATTGGACATGCATGCAAGGATGGGTGCAGCAATTAGGAATAAAATGGACATGGCCCTGGACATTTCGACACATGGACCGGCGATGGCTGGCTCTTCTGGCACCTTGGGGAAAAGGCCTGGAAGCTGGCCTCCTGTGTAGTCCTGGAATAACAGCAAAGTGGCCCCCCAAAATCACGGTTATTTGCTTCTACAGTCCTTGTGTCCTGAATGCACCCCCTGGCTGCAGCTGCCGCATGATGGCTGGAATGGATGAGCTTTGGACTTAACCTGCATGGGACTTTGAACGTAGCTGAATCCTCTGGCTTGAGAATTATCATGATTGTATTGCTGTTGTCAAGAAAAAAATGCTTAAAGAAAGGCTTGACTTTGTCTAATGTTTGGTAAAAGTTTTGTGAGTAAGCTAGCATGATTGTTAGGAATGAGTAAGCAAGTGTAGAAACATATTTTGTGCTTAGTGAGAGATTGTGCTGTAAAGTAAATTTACTTAATCTGCATAGACTGAATCCTCTGGCTTGAGGATTATCGTGATTTTATTGCTGTTACTATTGTAAATCATTAGTTTGGTCAGAAGAGGGGGAACAAATAAATTTGTAAGGCGAGATTTCTGGAGGGGTGGCCCTGGACTTAGAGTCAAAATTAATTGGACGTATTTGTGTGGCTTCATACCTGGGTTCTGTACTCTGTTTCACTGATCTTTGTGCCTGTTCCCTTCTACTAGTATCATACTGTGTTGATGCTGAAGTTATATATTAGATCTTCACATCAGGAAAAGTGATTTCTCCTTTCTTTCTTATTTGTCAAAGTTGTTTTAGCTACGTTAGGGCTTCTTCCTTTCCATATAAATATCGGAATAAGCTAGCCCTACAAAGAAACTTGCTGAAATTTTGATGGGAATTGCATTTAAATGGGTCACTTTTAGGGAAGGACTATATATTTTTTTCCTTGCAGCAGAATTTTTTAAGAGCATGGTTTAGCCAGAGCAACTCTAAAGTCTTACCTGGATAAGGGTTTCTTGCCAGGCATATATTTTTACTTCCAGCCAACACAATCTCTTTCTGGTTACAGAGAAGAAACTATGTGGAAAAATCAGGCAGCTGTTGATGGTGTAAGATTCACTAATAAACTGTTCCATCCTAGAATCCCAGAATCTAAGCAGACTCAGTGTTTTAAATTGGCTCCTTTAGGGCATGCTGCAGCTTCTTGGGATTTAAATGCTATCTTTAGGAAAACAGAGTAGGATGTCTTAAGAGAAGTGGGTTTACTTCTTGAGTCTGAGAACCAAATGTTATCTTCAGTAAATCAATCCTCAGCTCTAATTTAGCAAAGGAAGAGTAAATGAACTTGAGGGATTATTGAAATATATCTCTTCTGAGCACCACCAGGAATTGTTCTGAGGGCAGAGAAAGAAACAGTGGTGGTGCCAGAAAGGATGGTTTTGCTGAAAGCCTTGTAAATTTTCTCAGTCTCCCCTTCTTTTCTCTTCATATTTTTTATACATTAGAGAACCAGCTCTTAACATTAGATCTCCTGATGTTACACCCTTTCCTTCAGTGTCACCACTTCCCCTTAGTTACACCCTTTAGTTCTCTAATCTGTTGTCATATTTTTAGTCAGCAATCCAGATATTTGGCATGTTAACCTTCGTTTCAGTTAACACCAGTTGAAATGAACCCAGTTCCACTTCTGTTCTCATCCAAAAGTTGGCTCCAAACTAGTTCAACCAAATCTCTGAATTTTTCTTTGGTCAGTCTAAGTAATGTATGCCACTCTAGTAATCTGATTTATACTGGTTTTTATGATCCACATAACCACAAGCATTGTTAAGGATTCATTTGATAGGAGGGATGTGGGGTACATTTCCGGAATCTCCTGCCTGGCCTTAGCACATCTGCATATACCACTGCTTCCTGCTGCCTCTGGGGTAAAGGATGGAGAGGGGCTGTTCTCTCCTCCCCTCCACTGGGTAATTGGTCTGGTGCCTGTCAGTCGCTGGGGACCCTCCAGAGGGTGGAGAGGCGAGCAGGTGCTGAGATCGCAGTGGCTGGGGCTGGGGGTGTAGGGGTGGCGGCGGGGCATGGACCCGGGAGAAAGGAGAGAGCACACGCTGGGGCCAGAGCAAGAGCAGCGGCCAGAGCGGACAGAGGGGGCCCGGGCCTCACTGTGAGCAGTAAAAGGGTTTCTCCCAATCTGTGCTTTCCCTTGACTGATTTCAGTCACACACATTTATTTAACCCCAGGCTGGGAACATGCTTCCCACCCTCCCTGCCCCCCACCCCCACTTACCTGGAATTTGCCCTCAGAACATGGGACCCTTGACTAGCAATGACAGTTTTGTGTACCCCCAGACGCTTTGAGGAATTCTTTACCTCTGAATTTTATAGAGCCAATCAAAAGATTTGTTGAGAGTGCCTAACTCCACATATGAAATGAGAACTGGATCCAGTTAACTAAACAGTTAATTGTATCAGTTAACATTTAAAAGTGGTTGACAGAATCTGGACCTGAGTACCACCTTTCGAATAAGCTGCACCCACCATCTCAGAGAGACCTAGGTGTCGTCTTACTTAGGCTACAGCATTCTCTAGAGGACACGTCAGCAAGCCACAAGCCCACCTTTTCCCTGACCCCTTCCCTCAAAGAGCCTGCCAAAACCCTGGCCATAAAAAGCCTCTTGACCCGTTAGAGACCCTTTTTCTTTGTTCTGCTGCCAGGACAGAGGGGGCCCTCTCAGGTTTAGCAATAAACCTACCTGGACTGTTGAGTTCGCATCCCCTCTTTTATCTTTCATCTATCCCTTCTTTTTTTCTTTCAGTGGTATCCACAAAATAAGCTTTAAGTAGCATTTTGGTGTGTTATAACCTAAAATGCCTCCATATTAAAGAACTAGTGACACCCTTAGTCAGAAGCTAAGAAAGACTTGCTAAAGAAATGACTTTACTTAAGCTCAATGATGACCTAGTCCCCAACTCCTCCTCATTATCTTTATTCCATATTGTTTACACATCCTTTCATATGTCCTCTGCCATGTTATGCTGGAATAGTTCCTTCTAAGTGCAAATGAGCTGATATGGTCATTGGGTCTGTTGTCCCCCCAGTAGCTCCCTCCCGGTGAGAGGCATACCTGGGCCTGAGGGCTGGAACCCAAAGGCAGCAAGGGTGGAGTGTAGCTGAGCTAAGCTAGCAGCTGTAATATTCTATCTCTCTTCTCTCCTTAGATCATGAGGGCACACAGCTGCCTTGCTTGGGGATTACAGATGCTTGTAGGGCAGGGCTCAGGGCTCAGGGCCTGGAAACAAGAACACCCATGGGACTGAGGCATCCACTGTCTGCTCTTTGCTAAATTCACACCCAACACCAAAGCAAAAGTCAGTCATCCTCCTCCCCCATTTCCGCCCCAATCAGTCCCTTCCTCTTAGATCAGCCAAACTCTCTCCCTCTATTTGCCAGAGGAAGAGGCAATCTCTTCTGATATGCAGAGGGTGTCCTAAGTTTTCTAGTTACACTACTCTGTCCTTCCTCCTGCCAAAGTCCTTCTGCTAATTGCAGGATTCTGCTTCTTTCAGTGCTTGCTCTCTCCAGAAACTGACCCAGCTCCTGTTTGGGGGAATGGCATCTCCCATTGAAATCCACATGGTCTCTGTCCCTGTACACTGCAGGGGTGAAAATGGTTTTTATGAGAGTGGCTTTTTGGTAGGAAGCAAGAAGCTTCCAGATTGGCTACAACTTAAAACATTTTCACCTCGGAATAGAAACCATTGGTACCCCCTGTGTTGCAATAACAAACATCCCTCCTAGCCACTGCCCAAGACGGGTTTGATTGTTTAACCCCTGCAGGCTCAGTGGGGGTTGGGGCTTGGGGAGTGGGCGTGGGAGGGCTACCCTTCTGTGCGGGCTCCATCTACGGAACACTTCCCAGAAATCCCTTCCTGATTCAAAAACCTTGGTAGCACAGAGCCACCACTATTCCTCCTTGCAAGCCCGGTCTAGGCGCAGCACCTCCCACCCTCTCTAATTTCCCTCCTCCTTACAAAATCCAGCTGCCTGTTGAGGCTTCTCTCCCTGTATTTACAGCCATCTAATCAGCTGGTAATTTACTTCCAATCAGTACCAGATTGTGTTCTTCAGATTCCTGTCTCCTCTTCCCTGTAGTGAGGAAATTATTGCCTTTCCTCTTTACATTCATTTGTCACATTAGGTGCCATGTTGTCCTGATTAATGGTCCTTTACATATGAAGGTATAACCTGGTGGTTCAAGAGAGCATTTGTCCAAAGCTGTCCAGGTAAGACTTAACATCATAAGTAAGATCAAATGCCTGGGATTGCAGCATTTTTGTGCTTTCTGATGCTTTGTGTCCTGAGTTCCTCAGTTGTCAGTGTCAAATCTACCTTCCCAGGAACTTCTTGTCATATTGAGACAGGGACCGTGGGTGTAGTCAGAGTAGGGTGAGGGCTCCGGGAAAAGCAAGGCAGGATATTTGCAGTAAGAGCAATGCAGGAAACATGCAAGAAACCGCCCCCCTACTAAAACTCTGTGTTAAATCTTCAGCTCTAGAGTCATTCTTCAGTGAGATCACTTGGTGGACCCCAGATGAAGAAGAGTAGCACACGTTTATTTTATGCTAATTATTTATAATCATGTATAAGATTCACTTTAGCATGCTAAAAGGCCCAGGCCTATGTGCTGTCTTTCCTCCTTCAGATCTAATGAGGTGATTTTGCAAACTAGGCAAACTAATTCAGCATGCAAGCCCAGCTATAACACAGTAAAAGGCAAGAAGGATTCCACCTTAAAGATAAGACTGCACTTACCTTACTCTTCATCAAACAATGCCTCAGCCCACCTTGGGGTCAGGCTGAGCAGGGGCCCTTGTTTCATATGCCCCCAGACCAAGATGCTGGGATCTGGAGGAGAAATCAACAGAGCAGGACGTTACTTGTATCAAGTTACTTGTAAATATCCTGGGACCACTTAGTAAGCCCACTCCCTAAGCTTTTTTACATGTTCTCGAAAAATCCTCATCTGCCTATAAAAACCCCTAGACAACGTACCACCCCGGACTCTCTTGTCCCCTCCTGGCGTGAGCCGGGAGCCTGTCCTTTCACTTTATCTCTAAATAAAAGCCTGTACCCTGCTCTCCTACCTTGAGTGTTTGTGAAGCTCACTTTTCGGCTTCGTGAACAAGAACCCCGGCATCAATACATAATTCCATCCAGGAATTCATTTCCTGGCAGGCTGCCTGTAAGGACCCTCCCAAGTGGCAGGACTGGGGGAGGCCAGTTCAAGCCTGAGGGGTTCTGGCCCTAAGACTTTAGCTATGTCAGGTTGAAGAAGCTGCCTGTTAAAGTGTGAAAAACTGCAAACCATGAATAAGAAAAGATCATTTCTGTAAGAAAGCTGGTGAAGGTGGGCTCAGGGTCAGTTGAGGCTCACCCATCCAGACTTGCCCTGGGCTACGTGTTGGGGTGCTTCCCTGAGTATGGACGTGTTCAGTGCGGCTGACATCAGGCACCTGCTGGTCTTCTGAGAAAGGCTCTCCTGGTGGGATAGGACTGAGCTGCAGAACCCGTGACTCCTGCCCACCACTCCAGCCACTTGATCTTCCCAGAACCCATCATGCTCTCTCTGGCTTTTGGGCCTGAAGATCTCTCCCCCTCGTGGCAGTCCCCAGTCCCTCCTCTCTGTGGACTCATCCTCAAGGGCATTCTAGAATTCCCCCAGAGGGGCTTAGTGGTGGCCATCTGGTTTAAGCAGGGGGCAGAGTGGCACCGGAGCCCCTGTTTCCAAGCTGCTGGCGTAGCATTGGCAAACTTTCTCTTTGTCAGGAAGGCAGGATGAGATCATGGCTCCTGGAGCAGACTGCCTGAGTTCCAGTCTCAGCGGCACCCTTTAGCTTTGTGATCCTGGACAAGATTCTCAACTTCTGTGTACCTCAGTTTCCCCACAGATAAGCCTCGGATAATAGCGGTGCCTACCACATGGGGTTCTTGATTAAATGAGAGAACGGCTGTTCAGTTGCTTAGAACTGTTCTGGGTATATGATGAATATTAAATAAATGTTAGTTTTTAATTTTGCTGTGATCGCTGAGGTGGGCTGAGGGGAATGCTGGAAATTATGGGGAGGCTACAACTCCTCCAAAAAATTTCTAGGGGTGCCCCTGCTAACTCCCTTTATATAATCTATAGGTACTACACAAGGGGCTTTATAATATATAATATATATGTATACATATGTTGGCCTTGGTATTAAAGGGGGCTTCCTCAGGTTGTCCTAACCACCTCCCACCCCTCCAGACCCTGGGCCAGGTGTTCTGCCTCTGTGTCCTAAGTACCCTGTACACATAGATCTGTGCAGACATGTGCTTTCGGGTTCCCCCTTAGATGGTAAGCCTATGCTGAAGCCAAGAAGGACATGGCTTAGTCATTACCATGCACCTGGCATGCAGCGCAGGGGCTAGCACGCTACACCACTGGCCCAGCTGCTGAGCCTGGGAGGGAAAGGCAGTCTGGTTGGTACATCAGTGTACCTCCCGCACAGGACAGCAGAGGCCCTGCATGAGGCAGGATACAGTCACTGAGGATATTTCCCATGCTGCGCACTCAGGTCCCCATCTGACCACAGCATCAGGGTGGGAAATTGAGGGTAGGGGGTGCTCAAGAGGCATGTGAGTGAACAGTCATTTGGGAGCTCTGTCCTCAAAGTCTAGTGGCCCAGCCACCAGACTGGGGACTAGGGTCTGGGCTCTTCTCAGGGGAAGGGTTGGCAGGGATGTGGGGGAATGGCAGGACCCCGGCCTAGACCTGCTCCCAGGGATGGGCACCTGAGGAACACCAGGCAGCACAGGAGCCCACCGGCTGCCCCTGGGGCACTGGTCCTGGTGTGAGAGCAAGAGAAACTCCATTTTAAAAAGGCCATCTTAAGAAGGAGGCCTCAACCCCCACCTAGTTCTAAGAAAACTTTGTTCCAGTTACTGGAAAAACCACCCATTGTTCCAGTAACCCTCACCCCAGATAGTTCCCTAGCAACGACCACAGGGAGGACCTCAAGGTCCAGACGCTCAAGGTCCAGACGCACCTGCTCCTTAAAGATAACATACCTTACATGTTACATCAGCCGGCAGCTTAGCGCCAGCTGGACTCAACCAATAAAGAATGTACAAGACACCCTTACTTTATTTTTTATTTTCCTTTCTTTTTTATTAAAGTATCATCAATATACAGTCTTATGAAGATTTCACATGAACAACACTGTGGTTTCAACACCCACCCATACTATCAAGTCCCCCCACATACCCCATTACAGTCACTGTCCATCAGCGTAGTAAGATGCTATAGAATCACTACTTGTCTTCTCTGCACTGTACTGCCTTCCCCGTGACCTGCCTATCTTGTGTGTGCTAATTATAATATCCCTCAATCCCCTTCTCCCTCCCTCCCCCCACCACCCTCCCCAACCCCTCCCCTTTGGTAACCACTAGTCCCTTCTTGGAGTTTGTGAGTCTGCTGCTGTTTTGTGCCTTCAGTTTTGCTTTGTTGTTATACTCCACAAATGAGGGAAATCATTTGGTACTTGTCTTTCTCCGCCTCCTCTTCCCATTTTTTAATTGGGTTATTTGTTTTCTTGGTGTTGAGTCATATGAGTTCTTTATATATTTTGGATGTTAACCCCTTATCGAATAAATCATTTATGAATATATTCTCCCATGCTGTAGATTCCTTTTTGTTCTGCTGATGATGTGACCTGATTGGTTTTTTTTCCTTCAGTTTTTTTTCTTAGTTCTTATACTCCACATATGAGTGAAATCATTTCAAGACACCCTTACTTTAAATCATCCAATCAGCATATGCCAAGTTAGAGTTCCCCTCTTCCTGCACCTTGTAATGCATAAAAACCTTGCCTACCCTGGGGTTGGGGCTCTCACTTTGGAACCGCTGCATCGGTGACACGTGTGAGCCCGAGCTCGAGCTTGAAATAAACGACCCTTGTGTGTTTGCATCGGAATCGGCTCCTTGGTGGTCTCTCGGGGACTCACGACTTGGGCACAACACTGGCAGAGGTTGGCTGCAGAAGTGGGTCTGTTAGTTCTCAGATGTTGTGCTAAGGCCCTGGGGTCAGGAAGGAGACTAAACTACACAAAGTCAGTTAAGTCCTCCCTATATCTGATGCTTCAGAATTGCCTTTGGGGCTTAAATAAAATCAGATTCCTAGGCTCCACCTTGGAGTTACTGAAATGAGAATATCTGGAGGTTTGGTCTCCAGTCTGAGAATCTTTAGTGGGATAACAAGGGGCTCACATGGGAGGAGCTAGAGCAGACAGAACCAGGGGAAATGAGGTGGAGTTCACATTGGAATCAGCCTGCAAACTCTTCTTTTTGGACTAATTCTGACTGTATTAGTTTGCTAGGGCTGTTGACAAAGTACCACAAATTCTGATGACCCACACAACAGAAATTTATTATCTCACAGTTCAGGAGGCTGAAAGTCCGAGATCAAGGTGTCAGCAGGATTGGTTCCTTCTATATGTGGCTGAGAGGAAGAATCTGTTCTGTGCCTTTCTTCTAGCTTCTGGGGACTTGCTCCCCGCCTTTGGTGTTCATTCTCTTACAGGTGCATCACCCCCACCTCTGCTTTCCTGCTCATATGGCATTCTCCCTGTGGTGTGTCTGTCTCTGTGTTCAAATTTCTCCTCCTTATTGGAGATAAAGATACTATTATTACTGGATTATGATCTCCTTTTAATTTGATTACCTCTGTAAAGACCCTATTTGCAAAAATGGTTACATTCTGGGGTACAACGGCCTAAGGATTCAAGATATCTTTTTTGCAGGGATATAATTCAACCTATAATACTGACCAAGTGGGAAATTGGTTGGGCAATAGTAGAAGTGGAATGGATTCCCATCCAAGAGTCCAAAATTGCTGAGGAAGGGCATCTTGGCTGCTTCTGACTGACATGTTCTCAAAACTCTTAAGATAACATTTGAAGATATCTGTGAAAGAAAAAGAAAAATGCACAAGTCTAATTGAAAGGCCCAACCATGAAAGAGAAGTAATTTATGGAGGACTACATAAGCAAGAAAGACTGTAACTTGCAAAAGGACCTGGGAGTAAAATGGATCTTGTGAAAATTTTAAGGGCAATAAAGTGGCTTTGTTACACATGAGTAGAAAAAGGAAAAAAATGTGGAAGAGGTGATGGATGTTAGCTAAATTTACCGTGGTCATGATTTTGCAATATATACATCTATCAAATCATTGTGTTGTATAGCTTAAACTTATACAATGTTTTATATCAATTATATCTCAGTAAAACTGAAAAAGGAAAGAAAATGTTAATTGAGTAAACAAAAAGGGAAAAATACTGATTTTTGTTTTTAATAAATGATCTTTGATATTAAAAAAAAGATAAATATGGAAGAGACTCCATGGGGCAGAAGATACATGTCAGCAGATGACAGTAGCAGCTATATATTTTGTTCTGAATTTTTAAAATAGCAACAAGAAATATCAAATTGTAAAGGCAAATCAAAGATGAGAGGAAAAGAAGCCACATACAGATGAGGTGACAGGAAGAAATCACCTAGCTGTCTTGAACGAGTTCAAATATTTACACTAGACTAAGGATCAGCAATTTTTTTCTGTAATTTCTTGTGATATTTTAGGCTTTGGGAGCCATATGATCTTGGTTATAACTGATCCACTCTGCTTTGCAGTGTGAAAGCGGCCATCACTAATTTGGGAATGAATGGGTGTGGCTGTGTTCTAATGCAGCTTTATAGAAACAGGCAGCCAGCCACTTTCGGGCTGGGCTATGGTTTGCAGATCCCTGCCCTGAGGCAATGACAACCCCAGAAAACTGCAAGAATTACTGTGGATCATCTCTGAGGAACTCTGCCAGAAAGAGGAAATCCCCAGAATCTGAAAAAGGCAGAGGACAAAAAGGGGAGGTTCTGTAACTGGTGACTTAGCTTAGCACTGATTTCTGATACATTTCCAGAACAAATTATTAGAAATCCTATTCACCAAATATTATTTGAACACCCACTTGACAGTGTCCTAAGTTCTCCGTGGTAAACACTGTAGACATGGCCTTTGTCCTCAAGGAATTTTTCGTCTCAGGCAAGAAGTGGTTCTGTAAGACATGATTGCAGAAGTACTGAACAATCTGGAAGGGGAAGGCTGTGGTCAGATGGTGTGAGCAAGAGGATCTTAGCTTAGGGGATCAGGGGAGGCCTTCCTGAGAAAATTGAGATGTAAGGTTTGAGGAATTAGACCAGAAAAGAGGCAGGGTAGGAAAGCATTCTAAACAGAAAGAAAGCTTGTGTGAAAGTCCAGCATCAGAGACGCTTCAAGGCACTGAAGTAAATCTGAAGGCACAAGAGGCGAGAGGCAGAAGAATGGGGTGGCACCGGGCTGAGGGGCAGGCAAGAGCCAGGGTCAGGACTGTGGACTTGGGCATGTCTCTGACACACTAGTCTAACAACACTGGCATACGTGGAGATGAGGTGACTGTGACAGAACTTGGTTTTTTGCAAGCTCACATAGGCCCCTGTAACCATAACTCCTTTCCGGATGTTCATGAACCTAGCTGCTCTCTCTGCTTCTGGTCTTAGTTCTCTCCAGGTCACTCCCCACTCAGATGCTGCTCTAAAATCAGATCTGACTATACCACACCCAAGCTTAAAAACCTTCAGTGGATTACCATGGTCCTTGGGACTTAATGTATTTGAATTTTAACAGGGCATTTAAATGATGTCTTTGGGTGATAAGTTGAATTTGTCCCGGGGTGTAGAAACTTCAATAGAATATGGTTAACTGTCCGCAATATATTTCCACAGCCTCCTGTAAGCCACCCCCATAGTCATGGGTGGCCGCCATGGTCTCTGTGTTAGGGGGATATAAGAATGGAAGAATCACACACGCTCCTAGATGAGTTGGCCCGGAAGTGACCATAGGAAGTCACATGGCCCAACACAATTACAACAGAATCTGGGCAAAGTAGGAGAGTACAGGGCATATTTTGGAGAGAACTGTCTTTGCCACAGTGTAGTTGTTGAGTCATGTATATCATTAAATGTGGATGGTTAGTTAATATGCCTGATAGGAGAAGTGACATTCAAAAATATCTCAACCAGGTGGAATGATATATCTAAACTAACAGGGAGATATTTAGGAGGATTCAATATAAAATCCTACATCTAGGTTAAACTAAAACCAAATCATCCCAACAAAAGGTGGAAAGTATCTTGAATGACACATTTTGAGGTTAAAAATAAAAACCAGTACAAATGGTTTTAGATAACTCTGGGCTCAGTAAGAATCGTCAGGGCCTGTCAAAGAAATCTACAGTAATCACAGCGGCATTAATGGATATACAGAGTTTAGGATAAAACAGATAGAAACTGCTTTATTCTCTTGGTAGTTGGACTACATCTGCCAGTGGGTCAACATCAGGGGCTACATTTAAAGAAAAAATCTGAGAAGCTGGAATGAGTCCAGAGGAAGGTGAGAGGGGCAGTAAGAGGTGTTGAAAGATACGAAGAAAACATTGCACTTGGGAATAAAAGATCCAGATTTACGATCTGCCACTTTCAGGTGATGCTGGACAAAATCCACTCCCCACCCAGTTGCATTTCATCTCTCTAAACCACACCTTCCTCCTGGGCAGAGGGAGATCTTGACTTGAATTTTGAAGTCCTTTTCAACTTGGAAGTCTGGCATCTATGCAATTTTGCCATCTGAGACCAGCTGAAGGAATCTGGGATGTGTAGCCTAGAGCAGGAAATACTGAAGGGGGACCTGGGGGCTGTTTTTAATTATATGAAGGATTGTTTGAGGAAAAGGAATTAGACTTGCTCTGTATGTCATGCAAGAACAGATTTATGGCCAGAGGAAAGAGGATAAAGAGATTATTCTGACCGTTGGCATTTTTTAAGGATGAATGGGCTTCCATGTGAGGCATGATAATTTATCAGAAGCAGGACATTAGCTCCCTTCTGCCCCTCCAAAAGTACTAAGCACAATCAGACAAACCTGTGTGAAAAGTGTGTTAAAAATTCCACCATGAGAAACTGCACACACCCTTAGGAATTTCTCTGCACTTGCCTGTCTCTGGTCCACCTACCTTATATTCCTCATTCATCAGCATCCTAGGTATCTTCTTGTTTGGCTCAGAACCCTTTATGCTCCCTCTCGCTTCTGAGTTGGCAAACTTATTTGCCACTCTCTTTCCAGATTGTGACCTTGGCTTCTCTTTAAGATGTGAGTTTTTAAATCTGCCCTTTGGCTCTTCAGACCACAGCTTTGGGCAATAGGTCGATGACCTTCCCTAGCCAACAGAACAACATGCAATTAAATTGCCACTTACCTGGCCCCCATCTAACAAAGGAGGAGAACAGAACACTGGCAGACTCGTTGTTAGGACCGCATAGAAGAGTCTCATATTGAGTGGAAGGCTGGGCTTGATGGCCATTAATGTCCCCTTCTACTCTGAGATTCTCTGGGACTTTCTCCTTTGTATTTGTCACTGTTCACAGGGTGGGCGATAAACAGAACATTTTCAAGTATTCTTTGTCAACGGTAATGTTCTTCCAAGAATGCCACCATTCGATAAGTCATATATATATATATATATATATATATATATAGGTATTCCTGCTCCTTAATTTTGCCATAGAACTACCTTCAGCAGTCTGGGCAGCTCCCGAAGCAGTGGACAGGAGCTAATGCTTCTTTGTTTGCCTTCTCTTGTCTGGTGTCCCACGTATCCAAAGGGAGCCTATGACGTACAGCCAGCTGGGCAGGAGGAGGGAGGAAGCTTTCATTGTGAAGCACTGCCGTGCTGATGACCCACATGGTCAGATCCCGGCTTTGGCCTCCTTGGGCTCTGAGTTAACCGAGATTCAGTGCTGGGTGAGCCTTGCAGGGAGGAAAATATGCCCACAGTTATGTTGATCCCAAAATGATGTAACTGTAGTGGAAATTAGCAGAAGGCTAGGGTCCTGGCTCACAGATATCCTAAAAAGTGGTTCTTCCCCTTCATGGTGAACTGTTTTTATCCTTGAGATGCTTATAATCTAGTGGGAGGGATGGACATACTGACAATCAAACTAAAAAAATCAAACAAACAAAATAATATCCAAACTCCATATCATGGCTTAAATGGTCTGATTCCTGCCTCTCCAACCTCATCTCATACGCTAATTCTGACATTTACTTCTTAAGGGCAGAAACCTTTTCTTGTGTCCTGCTACATCTATAATGTTGAGAACAGTACTTGGCATGTACTTTAGTAACTGCTGAATATATAAGACTAGACTTGACTTCTAAAGAACTTTACTAAATTTATATAATGAAATCTCTTGTCACCAAATTCTTAAGAATAATTCCTTTTTAGAAATTCCATCCCTGTAGCCCCATCATGCTTTTGGGATGAAAAGCATTAGTTTGATTAGTAAGAGAATAGCTGAAGAAATGAAGAATAATGTCATTTCCAGTTCAAACTCCTTGGGGAAATTTGGTTGGGAAAATGGAATTACCCAAGTTGGACTCTGCCCAGCACACCAGGATTAAGTTATTGAATAAGAGTACATTAGAAAAATGCATTTTGGCAGCTGACAAAATATTCTCTTTATGTGGAAGTAAGTGATCTTGGATTTAGCTTCTTTTAAAGGCTGGCTTTCTCTGGCAGGGCAAAGGATGATTCTTTGAAGGAGCCAGGATTTTGCGATGACAGCAGCAGTACCAGGAAATTTGTGGGTGGTTCTGGAGCATCCATTTCTCAGCATCCATTAGAGCAGGAATGCAGTGGGCCAAATCTGACTTTTGTTTTGCCAGGGTTTGGCCTCTTCATTTGGAGAATCACCCATGATCGTAGCTAACTGTATTCCAAGATACATGAGCTTTGGCACCTGAATCAGATACCTGTGGGCCAAAAGAAACCAATCATTCACTCTTCTTTCTCATTTTTCCCTCTGCCTTTAGCTCTCCCAAACTGTCAGTGAATGAGTCAAATGTTCAATATTTTTTCCAGGGAGACAGACTTTAGAAAACCCACTATAATGCATCATACTGTTTCTCAACTATTTCATTGTGACATTCTGAGATTTTAGAAGGACATCTTTTCTGTGTCATGTTGTCCTGGGGTAGCTCATACCCTTTTGGTCATTTATGACAAGGTAGATGGAGGCCAGGGTGATCACAAAGCAGGATGGCAGCAGGATGAAAGGGAGAGAGTGTATGCATGGATGGTGAGAGTGGAGTGTGTAGATGGAGCTGAGGATAAAATGGCACGGTGTGGTAAGAAGGCTGCTTCCCTCAACGGCCCCATCGCCCAGCAAGTCCCTAAAACTGGAAAAGAATTTAAACAGTGGAGGCCTTCTTTGAGGTATTTCTATTCTCTGTTAATAAAGTCATATATAATCACCTTTATTGTGAATCCAAATAGAGCATATGGTGCCAGTCATGCTAACATTTAGAGGAAACCACCCCAAAATACTCCCACCACCAGCCTGGTTTGGTGCACACAAGCTCTACTCAAACCCTTTCTTTGCATAAAAGCCCTGTCTCTCAAAGGCCCTGAGAAAATTCAGGAATTTCATCTGGGAGGGGAGAGAGGTGAAGTCTCAGTAATGGACTTGGTTTAATTAGCTGTCTGCTAAGAATGTAAGTGATTTAGCTAGAAAGTTTGGAATGGGGTGGGGGACGTGAGTGGGCAGCGGCGATCACTCACAGTGGAGAGCTCTGGGAAGGCAAGAACAGCAATAAGACGCTTGTTTGGGAAGCCAACGATGAGAGCCGGCAGATTAGTGGCAGCATGTGTGAGCTGCAAAATAGCTCTTGCTTCACTTCTCCCCTTCAAATCTCACAGAAGAATATCTCTTGTGGCCACTCTATGGGAAACATGCAGGGAGGAGAACTCTGGGAAATACAGTTTGGCCCTGTCAAGATGACACTTATGAAGCCACTGTTCCAGGTCAGCTGATTCCATATCCTTTGGCTTTTCCATGACACCACCTTGCCCTTCTCCAAATGGCCTTTTAACTTATTTATTCAACCTTTAAATCTGTGAAAGGCATTCTTCCTAGTTCAGCCTAGTTTAAGTATTGGCACCACAGGCGTCTAGCAGAGCTGGCTATTGGATAGGGGCAGTCCCAGGAGAAAGACTAGGAGGGTAGCATCCTCTAGAGGAGATCCAGCAACACGTCAAACTGCAGTTGCAAAGGAACAGGGTCTCATCTTGGGAGTGTGGAGAGTAAGAATCAGGCATTTTGTTTTTCACGTCCCCACTAGCCCTCCCACACCCCCTCCCCACATAGCCAGCCACCAGGTACAGGTGAGCAGTTCCCACCCTGCACAAAGACGGCCAACCAAAGGGGAGGGATGAGAATGGGCTGAAATACAGCCCTGTTTCTCTCAGCAGGCTCAGAGGTGCTTCAGCCTTGAGAAATGACAATTTTTCCAATCCAAGGGCCTGGAGGAAGCAATTTTTTACAGTTTGCACAAAGACACTAGAGTTGTAGCCATGTCTCTCTCGAATCACCTGCCTAGAGCTATCTCATCTGGAAAAGCCAAGCCGGGGCAGCCTGCCTGGACTTCACAGATGGCCCTCAGGCTAGTCCAGCTCTTAGACTTCTTGTCCAGGAGTGTAACTCCGTGCAAGCCAAGTAGCAGATGGGATGAGGAGTCCAGATGATTTCGCACTGGCCCTGCCAGAGTATCAGGCCAACGTTACCCTTATCCTGACTTTGAAGAATTTCTCTTTTTCCTTTTGAGGGTTAGCAGAGCATTTCAATAAGAAAACAGAGCTTGCTATAGGAGGGTTTGGGGTGTGTGTGTGTGTGTGTGTGTGTGTGTGTGTGTGTGTGTGTGTGTTTTGTAGGAAGAGAGGCGATGGAAGCGCATTTTGGAAGAAACAGGATGGAAGGCAGACAGTTGACTGAGTTTGACTTTGTACAGTCTGTGAGCTCCTAGGACAGGAACCTGCCTTATCAGGATGCCCCGAGAGCTGGGTCTACCTCGGCTGACTCTTTCCTGCTGCCTGGCGTGGCTCAGTTCCGCCTGCCTGGCGCTTCCACTCAGTTGCTCTGTGGTCCCTCTGAGTTTCTGCTTTAGTTCTTATAGCGCGGCCCACTCTTGGCGGTACGACTGTGGAGTGGCTCACTGGACCTGGTTTGGGGCAGTTCTTCATATTTCCTGTGCAATGCTTGTGATTAGAATTGCAGTGGAAAGCACAGCTGGCCCACACCAGGTTCTGCTCTAAGAATCAAAAAAAGATGAACCAGTTGGCGAAAGTGCACATCGTTTTAAAGGCCCTCTGATTTGGACACAGTGAACCATTAGTATACGGGGGGCCCCTTGATTTATTTAGGGAGCTTGGCATGGAGCCATTCAGACACCCGAACTTGTAGGCTCAGGCTACAACAAAAAACTATGCTGTTCAGGAAGTCTGTGATCATGTTCCTCCATCGACACTAATTTTCTCTTTTTTGAATCCCTTTCTCTCCTCTCTGGAATTTCATCATTCTTCACTCTTGGAAGCTTGCTGCATGGAATAGTACAAGTAATAATAATTCATGTGTGTTACATACTTGGCCTGTACCAGCCATGGTGCTGAGCACGTTATATGAATTATTCACCGAATAAATATTTACTGAGGACCTATTATATGTTAGAAAATGTTCCAGGTGCTGAGGGTACAGAATAAAACAGACAAAAATCCCTGCCCTCATGGAATTTACATTCAAAGGGAGATAGAGAATTTTAAAAGCAAAATATATAATATACAGAAGATGGTAAGTGCTTTGTAGAAACACAAAACAGGGAGGTGCCAGGAAGCCCTGGTGAGTGTTGAGAGGAGGGTGCAGCTCTTTTAAATAGGGAGGATGGCAAAGATTCACTGAAAACTGACCCATGTAACATCTTGTCAGAAACATAATACTGTTATCCTCATTTCACAGATAGAGAAACTGAGGCTTAGAATATAAGCCTTATTTGCAAGAATACATCTACTGGCTGTTCATATGCTAGAGTCTATCTCTCCAAAAGTATTTATAGCTTTCTTCCTAGCTGTAGAATGCAAAGCAATTGCACACAGTCAAGGAATTTTAACACCCAGAAATATGTCAAAGGTGTGAGGAAGAGGAGAGTTTACATTTCTTGCGGCTCTTACAATTATGAGGGCTTAGTTGCCTGTTTACCTGGTCTCCCTCTTGAGCTTGGATAAACCTCTGCATAATACTAGCCAGGGGTCTGCGGCTATAGAACAGACTTAAAAAAAAAATCTCAGCCAATTTTTAAAAATAGACTTTATTTTTTAGAGCAGTTGTAGAGTCACAGCAAAACTGAGTGGAAAGTACGGAGTTCGCATAAGCCCCTGCTCCCACACATGCCTACCTACCCACGATCCCAGTAGACTTATGATTTACAAGATTAGCTTCTTCCCCACTCTGCTCCTTTCTCACAAATTAAATCTGGACTGCAGAGTCAAATAATATTACTCCCTGGATGCTGAGTCCCCCATGCATACCTGGGCTGCCTGTCAGGGGCCCGACATTCTCCCTCTTACTGAAGGAGGACCCGGTGCCAGCAGGGGAGGTCAGAAGGATGGCAGATGGTCAGGTTCCCGAGTGCTTGCGGGGCTGTGAGCAGCTGCAGGTCTGAGGTCAGGCCTGCCTAGGAGCTCTGTCAACTCAAGCAGCCTTCTCACCCTGGCCAAGGCCATGAATTCTTTTCTAGGAATTTCTTAGCTCTGAATTTCCCTTTTTGCTTTTTAGTTTCTCATCCTGAGTTGACTTAGCTTGCTGTCCAGACTTGCCTAAAAACTCCCTATTTATTGTTGAGCCTTGGATAAACTCTCTCGGCCCTGCACGCTGAGTCACAGTTTCTGCCTGCAGCCCCCCACCCTCCCCGAACTCTTAGCTGCCCTGTAGACGGTGGGTCCCCGTAGCTAAGAGGAAATGGCACCCAGCCAGACACCGACACCTTCAGGCAGGGCCACTTCGGAGAAGCAGTGGGGTGGAAATGTGTCACCTGCCAGGCGGGTTGGGGAGAGGCGCTGGCATCACGCCTGAGCTTGCCGGATTTGAGGAGAGGTCATGGGCTTGACCCTTGAGGAGAGAGGAGGTGAAATCATTGGTGAGCTTTCTTTACTTGAGAGTCAGGGGATGAGGTCACAGCTGGGTTTGTCTTATTTGGGAGAAGAAAGAGTGAGATCATGCTGTGTTTTCCCTTATTCTGAGTCTGGGAGCGAGGGGAGAGACTCTGCCACACTAGAAGCTGCCTTATATAAGAAGCTGGGGAGAGTAGGAAGCCCTCCTGCCTCCAAAGGAGGTTTGTCCTCCCCACAGGGCTTGCTTTTTAGTCTGGGAAGCTGCCTGAAGGAGCGGCCCCTCCCAGGGCAGCACAGTGCCTGCTCGGTCCGCTGTGTTGCTCTGGGCATGCAGGGCTACACTCTGACTTTCATGGGCCCTGGTTGCTTTTTTCTCTCCTGCGCCTCTTCCTCTCGCTAAAAAAAAAAAGATCAAAAATTATATTTTATGACTGTGTTGGCATAAAAATTAATATAATCCAGGCTGGAATCATTATATAAGCATTATTATATTCATTTTATCCTGATTTTAAAAGAAATTAAAATCAAAGTATTTCTGTGGGGTTTTAAAAGTATCATGGGCCTCAGGCCCTCTGCACCTGCTGGATAAATTGGCCTGAGCTCGGAGCTCTTCCCACCTTTAGGAAGGGCCCTGGGGCACTGCAGGCACCGCCATCACTTTGCCTCACTGAGCTGCTCTGCCAGGGATTGGGGATGGAGCTAGGAGAATTGCCCGGGCCCCCAGCCACCTTCTTACACAGAGAGAGGACCCCATGCAGGAAGCAGGACAACCCAGCAGGCAGGTGAGGTGCCCTTAGGCTAAGTAATTCATCCAAGAGCAGGTACTAGTCACTTCTCTGGGCAAAGGCAGAGATCAGTGGTGGCAGGATTTGGAAACCCAGTGTCACAGGTGATCAACCAGTGTTGAAGAAACAATATAAGGTAGAGTGATCTTGTAAATTATTCATATTCATTCATTCAATCAACAAATATTTACTAAACACCCACTATGTGCTCAGCTCTAAGGGGAGTACATACAGTTCTTTCTGGCTTTCATGGAACTTACGTGAATATTGTTGGGGAGGAAGAAATTTCCTCTGTCCCTTGAGCTTTTTCTAGTCGGTCTGAGAATCAAATTGACCCAAGACAGATTGACAGGAGAAAAAAAACAATGTTTAATGCATGGGGAAGCCATAGACATGGGCTCCAAAGCCATTAAGGGAGAATGAA
The DNA here is from genome assembly GCA_032199065.1 of Smutsia gigantea. Lineage (NCBI taxonomy): Eukaryota > Metazoa > Chordata > Mammalia > Pholidota > Manidae > Smutsia > Smutsia gigantea. The sequence goes on from JAVSCE010013718.1 coordinate 154,836, forward strand.
GTGTATATGTCATCCTGAACCAAGGTTAAGGGGGCAGGGGTCTGAGACTCCACAGGAAAAGGGATGTAATTCACAGGAATATGAGAAGAGTCATTTGGTAAACAAAATACTTGGTAGGCCACAGAAACAATGGGTCACAGAGAGGAATTTTAACAGACTTAGCCACACAGCCTTCATGGAGCAGTCCCTCTATCTTAATCTTTCTGTGCAGTTGCAGGAGGTGAAGTGTCTTCTTGAGTCTTTTGGGCTTTGATAGTTTTTCAGCTCAAAATAATCTACATGTCATAATAGCATAATAGCATCTTGGGGCAGCCTGCTCTTGGTTTCTACAATATTATACACTGTACGTTTAAATGATTCAAAGTATCAAGTAAGTTAGGAACAGATGTTACTAGTTCGTTTAGGCCTCAGTTCTCTGTCTTCTCAAAGGAAAGAATTCAATCAAGAGACAGACTTAAGCAGCAGGAGTGTATTTATTAGCAATGCAAAAGTACACCCTGGAGAAGGGGGAATAGCGGGCTGTCTGGAAACTGGACGAAGACCCACTGTTAGGGTTCGGGTTGTTTTTAAAATGGCAGGAAGTCCCTCCCTGAATCTCACATCATTCCACTGACATGCTGATGACAGTCTCAGGCTATCTAACCTTCTTCCTAGCATTCACCGGTGGCTTGCCCAGAAGTACACAAGTGAAACCCAGGGGGGCCAAAATGGCAATGTAAATTTATTGTAATTATTTATGGTATAACAAACCCCAGGGTGGCTCAGGGTCACCTTCTGGGTCTTAGTGGTCTGGAGGCCCATAGGGCTTTTTACATCTTGTTTGGCCCTGATAAGGCAGGAGACTGAACCATAAACAGGAGGGACTTGGGGTGTGTTCTGGCATCTGGTGACAAGGGGGCAGGTGGAGAGGGGGAGGACCTTGTTCAGGGCAGGGCAGGACCCAAACACACCTGCCTGGCTACCTAAGAGGAAGAGGGGAAAACAGAATTCAATCATTAGGAGCTTTGTCACTGATTACCTGCCATGCATTATGTCACTTGATCCTCTAACCACCCAATGAAGCACAAATTATTATTTCTCTTTCATAGATGAGGAAATAGGCTAACAGAGGTTAAGAAATGTGTCCAAGATCACACACTTTCAAAAGTGTGGGTTGGAAAGCAGTTCTCATTCATTCCAAAGCCTGTGACCATTCCATCTGACTACTCTGTCTTATTAGTTATGATTTACACTAAACAGATATTTGATTCACTAAAAGTTTCACTCAAACTTCAAAGTTATATATATCTCCTTTTTGCAAAGGTGAGAGTAAATTTTTTCAGAAAAAAGCTAAGTTGAGAAAGGATCATTAAAGAGTCTATATGAGGAGTACAAGGAGGGCCAAAGCTTTTTAGGCCATCTGGGCAGTAGTGTGTAAAGGTGAGGAGATGGGGTCCCTGATATCTGGGAAAGACCAGCATAGGGAGGGAGATGAGGGGTCCTCTAAATTGGGGAGACAAGCATTTTCATATGAGTAAAGCTCTAAAGTAAGGTATCTCTTAAGGTAAGTCCATACATTCTGGTGAAGATATGTGCAGCATTTACTATGACTGCCAAATCTAAGGTGTGATTTCCTCACCAAGATGCAAACAGCCGCTAGGCTCAATAGTCAGTGGAGCATGAATTAGGGGTCTGCTGGGCAGGAAAGTTCCACAAGCAGAAATCAAGTTTCAAGGAGCAAACCTAACTGGGGTGGAAATCCTGGTATGTACCAGACCGAAATCTCAGATCAGCAGAGACTCCCTCAGGCAGGCACCCATTCTCTGGGCACACGCATTTTGGAAGCCGGGAGTCAGAAACCATGGCACAAGAGACCTGGATGCAGCAAGAGGAATGCCGCCCTGCTGCAGGAACTGTTTGCTTTTGACTTGTTTTTGCCTTACGCCAGGTGTGTGTGTGCACACATCAGCTGGGGGAACAGGGAACTCGGTTCTAGGTATTCATGGGAGCTGGGAATCTAACAGCCTGCAGATGAGCCCTGTGGTCCAGTGAAGATTTAGACTTACTGCACTGACCTCTCAAAGATGTGAAATTGCTCATTCATTTTTTATTGCCTATGCCTTGACATCTAAAATATATATAAAAATAATGTAAGAGATGTGTTTCTTCACAGGCCTCCTAAACTCTCCTGTTTTTCCTCATATGTTGAGACCCACAGATAAGTCATGCAGGCTTAGTCACATGACAGTGTAACCTCCTGAGACCCATGGTTGCCATCATCTGTCCATTGACTAACCTCTCTCTCTGCTTCTAAGCCCAAACCCCCTTACTCAGTCAAGTCACTTTAGAAATAGATTGCCTTTTTTTCTTCCCCCGCTAAGTATCTGTAAGAACCAGGAGAAGAAGGGCAAGTCTGTTAATTAGTAAAATTTCCAAATGCCGAAAGAGGAATCATTCCTGTCACTAAATACCACCCAAACATGTATGACCAGAATTGCCTAGACCCTTCATTAGCTAACCCCAGAAGAGCATTCAGGAGCAAAGGAAGTCTCTTGCTGTGATATAAAGGTAGGGGAAGTGACTTAGAGGGGACGAGGCATGGGAACGTCATGAGATGTCTACAAGCCTACTATGCCAGCTGGAAGAAGGGGATGCTGTGAGGCAGCAGGACTCTCACTACCCAAGGGAACTGCCACCCCGAATAGGATTCTGGGCCTTTGACCAGACCACACAGAGAGGTACCGGACCCTTGGAAGTCAGATCTCTGATGCCGATGTGTGAGGCTTTGGACTGGGTCCAGCCTTCCCAGGCGTATGTATAGTCACCTTCTCTCCTTTCCTCTCTCCCTCCTTTCTTCCCTTCCTTCTGCACAGCAAGTAGCGTAAAAAGAATATAGTTTAATTCGTTTTAGTTGATAATGAAAATTCTTCTGGAATTTCAGACTTACCATTAGGAATTATTTTCAATAGACAGAACGACAAATACTGATGTATAAAGTCTGGAGGCTAGTTTGAACTGGCAACACTTTGAGAAACATCTTGGAAGTTGGTTATGAGCAATTCTCAGTTAAGAGTGCTTGAGCTTTCTCATTCTCTCCTAAAACTCAGGGCAGAATAATTTCTCATTAGCTGAAGTTTCTGGTTGTTCGATCTCGGGCTGAAGCTTTCCCTGCCACTCTCCTCTCTTCTTTCCCAGATACATCTGGGTTAAAATATTAGAAAGAACCTAACAAGGGGAAAACCCCTCTCATTTATATAAACCGTCCACATATCTGCCTGCAAAATCATCTTCTTATACTTAACTATCTCTGGTTGAAAACATTTTGTCCTGATTAATTAAAGCACTTATGCTGCTACCAACAGTAGAGAATAGTTTCTAGAAAGGACTCCAACATCACTTAGCCTCACTTTAAAGCTTGACTGCCTACAAGTCTATAACAGCAAATGCCTGCTACCATTTTAATTATTTTATCTAGCATAGCAGAAGTGTGGCAATTATATACTTTAAATTACTTCTGTTATAATTGAACACTATTAATGTAATAAACAACTTCAACTTAAAAATTCTTTTCTATTTTAAAAGCCGTAAAGTTTCTTTGTAGGAAATTATAAAATACAGAGGAATATAAAGAAGAAAATAAAGATCACCCACAATCACACTACTAATGATAAACACCATTAACACTGGTGAAGATCCCTGAAATATTTTTTCTACTCATACAATTTTTTAATATTCAGTTGAAATCTTACATCTAATACAGTTTCATATTTTTCCTACTAAAAAAATATATCACATGCATTACCCCCATGCAGTTAAGTACTCTTACACAACATGGCAATTAATAGCTGTGTAGTGTTCAGTTAGGTAGATGTATCATAATTTATTTAATACAGCTATTGAGAACCATAATTAGGTTGTCATTTTTCTTCCCTGTTGTATGCAACATAGACATGAACAGCCTTGTGCATAAATCTTTGCAAGAATCCTTAATTACTTCCTTATGCCAAATCCCCAGAAATGGAATAGCTGGCTGACAAGGTTTAAATGTTTTCAAATCTTTTGCAGAAATACCGCCAAACTGGCCTCCAGAAATGTGTCAATTTATTCTCCTAAAGATATCTAGGAGAGCATCTGCCTAACTCCATTCTCAAAAGTAGACAGTCTTTAAAATAAAACTTAACAAATTTGGTTGTGAAAAAGGGGAATCTCATTTTCATTGAAATGCTGGTGAGGCTGAAAGCGGCAGTGTTTAATTGACCATTTGTATGCGGGCCCCAGGGAGTGGTCCATTAATGGCATCTACTCAGTTTCCTCCTGTGATGGCTATCTTTTACTTATTGGTTTGTAGGCAGCTAATTGTCTGGTCATTTACACTGTCAGATCATTTCCAAAGGTGAGTTTTATGGCAATGTTTGTTTTATATGCTTCCTTTCTGTCACCTTCTCTAAGAAGGTCAGGGTAAGTGAACGTATGTTAAAAACTGGGCAAATGACTTTGCTTGTAAATTGGCAAGTAATCTCTTTTAAGTCCATTCATAGAATTACTCTGTTTGAAATTTTGCAGACTCCTTTTCACCTTTAGAATGAAAATGAAACTTAGTAGGAAAAAAGTGCATGATCTAGCAGTAGATCTCATATACAACTGTGCTGTTCAAAACAGTGGGCACAGTAGATCTTACGTTAAGTGTTCTTATTATGCACAAAAGATAAGAAATAAAGAGGGCAGGAGGAAACCTATGGAAGTGATGAAGGTGTTTATGGCATGAAACTGTGGGGATGATTTCATGGGAGCGTAGGTACCTTAGAACTCCCCAAGCTGTGTATACATTAATTATGTACAACTTTTTGTAAGTCAATATGCCTTAATAAAGTGGCTTAAAAAATACAGTAACCATTAACCCCAGGTGGATATTTAAATTTAAATTTAAAAAATTAAATAAAATTAAAGTTTCAGTTCCTCACTTGCTCCATAGCCACGTGGATTTATAATAGCTTATGGCTACTGTTCTGGACAGCCCAGATGTAGAACTTTTCCATCATTGCAGATAGTTCTGGACAGCATGGATCAGCAGATTGAACTTCTACATCTCCTAGCTTCTGCTGAGAATGCCCTTCTACTTCTCTTTGCCTAATTCCCACACATTTAATGTAAGGCTCAGACATTACCTAGTTTGGGGAAAGCATCTTCTGACCACCACGTCCTCCAGCCTGGAGTACACACGCCCTTCTGTGGCCTATGAGACCCATAGCCGTGGAATGCTCGTTAAGTCAGCTGCAGACGTCAGCTCGCTGGTCCTTGTGCTTTACCAACTCACTGAGGGAGAAGCATGTATCTTCAACTTCCAATTGCCTAGGGCCCAGCTTGGTTTCTGAAAAATGTGTGTTGAACATATGGACTTGCCATGTGCCTCTCACCCTGTGCCTGTGCAGTGGTTTAGCCTTAAACACTCTCAAGAACTAAAAAGTGTACCAAAGCAAGGATTTAGAGGCAACATTTTTCTTTTAGGAATAGTATAGTTATTAACTATAATAAAGTAATGAAATACATTGGCATGCTTTATGAGCGTTACAAAAGATAGTCACAACAGAATACAATAACTTTATTCTTGTTAGAAACATATACATATTACCTTTATACTTCAACAAATACCTATCATTGGAACAATTACACACCATATTTTTAAATAATTCTCACCAAAAATAAAAGTCTATGAAAACTTATCTTTTACCCTTAGTCTGCCCAAGTGTCTCTGGGGTCTTCATCTCACTTTCCTTCTAAAGTTACAGCATGCTGCTGGCAGAATGTATGCTTGTGAGAACCAGGACCAGGATGCTTTTTTCCTTTTAAATAAAATATATCACAATTCATATATATTTCTTAGAGGAAAAAATTTAAACTACTGATATATACAAAGAATAAAAGAGAACTTGCTTAAAATTCTACCACTAAATGGCAACTTCTGCTGGCATTTGTTGTTAACTCCCCCAAGCTTTTCTGTCCACAGATATATAGGTATTTTTGTTTCTTGCAGAGTGAGATCATGCTGAACTTAGGTTTTAATTTTTTTCCATGAACACGTCATGAGTAAGTTTATGTGCCAATAAATATGTCTATAACATTATTTTTATTGTCCACCTAGAACTTTATTATAAAAATATATCATATTTAAAAAAAATCCTCATTTTTGGGAAGCTTAGATTGTCTCCATCATTTCCCCCCTTTTGTTAATAGTGTTACAATGGCTTCCCTCCTGACTATATGTTTTCCAGGAATCTATAGATCTGAACCTGTTCTCCAAGGCAGAAACAAGGAATGCCCTTCTTTTGTGGCGTTAGAAGATAATGGGGAATGGCGGTCATAGATCTGCCCAGGCCAACCCAGGACCAGCCAACCAAACGACCAGGTCCGGAGTGTTAGTCTGAGGTCGGTGGGCCACCGTGAGGGGACTCCCCAGAAAACAGCCCAAGGCCAAGCTTCCCTGGTCCCATTTCTTCGGGGATTGCAATGACAGGGTTGTAAAAATGAGAGAAAAAGAAAACCAAGGCAGAGAAAGAGGAAAGTGAACATGCATTGATGAGTTGGTCACAGCTGCAGGATAAGAACACAGCTGGTTTCTTGGCGACCTGGGACATCTCTGGCAGGGCATACCAAACAGTTGGGCCTAGGGACGACCCACAGGAGGAAGCGAGGGAGCAGAGCGTATTTGCCTGCTCCCTTAGGTCTCCTTTCTCTCTTTGGTTTAAAACCCGATGGGGCATGAACCCCCCCATTTCCAGGTCCAGTCCTACTGGGCAGCACTGTGGGGACAGGCTCACACTCCCAGGAGCTCTGCTTCTGCAAACCTCTGAAAGTGGCTGGAGGAGGGAGGGCCTCCTTGGGTCTAGTCGGGGTCAATGCGGGTGACAGAGATGCTCCCAGCCTGGCAGTCTCCCTGGCAGACTCACTCTGGGGGAAGCGGGGACAGTGAAATACAGTAAGAAATGGTAGCAACACAGGAAGGGAATGACCTCTGGCTTTTCAACCTGTAGTTTTCCCAGGAGGCCCAACAAAGCTCTTGGTTTTGAAAGAAAAGGGGTTCTGCTGAGTGCTGTCTGCAGACACACCAAGTCCTGTTCTCCCAGGGGTAGGACAAGGATGTAGCATTGAATGGGAAATGGAAATTAGGTTCTGTGTTCAGGAAAGCTCCACCTTTCCTCTGCGGACCGAAAAAGCGCCAGAGGTCAGACGGGAACACTTGGCTGGGCTGAGGCTTGTCCTCCTCCGCATCTCCTACTCTGGTCTATCCAGCCCACGACTCAGGCAGGCAGGCCGGGCTCACCCAGGAGCCAGCTTCAGGGAGGGTGGGCAGATACCAACTCTGAACACCCTCGCGTGCTCCAAGAGCAACCGTGCCTCCACATGAGCTACCCCACCACAAGGGCAGGGGCAGAGGCAGGAGGAGGGTTTTGCCCTGAGAATGACTCTCAGAGTTCCGTTTCATTGAGGGGTTTCCCTTATGGCGTTCCTGACTCTAAACAGAGCAAACGTCTGGCAATCCGTGGGGCTATTTAAAAAATGGCAGCAAAGCAAAGGAAGAAACCAGGGTGTGAAAGAAGAGGAAGAGGCAGGAACAAAGGAGAATGCCTCTGCTGAGCGCTTTCCCTGAGGTCTCCCAATGCCAAGGACAAGTTCAAGCAACGCATTGTTTATGAGCCTCATTATGCGCAGCGCCGTTTGTCCGGACATCATCAGTCTGCTGTGCTTGGCTTTTCTTTGTAACGTTTGGTTTTCTACAAGACCGGATGGCAGTTTTTCTTTTACAAGGATTTGAAAACAGAGAGCAAACTGTCATATATCAGACAGACCATAAGATTATCCAGGCTTTGAACATAACTGAGAATGGGTTTCAGTTTTTTCCCATTCTTCACTGCCTGAAGGATAGGCTGGCGAGCTCTCTGGAATGGGTGGCACACACAGGGCATCTTCCAGCTAACCCACCACGTCTTTCCATCTTCACCTCCCATCCAATTCTACGTCCAAGGTCATACATCAGGTAAATGGATAATGAGGATTTGAATCACTTTGGATTCCAGGGCCTGTGTTGGAAATGCAGGTCAGGCCTGGACTGGAGTGGATCTCAAAAGGCAGGCTAAGGTCTACAGTGTATTAAGAAGATACTGGAAAGGTTTTTGAGCAGAGGAACAATAAGATAGGAACTATACTTTGGAAAACTGGTCTAGTAATGGAGAAGAGAAAGCAATGAAAGGATGAGAGAATCGTGCAGCAACCATTTAGTAGGCTGTTGCTATTACAATAGTAATGTAATATATACGAGTAATGTATATACAATAGTAATGTAAAGTAGCCCTTAGATGATCTCAGATACATTAAACATGAGATGACAGGACAAGTGGAAATGCTCAGAAGACAACTGGAAGTGAGAGGCAGAAGAAAAGTGATAACTAGAGGTAGAGATCTGGGAGTTGCTATAGGAAGTCTGCAGATATAGACCTGAAAGTAAACGAGGTCACTAAGAGCTGGGGTAAGAACAAAGAGGGGGACAGAGGCTAGGATTAAACTGGGAGGTCTGGCTTATTTGGAGGGAAGGAGAAAGGCAGGGAACTGTGAAGAAACAGGAGAAATAGTCAGAGAGGTGCAGGTCAGAGTAACGACTTGTATAAACAGTCTGTTAAAACAATTTAACAGCAGACACCAGAATTCTTACAGGATGGAAGTGTGTTGAGAAAAACTTTGATAAACAGCCAGGATGTAAGGGGTGAGAGCAAGGAGACACATAGTGGGAGGCCACCAAGCAGGAAAGGCAGTGCAGCTGCTCCGCACCAGAGCGTGAGCTGTGCACTGGAGGAAGCTGGGAGGGCGGCGGGAGGGACAGCAAGGCGGTGGTGGGAGCAGGCGGAAGGGCTTCTACAAATATGGGTTTTAAAGTGGCTTGGGTGGCTCTTGAGAATGCTCTGCTGTCTCTGCAAACCTTCAGTAAAGTCTCCAAAGTGCACCGAAGCCCAACGTGTGTATGTGGAGGGCAGTCAAAGAACAGGACAGACTCATCTTTCAGGTACCAAAAGGGACCAAACACGTGAAATAGTGAGGTGGTAGGTGGAAGACGTTGCTTAGAAACAGGTTCAGAGAAAGTGACCTGAAAACATAAACACACCAGAAATTTGTGAAACTTTGAAGAGGGCACTGGACTTCCAAAGGGCATGCATGGGATGGGGGTTGAGGGTGGTGGTGGTAATAGCCAATTTCCTCTAAATCCCAAGAGATTTGGCCTCTAGCTGACTTCTGTGGTACAACCTTATGATGGAAGACATGCAATTAAGTAGTTATTCTTTCTGAATGAACTAAATATGTTGGTGGATTTTATAAGAGTGAACGTGAGTGAGGAGAGCCCTCAGTGAATTGGTTTGATGATTTAGAGGGCTGGAGGTAGAACACAGATCTCCATGCAGGCTGCCCAGTTGTGAGTCATTAGGTTAAATTATCCGCTGGAGAACATCTCTGAGACTTTTCTGGTCCCTCTGCTTGGGAGTAATTGTTTCCTAGAAAACTTTTTCCAACCCCCAAATTTCCTCCTGAGCTAGAAGGATGGGATCTAACAGAGAAGCCTGCCGCAAAGTGGGGTGTTGGAGGCCACAGGGAGCTGCTCTCGCTGTCTGTGGCCCAGTCACTTGGGGGTTGTCAGGTTGGGGCAGGAGCTGGGGTGCTGGGCAGATGGTAAAGAACTCCTGGAAAGCAGTGGACGAGGGACTTGGCTAAGGCAGACACTGATGAGAATTTTCCTCTTATTAAATTGCATAAGTCACAGACCAGGGGTGTGTGTGTCTGCTCATGGGCACGTGCACCTCTGAACAATGTAGGGAACTTGGCTGACATTGGGAGAAATATGCAACAGTCAAATAAAATCTGTGAAAGCACCTAGCTTAAACCCTGTCAGAAAGTTGATTTTTATAACACAATTCAATAAAAAGTTTTTGCATAATAACTCTCTCCCACTTTGCCCAAAGAAACAAAGAAAAGGGTGAAGAAAACACTAGCTTTCTCGATTTTCTGGTTTTCTATAGTCACTGGATATGCTGAAAGACTGTGTGAAATTTATGTGTTACTTGGCCTTATAGATACTGTATTTTTCATCTATAATTGCTAGTGAACGTGAAAGAGTCGATGATTATGAAAGTCGTAGTGGATAGTGTAACATTATGTTTTTCACAGATGCCACAATGATGTCTCCTGTCCCCCATAATCTTACAATTGTGACACTGGTACTCCTCCCAGATGGCGTCCGTGTCCCCTCTGCCCTGCTCCTACAGTGGGAAAGGTTTACGACTGTTTCAACCAATAGAATACGGCGGAAGTGAGGTCATGAAAGGTGATGAGCATCCTTTCTGCCTGTTGGAAGAGCGCCTTTGGAGCCCTAAGCTGTTATATAAGATCTCTGACTGCCCTGAAGCTGGCACGCTGTGAAGAAGCCCAGCTGATGTTCCAGCCAACACCAGAACCAAATGCCAGGCACGGGAGTCAGGATGCCTCCATTTGACTCTAGCTCCCAGCCATGGAGTCTCCCCGGCTGACGTCCTGGACCCTGTAGAGCAGAAATAAGCTGTTTTTCTGTGCGCTGCCTGTATTTCTCATCCACTGACTCTGGGAGTGTAATAACATAGTTGTTTTACCCTCCTGAGTTTTGGGGTATATTACATGGCAATATTAATTGAAACAGACATGAAAACAGGAACCCTATCCAGCCCCTGAGTCCTTCTGACTTCTGAGATACTTTGTTAGACTTAGAGCTCTTTGGAACACTATTTGAAAAACTTTGGACTAGCCAATCTTCGAAAACTCCAAATTCTGTTTTTCTAATAAACTTGGAATGTAATAGCTTCATCAAGAAAGAGAACTATCTTGCCCTTTGTTACGGATTGAGTTGTGTCCCCCAAAAGATGATGTCCTAATCTCCAGTACCTGTGTTGTTATCTGATTTGGCTCTTAGCAGGTTATCAAGCTAAGATTTAATCATTAGGTTTATCTACGGTTCAGCATTAGGTTCAATAAATGGTGGTGGGAAAACTGGACAACTACATGCAAAAGAATGAAACTGGACTACTGTCTTATATCATACACAAAAATAAATTTGAAATGAATTAATCACCTACATCTGAGACCTGAAACCATAAAACCTACAGAAAAACATAGGCAGTACACTCTTGAACATTGGCCTTATTTTTTTTTTTCTGGATATGTCTCCCCAGGCAAGGGGAACAAAAGCAAAAATAAGTGGGACTGCATCAAACTAAAAAGCTTCTGCACAGAGAAGGAAGCTGTCAACAAAACGAAAAGGCTATATTGAATGGGAGAAGATATTCACAATTGATATATCCCATAAGGTTAACACCCAAAATACACAAAGCACTCATGCAACTCAACACCAAAAACAAACAAACCAGTAATCTGATTAAAAAATGGTTTGAGGACCTGAATAGATATTTTTACAAAGAAGACATACAGATGTCCAACAGGCACATGAAAAGATGTTCCACATCACTAATCATCAGGGAAATGCAAATCAAAACCACAGTGAGATACCACCTCACACCAGCTAGAATGGCTGACATCAAAGACACAAGAAATAACAAGTGCTGATGAGATTGTGGAGCAAAGGGAATCCTTACATGCTGTTGGTGGGGATGTGAATTGGTTCACCCATTGTGGAAAACAGGATGGAGAATTCTCAAAAATTTGAAAATAGAAATACCATATGATCCAGTAATTCCATTTCTGAGTATTCACCCAAGGAAAATAAAATCACCAATTTGAAAAGATACCTGCAACTCTGTGTATTGCAACACTATTTACAATAGCTAAGATACGGAAACAACCTAAATGTCCATCAATAAATGAATGGATAAAGAGGATGCAGTACATGTGTACAATGGAATATTACTCAGCCATAAAAAAAGAATTGAATCTTGCCATTTGAGACAACATGGATGGACCTTGAGGTATTATGCTAAGTGAAATAAGTCAGAGAAAGACAAATATCATATGATTTCACTTATACGTGGAATCTAAAAAAAATGAAACAAATGAACAAACAACACACAGATAGACTCATAAATACAGAGAACAAATGGGTGGTTGCCACAGGGATCAGAAAGAGGGACAAAATTCCAATTATAAAAGAAATAAGTCACAAGAATGAAATATACAGCATAAGGAATGTAGCCAGTAATATTATAATATCTTTGTATGGTGACAGTAACTACACTTACTGTGGTGAGCATTTTGTAATGTATGTGATTGTCAAATCCCTATGTTGAGAAAAAAGATGAGGTTGTTAGAGTGAGCCCTAATCCAGTATGACCGTATCCTTGTAAAAAGGAGAAGTTTTTATCTTTGGACACAGAGATAGACACACATGAAGAGAACACCATAGGAAGAGGAAGACAGCAATCAGATCCAGGATTGCCAAAGTTTGCCTACAAACCACCAAAAGATAGGAGAGAGGCATGGAAGAGATTCTCCCACCCAGCCTTCAGATCCCACCGACACTGCAATCTAAAGCTGTGAGACTCTAAATTTGTTTAAGCCGCCCAGGGTGTGGTGGTTAGGGCAACCCTAGAAAAAGAATGCATTTCAGAACCCATTTGAACACAGATGGTTGCCCCTCACAGCTCCAAGGCCCTCAATTACTAGGGTCAGTCCTCTTGATTGATTCAGCAATACTGTTTCAGGGCTCGGCTCCTATAAGTCACAATGGGAAGCACTTTAGGGAAAAAAAATAAGTCTTGGTTTCTACACTCACTGGACCTCCAACTGTGGAAGGAGAGATATGATGGGTCCTAAAATAAGCATGGTACAAGTGTAAGTGCCCTACATAATGAGGTAGTTAGGGTGAAATTCTAAATAAGTCTTAAAACTCTTTTAAAAAGTCTTAGTAGAATCAATAGATTTGGATAGACAGAACTGAAAACAGAAGAGGCATTGCTACGTATATCTAACACTCTATGGGTCCCTGTCCAATCACAGTACATAAAGCATAACTCCTTTATTGTCAAGTTTATTTAAAGCATTTAGAGAATTCCAGATACACTTCTGTATAATTTTTTTCCTCCCTGCACACATTAGAAAAAATGTGTATGATTCTAAACATTTTAAAACAACCCAAAATGCAACTTCTTTATTACGGTTTTTTACTATGTAGGCAGTTCTATTAAGAATGTCATTATCAGCCTTTACCATAAGGTTTTGGAGTTAACTTTCAGGCATTTTTTGCTGCAAGTTCTTGGCCAGATTCATAATTAAAGACTCAACAGTCATTGAAAAACACTCAAAATCACTAGCAGTTTCTTTTTAATATTTTTTAAATAAAAATTTTTATTTATGTAAGCACTTTCTGACTGAGGAACAGCCATCTGGAAATAACCTTCTACCTGGTTTGCTGTACTTGAGTTTTGTTTGTTTTAATTTGTTGTTGGTAGAATTTAAAGGGCAATAAATAGGCCTGAAATTAGAAAGTGCAATGAACCTCCTTGATCAGGAGACTTCGGGTTAAGCAAATCACACCACCCACCTCCCTCAACAAGCAAAAGCCTTAGGTAATATAAATCAGCTATATAATCCCTCTGGCATTTTTCACATTTCCCATTTGACACCAATACACTTTCTTTGGGAGGACATCTGGACTTAAATAAATATGTAGCTAAATGTTTAGGTTGAGTAGTTTTGATATAAGCTGAATCTCTAGGTTTCAATTTCATGAGCATGAACTCATTTAAATAGGTCCTCACTGAAGGAAAGGTTGTCAACATTCTAACATCCCATCTTGCTGGATGCACAGAACAGCTAAATCTGTTAGCATGATGCTAATGTTAAGGCTCAGAATGTGACTTCCAAGAAAGTCAAGAGACTTGTACAAAAGTCCAAGAGATTTGTACAAAAATCACTGTTTTTTTTCCACTTTGATATTGAGGATGACATTGAAGCTTACATTCAGAAAGATGCAGGGTATGTAAGGATCCCACTGCACGTAAAACTGGCTAAGACTTCCCTCTTCATGCACTTCCCACCCAAATGCAAATGCTTCTCTTATATATTACTAGCCAACAATTATGAATAACTGAATCAATTTATTTAATTTCAGAGTCTATCTCAATTCTGTATAAATGAAAGGACTGGGAGATGGCACAGAAGAAGGTGGCAGTTGACCAAGTGTTCTTCTTGTGTGTAACCCGCCCTGGAACCACCAGATGTCCCCCACCTGCTGCATTTCTCAGCTGTCGTCTCGTTTCTCACGGCCCCTCTCACCATACTCAGAATCCTCCTTGTCTCAACAGTTCTTCTCCAAGGGACTATCACTTGAGTATCAGTAAATAACTGAGCCATAAATGACTATAGAAAAATAGGCAAAGTGACAGTTTAGCTTCAAAAGTTACCAATCACAGTTTTCTTACACGTAAGCGATGCATAAAGTTTTCTTATGAAGATGGTTTCTCTAAGCCTGGAGTGTATGTGGTTAACTAAGAGAGGCCTCTTAGGTCTGCAGAACCATTCTGATTCTGTTAAGTAATCACAATCGTTACCATAAAAGTATTTATTGAAAGCTGGGCTGGACAGTGATTGTACAATCTGATCTGGCAAATGCATAGAAATTGTACTGCAGATACCATATTAACGCACTAATTACCCAAATGAAACTCCAGGGGCATGTTAGGTAGACACAGTACAGTGAATTAAGGAAGGAAATAATTAGTCACACTTGCAGAAACTAGCTAAACACAAAATGAAAGAAGGCATGCAGCCTATTTCCTGCAGAGTGCAGGGAGCTTCAGAAACAGAACAGGCAAAAACACAAGAGAAATGCAGAAGATAAACATGATTTCTACAAATGATTAAGAAAGGGACAAAATCTCAATTTTAAGTTACAAAAATGACTTTATTTAAGTTATTTTCTATTCATATATACTACTTAGCCAAATAACATTAAGACATCTTATCATAAACTTGCACTATAACAAATCAACGTTCAAGCATATTCTCAAGAGTCTTAGAGGTTTTGCCAGCATTTGGCACAACCTGAACATGACAGTGAGAGAAAACGGGGCAGAACAAAAACTGAGTGAGCACATAAGGCATTGAGTTTTCAACCACAGTAAAAATATAAAGAACAGAGGCAGCATTAGGTGGGAGACGGAATGGTATTAAATGAAAGCAAATTTACCACTTTTTAAAAACCCTGCGTAAGAACTGTTATTTAACATGGCCAAGACATTAAGTTGTTCCAAGTTATATACTCCTTTTCAAGATCCTCTGATTAAAAAAAAAATTCATTGGGGCAGGAGAAAACCCTCTTCTCTCTCCCTAAGATGAATGCAAGGCTGTCACCTTTCTCAGCGAACGGGTTTGGCCAGGCGGGGTTAAGAAGGGGTGCTCGTACGGAATCACACTAGAAGCACGTCACTGACGCCTAAATCTGGAAAGTCAGTAGCAGGTCTTGTTGGGACTGTTCAGGTTTTCTTACAATGTATCTGAGTAGACAAGAAAAGATGAGAACATCTTGCAGACCCCTCAAGTATCCCCTCACTAACACCTGCGCTGTTCTGTTCATTTGTTTTGCTAACTTAAGGTCAGTATGGAACCCTCCTCCGAGTTACTGAGATCCTACCAAAAATGTGAACTGCCCAGATAGCATTAGCACATTGAGGATTAATAGGAGAGAGCTAATGGACTCTAAGCCTCGAAACAAATGGAAATCATATTGAAATTCATCTTACCTATTCACTGCTAAGTACTGCTGACGGTTTTGATGGATCATGAATGTTCATAGTTTAAGTAAATGTTACTATTGTTATTTAGTATGAAAAATTAGAGAGTAAAATAAACCACCTAAAAATGGAATTTTTTTTTTCTTACAGAATTAAGAAAACAACAGTAAAACTCCTCTTGGGGGAAATGGTAATAAGAGATACAAAGCTTTTGTCTTCTCTTCTTTTAATACCAGAAATCGGAAGACAGCATATCTCAAGAACTTGGACGTTCCTCATCTCAAGGGACCCAAGGAAGGTTCAAGTTTGCTTAAGCCCTTCCCTACAAAGATGGCTTGGAGAGGCAGGGAGGCCCCTCTGAATGAACATCAATTCTCAGAGCAGGCATATTCCCAAGGCTTTCTGAAAAAGTGCTCGCTGTGTAGGACGCCACACCAATTGTTAGCACTTATTATAATAGCTACAGGGGAAGTGTAATGGCAGGGAAAAGATGGGCGAACGAGAATACTTTACAGCTGTAAATAACAGGGTTCACTGCCTCAAGAACCTTTATATTAAAAGTGTTTGAAAACACTTGTGTTGAGAACAGAACAAAAACCTAAGACACAATTAGCTTTCTGAGGTGTGGTCTTCTTAGGTGCATTCCATCGGGATATATTTACCTGCTCTGTTTCAAACAGACTATCACCAATTGTCTGTTCAACACTTACCCATTAAAACTGACCAAAAAGTGTACCCATTATGAGTTTCAAGCATGAGTGCTTTTATATTTACACAAGCAGTTTTGCATGAACACCACAGAGGCTGGAGAAAGAGAGCTAGTTGTTCCTTTTTAGCAAGAGTACTTGTAAAATTCAGAAAGGGATTAGGTAAATACCCCCTTTACACTGAGTTGATCCGTTAAAGGATTTCAGAAAAGTCAGCAGTTCATTTACCTGAGTTGAGTTTCCCATTTAAAGGCTAAATAGTAATCGAGTGCTTTTTACTTACGAACGTGAGCAAAAACCTACAATATTAAAAAGGGCCAGAGTCAGAAAGTTTAGACTCAAGATGAAGTTTGAGACCTTAGAATTTTTACAAAATCTAATAGAAACATTTATGAATTTTCCTTCTTAGTTAAAACATAAAGTCATAGAACGATACTAATTTGCAGGAAGTGATTTAAAACTTAGGTTGGGGGTCAGCCTGAGAAATCAAGAAAGCAAATCAAATTCTTTTAGAATTTTGAGCAAATTGTTACAAGAGATAAAAACGACTTATTAGTGACTTCTTCACTTATGAACCTGTATGAGATTGAGTGAACTCCAGATAAAGACTTCAGCATAAATAATGATTTTTAACCTGAATAGTTCCTTACTGAAGTGTGATATAGAAAATGACTATAAATTTTATCCAGAAAAAAAGTGCACCCAGTGTTTTACTAGTAGTTATCTAAGCTTACCTTTCAACAGGGTATTTTTGTCATGCTCAGCCATAGACAATCTTCCAAGTTTTTGTTAATTTGTTTAAAACAGGGTTATGTTTCTAAGTACAACACATCATTCATAATCAAGATCCTAACAATATTCTGGAATTGAATATGTTATCCTACAATGAATATTCACGTTATTATTTAAAGCATATTGTTTAAATTCTAGGTTAAAACAAGTCAGCTTTATAAAATCATCATTCCAACACTTTAACATAGGGCAGAAACAGTGAAGCCCTTTGGTCTACATGATTCAATTATTAAATAAATGAAAAGCATCTCTTTCCCAAATCCTTCACGCCATGATGTATCATGACATTTAAAACATGACTGAGGTACACACATCTGCTGAGTAGTTCCTATATTTGTGTTCCAGACATGATTTAAAGCAGCACCAAGCACAGTCACCAGGATCAAGGAGGAAACTTTAAAAGCAGCATTTTGAAACCCCACACCATCTTCCTACTTTCTTTGATTGCTAATGAGGCAGAACTTTCTTAGATCTGAAAACAGTGTGAGTTTGGTACATAAAATAAAATTCCCATGATCAGTGGCGCTGGTTGGTCTCGGGTGTGAGGGCACAAAGAGTGTTTTTATTTTCCTGTCACAGACTCATAGTGACAAATTTTGCTGAAGACCCACGTTATGTCAGGTGTTTTTTAGAACAAAGATAAAGAAAAGCTCTGCTGACCTTCAGGCAAAAAATTATTCCCAAGTGACATCCACTTAGCAATGTATTCACACTTTTTAAAAAAGTAACAAAACTCTCTTAGATGAGATGCTTTATTTTAAGCCAAAGAGAGCAGATAAAGAGCTCCTGCACTTGTATTCCCCAGCATTCACAGCAAGGGTAGGCTTGAGTGAGATCAATTCATATATCTACTTAAATATATGTCTATAAGTGGATTATTTTGTGTAACAGGCAGAATTTGAATAGATTACCCCTGCCACACTGCCTGGAGGAATCAGTGGACCTCACTGGACTGTACTAGCTCTTTAGCATAGAGTTTTTTCTCACTAGCTTTACTAGTGAATTTTTTCCCATCTGATGTACCCACATATCAAGAAATCAAAGATGATTATATTAACCAAAAACCAGGCTTCTAATTCTATGATTTTTAAATGTAATTACCTATTTTAATTAAAATAAATCTAGTGTCTAGTTTCTCTTAAGGTTATTCACCAATACTACATAGCAATATTGAGTTTAAAGGGTGGGAGCCTCTGTATTTTGTTTTTAAACAATATTTTTAAAATGTTGGTAAAAATGCAAATCGGTTAAATTATAAATGACCAGTTCAAGCAAGCCAAACATGGAAGATTATTGTCTTCACTCACAAAATCCTTATCTAAGGATAACTTTCACTGTCAGGTATACGAAACAGCATGATTTAGGGTTCTGTGGGGGGTGAGGGAAAATAAAAATAGTCTGTGACGATGCACTTATGTGATTTCACACGACAGAGAAGAGTTTTCTGTAGAATGAAGGAGCTAGCCAATGGAGAATGCAGCTGATATTATAACTAGCATAAATTTCTTGGCACACACACAATGAAAACAAAAATAAGGACTGCATACATGTGTAAAGCTAAAAATGGCCTTGGCAAAATGTCTTTACCTATTTAAAAAATACCCAAAAGCATGCAACTTAAAGTTCCCTCCCCTTCACAAGAATGAACTGAAAAGACAAAACAAAACAAAACAAAACAAAAACCAGACAGAACCATCTGTTTCTGTCAGTAGAAGACAATAATACATATATTAGGTTCCAAGACAAATAAAACTTTAAAATACTAATATTGAAAAAATACAATTAAATTTTTATTAAAAAATACATACTCCTTACTCAATCTTTGTGTACATTTTGTTTTGTGTGAAAAAGAAAAAAAATTAAAAAAAATAGGAAAGGCATTAAGACTACCTAATTATTTATATTGTATTTGGCAGAAGCATGTTTCAGTCAAATTTTAAACAAAAATAAGTTATTCTGTTTTCATTTGCTCCCGGACATCAGAAGGCAGAGTTTCAAACAGAGCGTCTTCTACAACTAAACCAGCCCGCTTCAGAGCCCGGCAGTCACCCAGTTCTGGAGGCAGGATTTCAAAGTGATTGCCTTTAACATCTAAGTAGGAAAGAAACAGTAAATTTCCAATTTTTGGTGAAAGTACTGATAGGCTGTTTTTCCCAATCTTCAGAGTTTTAAGTTTCTTGCAGAAGTACAGTTCGTCTGGAAGGCTTTCCACTTTGTTACAAGTGATGGAAAAATACTGTAAACTTTGTAGAACTCCAATTTCGGGTGGGATAAATCGAATGTCATTGTAGGATAAGTCCAAGTATCGGATTTTGTTGCATAGGAAGAGGTGGGAAGGCAGTACCTCTATTTTATTGTGACTGAAGGACAGACGCTCCAGGCTGGTGAGTTTCTTTATATGCTCTGGGATGTAGGTGATGCCGTTGTGCCACAGTTTCAGCACCGTCAGCTTTCGCAGGTGCTGGAAGCTGACGATTTCTTCTATAGACTTCAGGTTATTTTCCTTGAGGTCCAATTCCTGAAGGCTGAGCAGGCTGAACACGGCGTGAGGGATGCGCTCCAGGTCGCAGTGGACTAGCTCCAGCTCCGTCAGGTTGGTCATCTTCTTCAGGTTGCTGAGCATCACCAGCTTGGTGCCATCGTTATGTATGCACATCCTCTGGAGGTGGCTGGAGACGTCGGCCACTGCCTGAGGGATTTTGGAGACGTTGCTTTTGATGGAGAGGATTTTAAGGCTTTTGAGATCCCGCAGAGACTCAAGGGTGAGATTTCTGGAAATGTCGTGACTTAGGGAGCCAACCAGGTAGAGCTCTTCCAGATTCCGGAGTCCATACATCCAGGGAGGCAGCTCCCTCATGTCATCAAACTTGACGCTCAAGACCTTCAGGTTTTCCTTCAGGAAAGACAGCGCTGCACTGTGGATCTTGACCGAGCACTGGTGTAGAGAGAGTTCTTGGAGATTGTCAAGCTGCGCGACGGTGGCTGGTATCATGACATTCTTAATGATTTCAAGTTTTAGAGATTGCAACTCTGTGATTTCAAAAACAGTGTCTGGAAGGCCAGAGAGCATGATAAGAGGCAACTCCAGCCGGTTATGGGCATTCGTCTGCAGCTTCTGCCTCAGTTTGTCAGGAGTCCACTCGTTGTTTAAATTCAGCTGCTTTAATTTGTTTTCACTCACTTCAGACAGGAACACTGCAAACCTCTTGGAATACAGAGGGTCATACTGATCTATCATATGAAGCATAAAAGCAAAGTCATTTTTCACATCTGGGATATCATCGATTCCCGTCTCCTGCCGGACATACTCGAAAGAGTACTCCCTTAGAGAACGGTAGAACAGCCAGTATAAGGTATAAAGGCATGTCAGTCCGTAGATGCTTACAAAGCACAGGTAACAAAAGGAGAGTTTTGAGAACAAGTGTGCCATGGTGTGATTACAAGAAAAGTTTTTATATCCAGTCATGTCCTGAATGTCAACATTACAATCCACAGTAAACTGGACTTTGGAAACCAGGGCACTATTATATGCAATGATGATCAGGAATTTTATAACCTTAAGTACAGTCTGGCGCACATACATGGCATATAGTATATCACCTTCTTCTACGTGCAGCCTGAACTTCTTCACCTTCTCAAATAAGGCCTTTGCTTGCTCCCCTTCCTTCTTATCCAGAGCCCCTGCAGCTGACTTGTCAACCACAAACTTCTCAGGAATTGACTTTAAGGACTGAGAGTTGGCCAGGCAGCCTTCTGGCCCAGACTGGATGGTGTTGGACCTGCTCATGTTGTTCTTCCTGTTGTCCTTTTCTTCGGAGTCCTCCCCAGACACTTCAGACAAAGCCCGTGTGGTCCACGGAGAGTCAAAACACTTCCCCAGGATTGAAATGAAGTGTTCAATTTTGGAGCTGGAGCCAGGGAATTTGAACCAAAAGTTACTGCAGAGCATGAAGACCAAGGTATGAATGAGGACAAGGTAAGGGAAGTACTTGGCATACCAGTGCAGGGCTCGCTCATAGCACATCTGGTTTATGAAACTGTACTGCTGAAGGTCCAGGTCTGTCTTCAGTCCCTTCATTTCCACAGTGACAGGGTTAGCAGGAGACGGCTTAGGTGGAGGCAGCGGGGTGGTACTGGCAACTGCCTGTGAGACATTTGAAATGGAAGAGTGGTTCTGAGACGGCGGAACTCTTTTTGGAAGGCAGATGATCTTGTCTTGCATGACCTGAAACACAGAAATAATATTTGCAAATTACATTATTCAAAGAGCTTTCATAATGTCGTTAGTGTGAAGAAAGCAGCAATAACATCCAATAAATGTCCATTTCCTTTGCCTGGAGAATACAACATTCAAGTCCAGAACCAAGATTTTATTCTTAGCCCACATGTTGGAAAAAATGAAATATCTTTGTTCAGCATGTCTAAGTTTTGACATAAACACAGCGGTTTTGTTAGGACACAGAATAATTCACAAAAGAAATATTTAAAGAACATTCATGTATATTTAAAAATTTGCATTTTTTTCTCTTACTGGCGCCTGAGGGAACTGGTCATTGGTCTGGGAAGTACATTCCCCTCATATTCATCCTTGAACAGATGGCTCCCAAGATTATATTAGCTTGTGTATGAGAAGTAAAAGGATTGGAAGGAGAAAATATGGAAGAATTCCTGTCTTTCTCATTTCCCCTTTCATTTATACCCACATCCTGGACTACGTGCGTAGATGAGTATGAATAGCTTTAATAGAATGGGAATTTACTAAGCTTCCATTAAAAACCACTTCATCTCTATGATAAAGAATACAGAAATGTTCAATAGTAAAATAATTATGTTTTAACTTGCTGGCTTTTCACACAAAATATTAATTGAGAAAAACAAATTATATCCCTCTATCAATACCTCAATTTGTTGAAAAGAATACTAAGCTCTAAGAATGTCCAGCAGTCTCATAAGATTGCCATTTGGTCAGAGAGAATGCATCCTTTATGAAGATTTGGTTGTATGAGGCGGAATTTACTTTGTATCAATCGACTTGGAGGAACTGTCCCCAGGAAGACGTCCACATAAGCATAACTCTTTGAACAATAAGTAAACAGTAGAGAGGAAGAATAATAACCAAGGAACTGACACATGGACTTAATAATGCAGGGAAAGTCTATTTGTACCTTAAAATGTCAAATGGCTGGAAATCCATAGGTTCAGTGATTCTGCAATGGCAAATATTTAGCGATTTTGCAAGAGCAAAGCCCTTCATCTTTATTATAGAAGTAGAAACTGAATCCATTGCAAAGTTGACTGCTGACATGGGAGTGTGACCACAAACTGGTGACACGGGAGTTAGAGCCCACCAAGCAGACGGAAAGGCTTGATGCTGGACAGAGAGGTGCACCCAGCACTGAGGAGAGTGGCTGGTACATAGGAGGCCACCAGTACACATTTGCTGAGAAAGTGGATAAATCCAGAACTGACACCAGTGTCTCCAGTTCAGAGCTTCTTAGGTCCGGGTGTGGACCATCTCTCTCCTAGGGGTGAAATGAGGACGGTGATTATAGTGATGACAGCAGCAAACTTCTGTTGTGTTTAATATGCAACTGACCCTATTCTAAAGATGTCATGGGTATTGATTCTTTTCACATTTCCCAGATGAGAAGACCAAGCAAGGCACAGAAAGGTTAAGTGACTTGCTCGTATCATCTAGCCCAGGCCACCTGGGCCCAGAGCCCACATTCTTATTTTATTTTACTGAATTTCTAGGGTTAAACCAAAAAGATCCCAAATTGACTTTATCCTAAATAACAAGTCACCTCATACAACTTACTCATGTTTTAGGGGAAAAAGCTTACTTCTTCTCATATCCTATGCAGATGACAATGAAAGAATGAGGTTAGAGGAAGAAGGAAGTTTCACTAGAAGATTTATAAAAGCTCTGTCTTGGAAGATAAAGCAGGCGGCAACTACTTACTATGTAAATCCAAAGACGGTGAGGAGGAATGACAAATGCGGCTGCACTGAGAGGGCCCCATGGCTGCAGAGGTATGAGGATTGAGCAGTGGTCTGCAAACAGTTTTATCACTTACTTATATCAGAGGAAAAATGTTAGCATGCTCACCCAATATATGCATGTCTATTCATAATTATATCCGTAAAGTACTATCAATCTGTATGTCAAGTATTTGATAAGCTTAATTTCCCTTTCTGTTTAAATACAAGTTTTCATTTTTATCTCACATCTCAATGGAGTATCCTTCATATTTCTTTGGCGCCAAGCACTCTCTACCTTGGAAACTCGTGGAATAGAAAATAGTAGGAGAAGCCTAGACAAATGTCAGACTTCCTGGAGGGAATGTAAAAGAGAAACAAGGAAGAAGTCCAGTGTTTGGGATCATGTTTTGGATGTTTTCCTATTCGTGATCTCATTTAATGCTGCAACAACCTGTGAACTGGGCAGAGGGTGGGGCCCGAGGCCAGCAGGGAAAAGGAGAGCTTCGCTGAGCACCTGCTACAGGAGGGACACCGTGGAGCTAGTATGTTAACACGGCACTGTGAGTGACTCTGTGAAGAATCCGTGTGAAAGCAAGTTCTGGTAGAAGGTAAAAATGCAGGCACCCCCACCAAGAGCTAACTCCCCGCCAAGTGCCCAGGCAGCCCCATTACTGCCCCCTGCCCAGCCCTTCCCCAGGCTTGCTCCTGCCGCGACAGCTTGGCTGTACAGGGTCTCAGGTTATGCACTGCGCCAGGTGCCAGCTAAAGGCAGTCTGGGCTGAAATCCTTCTGCTCCCCTCTCCCAGATGTGTGCCTTTGGGGCTATGGCCACACAGTGGGGAGTCTTCTTATATTCTGCACAAAGGCACCTGCCTGGCTAGTATCTGCCATGCTCAGGAGAAGGGTCACATTCTCTCCATTTTACAGGAGAAACCAAGTAAGGTTCAGAGAACTTAACTCACCCAAGTTCACATGGGCAGGAAATGGCAGAGGAGGAACTGAAACCTGTCTTCTAGCGCCTAGTGTTTTTCTACCACACCACACCTCTTCTCATTTCACCAAGCTTCTGCTAGGATGGCTTTATAACAGCCCAGGAGAGAGGGTCGTACACAATCTCCAGAATTTCCCTTTCTCCCTCGCGTGTCATATTTCTCTTTCAATATTCATTAAGATCGAATTTTTAAATGTGTCTGCTTAAATCCCAAAAGGGCAAAGACAATGATCTATTTTCTATAAGCTCTCAACTACTCCGATATGAGCACAGAGTAGAAAAAATTCTGGAATTTATTCACCACGAACAACAGCTGCTCATGGTGCTGAGAGATCATCTTCTGAGAAGACTCCAGCATAGACGCAGGGCAAAGTGGGATTCCCAGAGTGCTGCAGAAGCCTGCGTGACCCAGGTCTATGGAAAGGAACAGGGCAGGTGACACAGTCCCACAGCAAAGAGGGTGAAGATTCCAGCAGTAAAATAGCCACAGGAGAGAGGAAGTAAGTGACCCTCCTCCATGTTTAATATTCCTGTATGCTACAACACTGAGAAGAACTGAGAGAAAGATCAGAATTTTCAAAGATACAGTAAAAAAGAGAGAAGACAGAAAAAGATAACGCAGTCAGGCTTCCTAAAAAAGGGAAAGGGTGTTTTTGTGGTATCTTTGTAAAAAGCAGCATCTTGTAAGAAATTGAGTTTTTGTTTTACCTCTTCTGTTCTTTTGAGAAGTTTGCCTAATTAAACCTATATTTCACTTCTCTATACCTCTATCCAGTAATTTAAAGTTCAGAATGCAAAGGAATCCATAAAGAAGGGCTACAACGCAAGTTTCAAAGGAAATCACTGTAGGGTTCCAGGCTGCTGGGGCAGGACTAAGGGGAAATGGGGAAGGGGTGAGCAGGGAGAGAGCCCCATGCCCATGCCATTCCACGAAAACTGAGGCTCAGACCACCACCAGCAGCTCAGAAGCACACGTCACAGTGTGAAGGGATTCCACCCTTTCTTCCACAGGCAACCCTCAGACTGCCTTTGGAGGAAAAAGGCTTGAGACCAGAGCTCCATGGTGTGTTTGTACATGAAAGAGACAAGTCGGGGAAAGAAATGGGGGTAGGAGAGAGAAAATAATTTAAAACACAAAACTGAACAAAAAAAATCTGACCCAAAATACAGCAAGGTAAGGAAGTTATTGTGCTGCAAGGGGGTGGGAATAATTATTCCACGAAATTGAAGGGGTCCAGCAGAAGCCTCCCAAATGTGCCACTGTGGCCCGTGGGCTATTCTGAGCTCAGTAGAGACCCTGACAGCTCAAGAGAAACTTTTACCCTTCCTTAACTGCCTAGAAAAATCTAAATTGGGGTCTTTCCCAAAATAAGGGTTATTACCAGAGATAAATTTTATCTGAGTGACCCATCTGCCGAGCATTTGATTACCAAACATTTGCTCTCTTTATTGTCCTCCTTCCCTTTGAAGCCCCAGGACCCTATTGCCTTCCTCGGCTCAGGGCGGCACATATACTTCATTCTACCTTTCTGTCTTTGAACCTGTCATGTATGTGCGGTTCCCGTATGCACGAAATTAAATTTGATTTTCTCCTGTTAATCTGTCTTAAGTCAATTTAGTTCTTAGACCAACGAGAAGAACCTTAAGGGTAGAGGGAAATGTTTCCTCCCCAACAAAAGCATCCAGGTTAAGGAAATAGGTTAGTTTGGGAATGAGGAGAAGACGGAGAAAGAAGAAAGTGAGTCCCTGACAGCAAAGGTCCAGGGAAGCCAAGGCGATGAAGATTCTCAACTACCCACTTTGTATCGGGAAGAACACGCGTGGGGCAGGACGAGGCGAGTCAGCAGAGCTGGGAGGGCCTCGAATTGAGGAACTAGGCCAAGCTACATGGTAGGAGGCTGGAGCATATACTCATTATTTCTATTTTGAGATGTGAATACCTTTCAATCTTCCTCAAACCTCTGGTAAAAAACTGCTAACCACATGCACACACAGACGCACACACATACCTTTTGTGAATGAATTCTGTAAAAATCACAGCAAAAAGGGACCCAATTCCATCCTTGGATCAAAAGTATATAGAGAGGGGAAGTTTGCCTGGATGGTAAACATCTATGCTGTTTCCAGGGAAGCAAGAGCCGGGACCATGAGAGCCCCGTCCTTCCCGGAGTCCGGCAGGACGTGGAGAGGGCCATGGGCTGGAAGTTGACCCAATATCCTGTCAATCCTGAGTAGCAGCTGACATCGAGGTGACAGAAAAAATGATCCTCAAAGATTTACAATTAAAGTCCCTGGAGGAATAAGAATACATGTGTAAAACTGTCCCACAACTGTGATAATATCGAGGTGATATTTCCGTAAAAGAAACCCAAGGGCTTCAGGGTTTGGAGAAAAGGGCTCACTAAAATTTAGATTCGTGAGTAAATTATTTTGAGGTAACACAGCTGCTGTTTTTTGGGGAAAAAAAAAAAAGGAGCTTAGCTCCCTTAATTCTAAGGTCAATGTAGCAAAAGCATTCTTGCTTTTGCTTTCTACAGAGAGATGTTGTAAGAGAAACAAAATGAGCACAAAAGCTTCCTTAAAAAAGGAAACAGCCCATCCAAACCAGGCCCTTTAATGCTTCTCAGATCCAGGAAAAGAAATCACATATTTAAAATTGTTTGTCAAATTTATTCCAACAAAGGGATGCATTTTTATTTATTTTATTTTTTATTAAGGTATTATTGATATACACTCTTATGAAGGTTTCACATGAAAAAACAATGTGGTTACTGCATTTACCCATATTATCAAGTCCACACCCATACCCCAATGCAGTCACTGTCCATCAGTGTAGTAAGATGCCACAGATTCACTGTTTGCCTTCTCTGTGCTACACTGTTTTCCCCGTGATCCCCCACACCATGTGTACTAAACATAATACCCCTCGATTCCCTTCTTCCTCCCTCCCCACCCACCCTCCCACACCCCTCTCCCTTGGTAACCACTAGTTCCTTCTTGGAGTCTCTGAGTCTGCTGCTATTTTGTTCCTTCAGTTTTGTTTCGTTGTTATACACCACAAATGAGGGAAATCATTTGGCACTTGTCTTTCTCCGCCTGGCTTATTTCACTGAGCCTAATATCCTCCAGCTCCATCCATGTTGTTGCAAATGGTAGGATTTGTTTCTTTCTTATGGCTGAATAGTATTCCATTGTGTATATGTACCACATCTTCTTTATCCATTCATCTACTGATGGACACTTAGGTTGCTTCTGTATCTCGGTTATTGTAAAAAGTGCTGCAATAAACATAGGGGTGCATATGTCTTTTTGAATCTGAGAAGTTGTATTCTTTGGGTAAATTCCAAGGAATGGGACTCCCGGGTCAAATGGTATTTCTATTTTTAGTTTTTTGAGGAACCTCCATATTGCTTCCCACAATGGCTGAACTAGCTTACATTCCCACCAGCAGTGTAGGAGGGTTCCCCTTTCTCCGCATCCTCACCAGCATTTGTTGTTCTTAGTCTTTTGGATGGTGGCCATCCTTACTGATGTGAGGCGATATCTCACTGTGGTTTTAATTTGCATTTCCCTGATGATTAGTGATATGGAGCATCTTTTCAGGTGTCTGTTGGCCATTTGAATTTCTTCTTTGGAGAACTGTCTCTTCATATCCTCTGCCCATTTTTTAATCAGGTTATTTGCTTTTTGGATGCTGAGGAGTGTAAGTTCTTTATATATTTTTGTATGTTAACCCCTTGTCAGATATGTCATTTACAGATATATTCTCCTATACTATAGGATGCCTTATTGTTCTGTTGATGGTGTCTTTTGCTATACAGAAACTTTTTAGTTTGACGTAGTCCCATGAGTTCATTTTGCTTTTGTTTCCCTTGCTCAAGGAGATGCGTTCAGGAAGAAGTTGCTCATGCTCATATTCAGGAGATTTTTGCCTATGTTGTCTTCTAAGAGTTTTATGGTTTCATGACTTACATTCAGGTCTTTGATCCATTTTGACTTTACTTTTGTGTATGGGGTTAAAAATAACCCAGTTTCATTCTCTTGCATGTAGCTGCCCAGTTTTGCCAACACCAGCTGTTGAAGAGGCTGTCATTTCCCCATTGTATGTCTGTGGCTCCTTTATCATATATTAATTGACCATATATGGTTGGGTTTATATCAGGGCTCTCTAGTCTGTTTCATTGGTCTGTGGGTCTGTTCTTGTGCCAGTACCAAATTGTCTTGATTACCATGGCTTTGTAGTAGAGCTTGAAGTTGGGGAGCATAATCCCCCCAGCTTTATTCTTCCTTCTCAAGATTGCTTTGGCTATTCAGGGTCTTTTGTGGTTCCATATGAATTTTAGAACGATTTTCTCTAGTTCCTTGAAGAATGCTGTCGGTATTTTGATAGGGATTGCATTGAATCTGTAGATTGCTTTAGGCAGGATGGCCATTTTGACAATATTAATTCTTCCTATCCATGAGCACATGATGTGTTTCCATTTATTGGTATCTTCTTTAATTTCTCTCATGAGTGTCTTGTAGTTTTCAGATATAGGTCTTTCACTTCCTTGGTTAGGTTTATTCCTAGGTATTTTATTCTTTTTTAATGCAATTGTGAATGGAATTGTTTTCCTGATTTCTCTCTCTGCAAGTTCATTGTTATTGTATAGGAATGCCACAGATTTGTGTATTAATTTTGTACCCCGCAACTTTGCTGAATTCAGATATTAGATCTAGTAGTTTTGGAGTGGATTCTTTAGGGTTTTTTTTATGTACAATATCATATTATCTGCAAACAGGGACAGTTTAACTTCTTCCTTGCCAATCTGAATGCCTTTTATTTCTTTGTGTTGTCTGATTGCTGTGGCTAGGACCTCCAGTACTATACTGAATAGAAGTGGGGAGAGTGGGCATCCTTGTCTTGTTCCCGTCTTCAAGGAAAAGCTTTCAACTTCTCACTGTTAAGTATGATGTTGGCTGTTGGTTTGTCATATATGGCCTTTATTATGTTGAGGTACTTGACCTCTATACCCATTCTGTTGAGAGTTTTTATCATGAATGGATATTGAACTTTGTCAAATGCTTTTTCAGCATCCATGGAGATGATCATGTGGTTTTTGTCCTTCTTTTTGTTGATGTGGTGAATGATGTTGATGTATTTTCGAACATTGTACCATTCTTGCATTCCTGGAATAAGTCGTACTTGATCATGATGGATGATCTTTTTGATGTATTTTTGAATTTGGTTTGCTAATATTTTGTTGAGTATTTTTGCATCTATGTTCATCAGGGATATTGGTCTGTAATTTTCTTTTTTTGTTGTGTTTTTGCCTGGTTCTGGTATTAGAGTGATGCTGGCCTCATAGAATGAATTTGGAAGTATTTCCTCTTCTTCTACTCTTTGGAAAACTTTATGGAGGATGGGTATTAGAACTTCACTAAGGGATGCATTTTTAAATGCAGTACGTGTATACTTTATCACATACTGAAATACTGCTTGTATGGTCAACACTAAATTAGGGGCTTTCAATGATAATTTTCACTATTTTAAATAATTAGTGTTCATGCCTACATCTTTGATTGTATGATATATCTTTGATGAGGGTTATTCTCAGTCCTTTGTGAGAATTACACCAAATCATTATAATGATGTAAAAATAAAGTCTACTTAATCTAGGCAGTTTCCAGAAAAGCACTGTAGGGAAAAGCAGAACACAGCTATAGTGACAAGTTGAAAACATGTCACATTTACATGAATGAGACAACAAAGGGCTGAGGTTAAACCAAAACAGAACAGAACAAAACCAAACCAAACCACTTTGCTTCAGAGGTAACTTCTTGAAATAAAGATAAAGCAACATAAATAAGGGTCTGCTTATCTATTTTATACCAGACATATGAATGACCCAGATGGGAGATGGACAAATAGCAGAAAGTGCTGAGTAGTTCTGCATGTGCCTGAGGGGTCAGGTGGCCCCTGGAGTGTCTACTCTATGTCAGGCATTACATTAGGGACACTAAGAGACCTGCAAGTTCAAGTACAGGAGAAAGACAACTGCGTCAGTGATTAGAATGATAAATGTTCAAATTCATGCTTATTGCTCACAATGAACTTTCGAATCAATGTATCCAGACCCAGAAGAAAAAAAAAACCTTAGTGGTATTTTTATTGGGATTACATTTACAAGTGAGTTGAAGAAGAACTGACATCTTTATGGTGTTGATTCTTCCTCTCCATTGTGTGCGTTTCCACATGTTCACGTCTAATTTTGTATCTCTTGAGAGTGTCTTACAGCTTTCCTCACAGAGCTTTTGGACATCTATTGTTAAGCTCTGCCTAAATATTTTATTTTTTGCTATCATAAATATTAAAAAAAAACACTTATTTTTAACATAGAGGGTGTTTCCCCTTGCGCTGTCCCCAGGCCATTCCTTAGTAAGCCCTGATAAGGTGGGTGTGTCCTCTTCCAGATCTGTACCTGTGCATTTACATGGATATGATGTACAAACATGTGGGAGCTTACTATGCTATGATTCCTACACCGTGAGCTTCCCACTTTCATACTGTGCCCTGGGGCCCTCACCTCACTGGCACAGAGGGCCCCACTTCATCTGAAGGACCACAGAATTACACAGTGGGGATATGCTATAATTTGTTAAAAGCATTCCAATGTTGATGTGTGTTTAGGCAATTTTTCCATTAAAACCAGTGCCAGTGTCAAAAAATTACCTGCTGTCTGGTTTTACACAGCATTCTGTAAAACGGGGCAGGGAACAAATTGGTGGGTGTCAGAGGTTCACTGCGAAGATTCAGTACCAGGAATTCCTTGGGATGTTGAGATTCTGTGTCCTGTTTGTGCTGGTGGTTACAAGAACTTATGCATGTTTTAAAACTCAAATATATATCTTGTTTTGATAAAGAGTGCATTCTAGAAGATGGGAGGACTAAACGGTGACTAATATTAACTGG
Organism: Smutsia gigantea; assembly: GCA_032199065.1. Taxonomy (NCBI): domain Eukaryota; kingdom Metazoa; phylum Chordata; class Mammalia; order Pholidota; family Manidae; genus Smutsia; species Smutsia gigantea. The sequence continues at coordinate 185,991 of JAVSCE010013718.1, forward strand.
GCTCCACCAGCTTTTTTCTGCTTTTCATGTACTAGTCTCTACTGTCTATTGTGCATCTTTGTCTGTGATTTTTTTTTTTTGGTGTCTCCTTTATCTATTTTTTCAAAATCCAAATGAATCATCTCTTTCTTTTTACAAGGGAATTTAATCCATTACATTGTTTTGCTCACTTGTATTTGGATATTTACTGGTATTTGGGTTTATTTCCGTATTTTTTACTTTTACATATACCTTTCCTTCTTCCTGCCTTCTGCTGCGTTTTCCATATCTCCTATTTCTCATTGTGGTCCAGATGGTTGGAAAGGTATGAACTGTATTTCTATAGTAGAGTTCATCTAAATTTCTTAAAACACACTTAAACTTTTTTAGTATCCTTACCCCATTCCCAAGCATGTTTTAACTACCCACTAAACTACCCCACTTTGTTTTAAAAACAACTGAAACATACATTTAAAAAATATCTACGGTTGACTGTGACTATTTATATACTTATTATATCATGTGCTCACAAATTTTTTTAGATTCTGTATCTTCTCCTTGGGCTCATTTTCCTCCTGGTTGAAGTCTATCCCTTAAAAATTCCTTTAATAAGGGTCTGTGGATAGAAAACTGATATACCTTGCCTGTCTGAACATTTCTATATTGATTTCATTCTTGAATAATAGTTTAGTAAGTTATAAAATTCTGTGTTGACAGTAATTTCCCTTTGGCACTTTGAAATATTATTCCATTTTCTTCTGGCCTATATTTTTGCTCACAAGAAGACTGCTGTCCTCTTGAGTTTGTTCTATAGCAGGCAATCTGTGTTTCTCTATAGTGGCTTTTAAGATCTTACCTTTAATCCCAGATCTAGGTTTCACTTCAATTTTGAATGTATAGATTAATCCTGCTCAGTATCTGTGGCTAAGGAGTCAACTTTCTTTAATTTCAGAAATATTTTTTAGCAAAATGTAGGTATTAAGTACCTATTAAAATCTAAAATAAAATATTGCTTCAAAAATCGCCCCCTTATTTTTTTCTACATTTTCTAGTTAGGCACATGTTAGAGCCTCTCCATTGCTCTTCCTTGGAGTGTGTGTGCTTTTTAATCCCTGTCTCTCTCTAGGCTGAACTCAGAGTAAACTCAGAGCTCTTATCTAATTACTCTTTCTGCAACTGAATACAGTCTAGTTATTCTACCTGTTGGTATTTTTAAGTTTGGTGATTTCTTTATTTTAAAGATTTCTAAATTTTTAATCTCCATTTGCTCTTATGTCATAGGTACCTACTTTATAATGTTATGGTTTTATCTCTTTGACCTCTCTACATATATTTATTTTAACTTCACTGTTTGTTTCAGAACTTAGTTTCATTTCAAGTGAATCAATGTTCCAATGGTTAATTTTGTTAAGAGCCTTTCTTAGCATAGTTTCCTTCATATGTTCTGAGTGGGTGGCTTTTTCTGAGAAGGACATTGTTTCCCACTATCTTTCACCCACTCTTATGTCGTGTGCTACACCCAGGCCCAAGCCCCCCATCCACCATTAGGTCTGACCACGGTACTTTGATGCTCCACTATGATTCAGCCAGGCAGACAGCGGGCAGGCTGACTCAATTCCTGGCTGGGAGGCACCCAGATGCACGGTCTCCTCTGAGCACCAGCTCTAGCATCCAGTTAATCGCCACTCTTCTCAGCTTCCTTTGGGAGTGGGGCCTTAGGCTTCGAACAGGACCAGGCTCCAGTCTCTTATCTTGCTCGGTGCATTTTGAGTTCCCTTTACTGGCATGAGCGAGCTCCTGGCTGCTCCTGCGTACCTTTGGATGGGAGCCCGGCGTTGCTTCAGTCCCACTCAGTCCTCCATTGGCATGCCACAGAAATATTTATCTTGTTTTTAGTACATATATATGCGTTCCCTTATCTCTTGTGTACTTTATCTATTGTGGCTACATATGTTGAACAGAGGGAGTGTTTTGAACTGTAACACTTGCTTTACTATCTTTTCCAGAAGAGAGAGAGAATGTATGTGTTTTAATACAAAAATGTATCTCAAGACTAACATTATGAAGAATCAGCGTCGCTTGGGGAATGCCAAACAAGGTAAACCTGAAACGCCAAATTCCTCTCCTCGTCACATTAAGGTTGAATTTCTGTACACATCTCCCACTAACCACACATGGTATTTTCCTACCTTCTCAAGAATTAAGTCCATCACTCTTTTTTATGAACTATAACTGAAAAATTATTTCTCCAGGTCAGACTTTAAATCATAGTTATGACTATAATACCACTAAAAGAAGGAGTGAGGAAATTTGCTACATATGGTAAAACAATGGGCGTCATTCCAATATATTCACTTTTGATTCAGGCGTATTCTTTAGATTGTGGCTTATTCTTTCAGAAGACAGTGCTTTAACTTGTTATGGTGAGTTTGATACAAACAGGTAGACTGCAGCTGCAAAAAGGCAGGCGGGCCAATATAAAGGTGACTATACTTTACCCTTTCCCCACCCCACAGATGCAAATGCAGCTGCTTCTAAAGGGTTCTAACCTGAAGCTGATCATCCAGGTTTGCCCCCAGTTTGATAGAACAAAACAAGTTACCTCTGCTGACCTAAGAATGACCCAGCAAGAAATAGATCCCAAAGACCTACTCCCCAGGGCTTGGTCAGAGATGTTAAGGACAGACGACTATTTTTACCAACTAAAACTTACTGAATATCTACTATATGCTGAGCATCATAGAAAATCAAGGAGTCATAACCAACATTTGCCTTCCTAAAAGCACTTACAGTCTTGCTGCAGAGACATAAATAGCCATATAAAATGTCAAAAAGTCAAAGATCTATATCAAGTACAATGGTGTGGTAAACACAATAAAAGCTCAGATTTGCCAGGCTAGGGAAGGCTTCATGAAGCAGGAGCAACCTCCTTTGGGCTTGGTCTTGGAAAGGTCATGAGGGGAGGGTGAGGTCAGAGCCTACTGGGTTCCGGAGACAGGAGCGAAGGGCTGTGCTCGGGAAGAGCGTGGGCAGCGACTGGAAGGATGGACTATTACTCTTCTTTTCTGAGGGAGACTTATTCCTCCGCGGATAAGGGATGGAGCTACAAGGGGAGGGAATTAACTTTCATGTCACCAAGTTATCAGTTAATGTACAAACTTACTCTCCCAGAAACAAGGTGCTCAAAAACTAAGAAACCATCTGTCCTCAAGAGATACGAGATTTACCCTCATCAGTGACAGGATTAACTCTGAAGATGCAGATTTTACATAAAGGCCAACTACTAAAATAAGTACAAAACAATTTTGGTGAGAAAGAAAAAACTGCAGAGGCAGGAAAGATGATTCTCAGGGGTGAACATCTAAATGCATTCATGCTCGGCACATGCCTTACTCAGCCGTCCTACTCTTCTCCAAATCCAGTGTCTGTGTACACAGGGGCAATCATCATTGGAGCATAAAGCCAGACATTCATGAGCATCACACACACACACTGTGGCTACAAACCAAGTCCCTGTCCCCTGGGGAAATGGAAAAGCTTAACGGAACGGGCGTGGTATCATTTCCTGCCTGCTGTGCACCGCGTGTCTTCCTTCTTTTAAACGTTGATGTTTAAAACTTATATGATGAACAGGAAATAACACGTTGTGTATAGAGGAAGTTTAAAGCCAGGTAGGGGACAGAGGGAGGGGAGTATGTCTAAAGCAAACTGCCAAATTTTAAGGTGTTTATTAATAAAAATAAGGGGTTAGTAAAAAGTCTGTTTTTACTGGTTGCTCCTTTCCTCAATAGCAACTGGAAAAGGAGGAGAAAAAAAATCATATACTGGCACCTTGGAGGCATGGAGTTGATGTTCCTGAAAAAATCCCAAAGGATTGGAGGGATGAGCCGACTAAAACAGGGATTTTTAAATTCATGAATTCTCTCAGTGGTAAGTTATAACAATAGAATTTATCTGAACATGATTAAAAACAAGACATCAAGCAAGCAAATCTTCTCAAGTTAAGCATTATCAGATATTTCTACACTTGAAGAACATTAAATGCCACTAGTCTGGCAGAAGTATTAAACACTGAAAAAGTTAAGGCATAATTTCCTGAGTCATTACCATACAGAACAAGAAAACACAGTTAAAAAGAACTGGAGCAGTTTTGTTTCTACCAGAGCATCTAAGAAAACATAGTGTGTCTATTTCCTTATCATTTTACCTCCTAGACCAGTGAACTCCTCAAAGAAAGGCTCCATCCTTGTTGACTCTGGCTGGCACAAAGTAGGAATGCAATAAATATGAGGTGAATAAATAAACGGTGCCCACCCCCGCCATCAAAGGAAAACAAACCACAACAATGGCGAGCACACATTTATAAAATCAGATGCCAGTGAACATCTGGAAATATTTGGTTTCCAGCAACCTTCCTCTGTGATGAAACAATTCATTTCACACACCCTCCAAACTGCCAAGTGATGTCAGCCTAGTGACTCCTAAAGCTGGAGCTAAGTGCTTACTCATTTCAAATGCACAAAGAGCATACCAGATTTGGCAGGCACTGTCCATTTATTCCAAATTAAGAAAGCAACCACCACCTCTACAGGAGGATCATGTCTACATTTTGATAAGAATTCACTTAATAAAGGCAATTCTCCTACCTCTGTGAATATGGAAACACTGAATTTTGAGGGTAAGGATGACTGTTCCATGCTTTGAACATTAATTTTTAAACTGTTGTTCAGCCTGAGACTTTCCATCAAGGATGCTTTCATTTCCTTAGCTGTATCTACATGGTGCTTTGATTCAAAACTACTTCCATTTTGCTTCATGGATTTTTTTCCATAAGTTAAATAAGCTCATAATTTATTTGATCCATGGCAATTTAAGATTTAAGTGGAAAGCATCCATTTCAAAGCCAAAACCAAGAGAGAATATTCAGTGGATATATAAAAACTACAGGTAAACATTAGGAACATACAGTTAATGATTCATAACAGAGACCATTTGTTTCAGTTGCTTGAAAATTTGAAATATTCATTCTTGAAATAATGAAGGAGAAGCTCTTTTTGAAGCAATCCCCAGGGACTGAAAACCTTAGTTCTGTATTCAACTGACTTACCTCTGGTCACCCTACAGCTCACTGATAAATCTGTGAGCAGGAGTAGATGAAAGAAATTGGGAAAGACCAAAGAGAAAGATAAATCCTGTGGACTATCCATATACAGTGTACAAACAGCACAAAGATACAGGATTCTGAACACTGGAATCATCCAAATAACAAAAAACTGTACTTAAAGATGTTTTCAAAAATACTCATCTATTTAAAAAAATTACTGCAATAATTGAAGAATGATGAGCTACAGTACTTAGCAAGTGAATGAGGTCCATTCCATTGCTAGGCTCTGGTCCAATCCATGAGAAGGAAGAGAGGTTATTTAGGAAAGAGAATAGCTCTACTTTGCTGTGACACCGTAGAAGGCTTGCAGGTAAGGCAATTCTCAGTCATTTAGGTGTGTTGGATGGCAGGAGACATTTTTTTCTAGTCACTCTGTTTTATGGAGGTTAACTTATCTGGACTCCAGAAATATCATTAATTCAGATAAGAAAGTTTCCATACGTCCCAGGCAAATATATCTTTTACAATACAGGGTGAATTTCACTTATGGATTTTTTTCTTTCTTCTGACCCATCCAGATGGCTGATCTCTGGGAAGAACCCAAGCCTCTTCTTTGTTTCTCCTTACTTTTTTCTAGGACAGACAGCTCTAGTAGAGATGGTAACATAAATGGAAAAGTATTGAGGCTTGGTGTTCAAAAAGAGTTAAGTCTCTGAGTTCAGGGGGCAGGGGCTCACCCTTGGCACGAGTCTGGCTGGACTCTCTCTTTAGAGCGTCTCTTGGGAATCCTCACTTTAAAGTCTCTCTTCTTCCTTGAAACTGATCTTTTATGATGGTCTTGGAGCTGCCTTTCTCTATCAGAAGTGGATCCTACCCTAGTGCCCGAGGATAACTCAGATAAACTCTCTTTTTGGCTTTAGGAAGAATCACTAATCCATCCATCTCCTCCCCAACCCAGGTTCCCCTTTTCTTGTTCTGGGCAGGCAGAGATTAAAATGCAGGGAAAGGGTATACGGAGGGTTCTTGTGCTGCCCATCTAACTGCACTCCTCACCCCCCCAACTCCCTCCTGGTCCAGGTTAGGCAGTGCTTAGGCAAAAGGAAGATTTTGGGACTTATCTGAGGTCTGGCCTTGCTCACCAGGAGATTGATACAGTGAAGTTTGGGGCCAGAGCTCAGCTTCCATTAAACGCTCTTTCCTCGATTTAGATAACTCCTAAAGAGCCCTCCAGGAGAGGAAAGCAAGGTGCTATGGGAGAGAATAATCTGCCATTTGGTCCTGGATCTCAGACCCCTCTCAGTCCATTTGCCGGACACCCATTTAGGTACACTTATGACTATAAAAATCTACCCAGGTTTTGTATTTTCAGTGAGCACATGAGGCTTCTTACATGGTAAAATAATGATGTAGTTGATGGCCTGTTTATGGGACAAAAGATTTGTGGCTGACAGTGCAGAATTTCTGAAGATGTAAAATTAAGAGACTAACCAATAAATCATGCACAAAAGCGATCTAGAAGGAGCTATCTCTACAACATTTTCTTATCATGGATTAAGCATTTTCTGAGACCAATATCTAGTACCCATATTTTAAAAGTTAACATTAACATCCCAAAACATAAGCTAACAGGCATAAACTACAGGTTACATAGCTTCCGCTTCAGGCATCTAAGAAAGACTCTCACCTTGGGTAGGGAGATGTCAACTCAGTTTTAAAATAGCTGACTTTAATATTGCCAGTTAGCATAGTGTAATTCTTAGGAAAGCTAGTGTTTTGAACTTACTATTACATATATAGTATTTTTAATGTATACGATAAAAAACACTATATACATGAAAACGCCTTTCTTTTTTGTTTTTACAGGAAGTGCTATTTCATCAAAAAAGCTGAAAGTCTTTATTTGCTAGAAGCTCCCAAGTGGACATTTATTAAATTTTACTTTGCCTCACAAATTTAACTCTTTGTAACACACCATAACACTTCCTTTTTTCAGGAAAATAATTTAAACCGTCCTATACAGAACATTAGGGAACTTGATTTCCCCAGGTAGACATAACTATTCTTTCTCCTTTGCAGCCATTGCAATATATGGTCCTTGAGATATGACCACACACACACACACACACACACACACACACACACACACACACACACACAGCATTATCTTGTGTTTGAGAAGGTTGTATATGAATGGCTATCTTTACTACAATTTAAACATTTTCAGGGCCAAGGCCAATTTTGTGACAGAACTTAGCACAGTGCCTGTTAATATAGCACACAGAATAAAATGTTACAATAAATGAATGTGTTTTTTGTCTTTCCAACTATTCCTTAAACTCTGTTGGAGTAGAGATGAAGTCTTAAATTATTTTGTGTTCCTCCTAATACTTGACAGAGTGCTGGGAACCTAGTCAACATTTAATAACTATGCACTGATTTATTTGCAGTTTCATAGCAAAAATTTCATTAAACAAAACTCTTCTCCCTGTCACCAGATATACTCAAATAGAAACTAGATATTCATCTGTCAAGGATGTTATAAAAGGCTTCTATATTGGATAGGAACTTATACTAGATTACCTCTAAATTCTCTTCCAATTCTGAAATTCTTTTATTTTTATTTTTTAAAGATATTTAACTACTTCAGGACTACAAACTTCATGGATTAGAATAAACCAATATGATGAAAAAATCACCATTACTCAGCACAACATTTTAAGTAAATTTTTAAAAATCCCTGAAAGACTAAACTAAATAGTTCACAAACATAATAAGCAAACCCTCAAAAGTTCATTTGAAAATTAGTTGTTTAGAATGAAGAAACCATTTCTCCACAAAACAACATGGAAGTTTTGAGACTTGCAAGGAAGCTCATAAAAACCAATCCATGGGTACAAGGTCAAGTGCTACCACTGTCTGAGAACTGAATCACTACTCCTAAGATGGTTTACTTTGGGATGCCAGTAATACACTTCTCCACACCACACCCTTATGAATGGGAAATCATCTAGGTAAGAGAAACTGGCACCATGACAGTAAACTAAACTTTTATTATAGAATGACCACACATAGCCCAAACTTAACAAATTCTCAGTTCTGACCTCACTGAATGACTCTGTAACTTGCTGTACTGTGCTGACTCAGTTTCCAGAGTTTCTTAAATTTCTTTGCTGAAACAGCATGGTTTTTGTTTTTGTTTCTCTATACAGATTTTGGCTGTAGTTTTCCAACACCTGAGGACACATAGCCATATGTGAGCCACAGGACTTGTTGGTCTGTTATTAGTACATTATTACACGATATCCTCAAAGGACTCTTGTTTTTCAAGTTTGTCCCCCAAACATAAGGCCCTGTCTTGTTTCTTTGGCGGTGGGTTTATGCTCATAATTCTAAGGATCGCTCCCCACATCCTATTCAGCTCTGCAGAGGGCTGTGGTCAATCTCTGAATACCACTAAACAAAAGTCATGTGCTACTGGCTGCTTTTTCTACTTCTGGGGCATCTAATTGTCTCCTCCTCATTAATTACCCCACACACAGTTTTCCTCTGTCAGTGTATGATGCCGTTTTAAATTTCATGTTCCTATGATTGTTTTTATTATTAAGACAGCAAATTCTTAGAACGGCTGAAGTACATTAATGGATTCACTCAACATATTCCTTGAGTGTGTGTCGGGTCTAATGGCTGCTGGTGGGCACAGGGATGAATCAGACACGAGCCCTGCCTTTTAGCAGCTTGAGGTCTTGTAGGGACAGCGAGATTCGCTTTTAACATTTTCTGCCGCACACCGTGGCTCACGTGTCAACAAAGAGGTAGCATGAATTGCTCTGGCACTGCACATGGCGCCAGGTTCCAGACATTGTAGGATTCAGTTTTTTGCCCTGAGCCTGACAGATGAGGTGTAAGTCCGGAAGCTTAAGTCGAAGGCGCCCGATACTTGTGGGAACACAAGGGCTCCAGGGCACTCGCGGTGATGCTTCGTTTAGGCCAATACTGAAGTCAAGCCTTACAAAGGGGATCCAGGCAAGAAAAAACTGCAAGGCCCACGCTTCCCCCATTCTCTCTCTGTACCTGCCACACTGGCCTCTTCTGTTTCCTGTGCCCGGCATTTTCTTCCTCCAAATTGCCCACACACCTCCCTCTCTCGGTTCCTTTAGTTCTGCTCAAATGTCGCCTTTTCAGAAAGGACTCCTTGACCATCCTACTTAAAGTATGACCCCTGTCATCCTCTCCCCTTACACGGCTTTACTTTTCATGCAGCACTTCTACCTGATGTTCCAGTTTCACTGTATTTATTTATTTTTGGCAGGGACTTGTCATTTTTATCACTGTCTAGCCCTCCGGTACTGCCTAGAACTATTGTACATAAAGAACAAAGGAACATAGTTCTCAGGACATGGATCCTCTTTGGAGCCTTTGTTCCACCAGGCCATTCACTAGATGGGCATCTCCAATAACAGGAACCTTACTATCTAACACATTTTCAGGAAGTTCTTGACTTTTTGAAAGTATGGGTTTGTATTGAGCCAAAATCTTCCTTCCTGAAACTTCTGCCATTGGTTGTATTTGGTGTTCTAGGACATGGAGAATAATTAGTTTGATTCACTTAAATTTCCATATGGAAGCCCTTCAAGTATCTGCTGTCGCTTCCCATGTTCCCTTCAGTCTTCTCAGCGTCAGGCTGAGCAGACCTTCAACCAAGCCTCATACAAGGGTTTTTGGCTTCTCTGTCCTAGCTGGTCACAGTCTCTTATGTTACAGTATAAAACCCCCAGAAAGGAGTATAGTATCTCTGCAATTTAAAGGTCTTGGCGCCTTTCCAAGGCCACTAGATGCTCACTGTGCGTTAGCACATGGCAAGGATGCCTCATCCCTTTTGCAGCTCAGGAGGCCCTCCGTTGTGCAGCATGAGTTCTGGGGACACTTCCAGGTGCTGCTATTCTTAGAGGCAATTCTTCCAACTAGACTTTTTGTCTTTTAAACAAAAGGATGATACATCTTAGAGCTAATGATATTCCCACTTAGGAATTAGGGTTAAGAAATTTCCTGCTTGTGAAATACAGTAGAAATACTAGCACAGAAATTTAGAAGTTTACAATTGAAAAAAAAAGGATGGGATTTAGATGGAGCATCTGACTCATGGTTTATAAAGGAAATTTCAAGGAATTAATTTATCTACTTGGGGTGATTTGTGCATGTGTAGTGGGGAGAGGGGAACCTCATGGCCAGAAGGTGGATTTATTCATATTCGTGGGTGCACAGGATATCAGTTCCTGTAGAGCGCCCTCCTTCCCCCCTCTCTGCTCTCCTCCTCCTCCTCCTTCCTTTTCCTTCTGTCCTTCTTGTCTTTACATCATTCTATTCCCCTCCACCACAAGTGAGCACACTTCATATAAATTTTGGTATAAGTTTACAAAGTTTCTCAAAAATTTCAATTGGAATTTTATTAATATTGCTTTTAATTCATAAAATAATTTGTGGGGACTGGACATCTTTGTAATATCAGGTCTGTGCTATCCAAGGACATACAGTATCTTTCCATTTATTCAAACTGTCTTACATGTCATTTACTAGACATTTACATTTTCTATGATGTGGTGTATTCTGGTTAGCTTAATTTCTAACACTTGATAGTTTTGGTTAGGATTTTGAATGGTATCTTTTTTGTTGTTGTTAAGTCTTTTAGATGGTATGTGGCTTTCTAGTTGGGACTATTTTATTTCATATTTTAAAAGGTGGATGTGAAACAATAATACAGGATTAATTTTTTTTTAACAATGAGAAGGCTAGATGTTCCCAAACGGTAGGAATTTAAGAAATTAACATAATAAAATGCAAGAATTTATAAAGGAATATATTCGTTTAATATAAAGGTTTCTTTGTATTAAACGGAGGACTCCAGATAGAACGTAGAAATTTACTAGTCTTGCAATTAAAATGTGGTCCTGATACTGGCTGAATCCTTACCACAGGGCCCCTGTGTGGCTGAGAGGCTCCAGCTATTGTCATGTTCTCAGGAAAACAGGAAAGAGAGAACTTTGAGAGTGCCCAAAGGACCAGTGCATCTGTCTGCCTCATCAGACTAGAGGATGGCAGACGCTCTCCCAGTCCAGGGTCCTGGTTAGAAATACAAGATCGTCTCTTCATATCGAAGCTTACTTAACAGAGACTTTTAAATACAGGGTCTGGTGATTCAGAACCCAGGATCAATAACAGATGAAATATATGGTCAATCTCATTTGATGCTTATGGAAAAAACCCAAAAAGTCTGTCAGTGCTTTGTTATTTGAGAGGAAAGATGTATTATTAAACAATTAATAGGCAGCATGATCATAACAACCCATAACAGTGAGATAAAAGGAAATGCTCCTCGTTCACTGACTGGCACTGGACAGCATCGGATGATCTGAGAAAAGCATTTAGATTCATACCCTGTATTAAGAAGGATAAGGGGAGAGGAACTCATATATTATTCTTGTGGCCCGGAATTCACTGCACATTAAATTGTCAAGGTGATAGATGACTAGAAGTTCTAGGGAAGATCACTTTGCACAAACCATCATAAGGAGGAAGTCCTAACTAACCTAAATTTTTGTTACTAGGTGTAACAGGGATTTTGAAACAGTGTTTCTCTTCCAGCCTCTGCCACCATTCCCACACAGAAAGGTTGTTCTTTAAAATTATTTTTGCAATCAAATGATTTTTTGTTTTGTATTCTCTAAACATCCAAGTAGAATGGCAACATGTGGGTCCACAGAAACTTAATCAAACCTATCTTGGTTGAGGTCTTCATTTTAAGCCTACCCTTTAGTGCTATTTACTATTCCATCAGGATTCTGAGTTTCCCCTTAAACAACAGGCCAATCTAAGTAAGAGTTTCTGAGCATCCATCTATAAATGCAGGTTTGGCAAAAGAAAAAGATGTAGTAGAAATCCAGATAGTACGGGCCAGAGGATGGAGGAGGGAGATAGAAGCAAGGATTTCAGGGCACATTACCGACATGAACTGCTCTGAAATCACTCTGGGGTCTATAATTTTTACCACCTGTCCTTTCGAGGGACCTGCCTGTGAGCACTTTCACCTGAAGGCCAGTTGCCAGGCATGTTGACTCAGGCTCAGAGAAGCAGAAGTTCAATTAACTTCAGTAGGTACCAAAGCTGAAAGTGAGATCAACTCCAAGCAATGAGCTCAGGTGTCCCAGACTCTTCTCTGGTGTGACCCTGCCGGCCAGTCTGCTCCTGGTGATGGGGTTCAGTCCAAAAGGACTTTTTTGTAGGTGGTTTCAAGTCACTGAAGTCACTCTCTCGGCTTTTTTTCCCCTTGTTGATTCAGAAAGCAGGAAATGTCTTTCCTGTGTACCAGTCACAGAATGGTCCCCTAGGGGCTCCAGGGGGCTTGCGTCTTCCAATTCCTGTTTCTGGTTTCTCACTACTGACTCTATACGTGGTAATGGCCTGCCTGTGGGCTGTTTTGGATTTGGTCATAATAAGATAACCTGGAGCCACTGAGCAGAGATCTAAAGCACTTTTATTTTTCCAGGAAGCAACGTGTTGACCTTTCAGAATCTGGTCTATTCTATCGAGTGTGTTGAGATTTTGAATAGTGTTGTTTATAGCACAAAGCTGGGTGTTTACACTCTCGGTCCTTGAGGACCTATGACTGTACAGGAATAGGATATGTACACCCTCCTGGTTTACAATGAGTTTACACTCGTTTCTTATGCGGATGGATGAAATCTAAGGAATGCTCTTGTTTCATGGAAAACTTGAAAATAGCAACTTGCTCAGAAATGGACAAATATTTGTCAGTTGAGTAAGACAAGAGTGTTGATTCTAATCCTTTTACATCAGGGCAAGAAAGAATCAACACCCCACTGTTAGGTAATAACTTCCTTCTTTCCCCAGTATTTTCAAAGCTGAGTAGTGTTAAACCTATATGAACACAATCTTTTAGAAGCCAACAGATAATCAACTAGTTGATTCCGATCAATTTGCCACTGGAAGAAGCCACTTATAAAATATAAAAAGCTACTGGATTACTGTTTTATCCCCGGGTGCTCTTCTAACCCTACCTTAGAATTTTGCTTTGTGATGGTTTTAAACCCTAAGAATTAATGTGTTTTGCAAATAAGATCAGAAAGAATGATTGCACTTTCATTTTACAAAGGTAAAATCAAGGTATAAAAATATTTTTTAATCATTGTAATATAGCCTTGGAAATGAGACAGGAATCTGAGCTTCACAGAATACTTCTGCTTGTGAAGTTATCAGTCATTAAGCCAATTTCAAAGGATTATCATAGTAGAGCAAAAATAAGAGCTTCAAATTTCCCTCCTACCTATTTAGAAATAGCAGGGATTTTGAAATAGTGCCTCACTTCCAGCCTTTCCCACCGTCCGCACAGAGAAAGGTTACACTTTAAGACTACCGTCACCATCAAATGATTTTTATTTTGTTTTGTTTTACATTCCCAGGAAGGACCATTACTTTCACTTGTAATATGGATAATACTGGGTGGTGCTACTTTCTTTAGTCATTTATATTATTCTATTTATTGTTTCTTAGTGTTTACTATAGGTTAGAAGAGGTTCTTTTTTAAGGCAGGTGTATAGTGAAAACTTTAGAGAATCTAAGCTGTACCTCAGAAAATTCATCGCTTTTATAATCTATCATTCTTCTCTTCTACTCATTTTGCACTTGCTTTTTATATTTAAAATCCTGTTTTATAAGCCAAAATTTGGCCACATAAGCTGCGCAGCTGTATTGGTCCCATCCACAGCAGTGTGCGCCTGGGTGAGAGTCCTGGGATCTGAACCCTCACTGCATCTGTCTTGGCTTTGGGACAAGTCACCCAACCTTTTCAGATGAGAATGAACACTGGTACTAATCAATCCCCACCAGTTCCTTCTGGGGCCTAAACCAAGTACATAGAGACTCCAGCACAGGCCCCTTGCCAGCGTCACCCGGTGGAAGTGCACTTAGCATGCTGGACAGGACGATTCTTCCCTCCCACTGCAGGATGCCCTCTCAAATGCCATGTTGGTTCCCATCAGTGAGGCTTTGTGAAATGATCATACTAAATCTTCTGTTTAGGCTGAGGTTTTCTACCATCCCTCTTTAAAAATAATATATTTTGGTTTTATCTACTCATTCTTTGAAACTTAGCTCAATGTTCACCTCCTTAAATCCCTACCTTCCAGTAGCAGAGATGACATAGTTGATGCTTCTGAAGACTACCATCGCTGAGGCAATGGCACCCTGAATGGCATCGCTTCTGAATTTAGACAGTCTTCAGACTACAGACCAGTGATCTGAGGGCAGGGCTGTAGCTCCATTTCTGTTTCAGCGTCTGGCCCTCCACACAATGGCTGACCGATTGCTGGTGCTTAGTGATGTTTGTGGAAGAGAATGGTCCACCCCATGAGCTCTGAGCCTGGTAGCCCTCATCTTCTGAAACAATCTTCCTTTGGGGCATTTCACATTTTTCAGAGCCTTCACACCTCAGACTACACCTCCTGCACCTAGTCAACTGGCATCTGTTTTGTTCTTAAAGGCTGTCAGGATGACGCAGGTCTGTGTGTGAGGGCCCAGGTCAGCCAGCCATCCAGAGGAGTGGGCATTGAATGTGGGAGGTGGCGGTGGTGAGAAAGCTGAGCTTGGCACTGGTAGTGCAAAAGCTTCTATACAGCAGAGACGGGATGGGGCCGTGCTCCGGGAAGGCGGTCCTGACCACGGTCCAGGGGAAGATGCTTAAGCTATGCGTAATCCCCTTCAAAACTCACCATGGACACATCTGCTACATGATGTTCATTCTAGACATTTTCATAGGTACATGCTCTCGTGTTCATTCATTTTATTCCAAGCTAACTACTAGTTCTTATAGCTTCTCTGTATGTTTTCTCTTTTCTACCTCTCATCCTGCCATGGAACATGGAAACAAGAGAAACAATCCTGGCGCTTGGTGGCACAGTGACAAAGTGAGACAGATCTAAGTCCTCCTGCTAATCTATGTCATCTCGCTGCACTAGTTCCCAAACTGGCCATTTCAAGTCCGTGCCCTTCTCCTCAAGGACCCCACTCTACCTTCCTTCCTTGCTGCCACACCGTGCTAACTCCCTTGCCGTCATCATCTCTCAGCAGATGTGTCACTTTCTACTTCACAGAAGCCATAAAGCATAAACTCCCACTTTTCTGTGCCTCCTCCCTCCCCGGCCCCATAAATGCATCTGTAGCCATCATTCCCATTCTGGTGGAGATGCCCTCCTACCCAAATCAAGGCTAATCCTTCCACCAAGATCCTGGATCCATCACCTCCTTCTTCCTGCAAGTGACCAGCCTTCCCTTACTCTGAACTCCTGGGTCATACATCCAACTGCTTATGTAACATCCCTATTTAGATATCTAACACATACCCAACTTAACATGCTCAAAAGCAAACTTTTTCCAGTTGCTCAGGCCTAAGGATCTTTGAGTTGTTCTTGATTTCCTTTTTTTCTCCATACATTCTTTCAGAAACCTTAGTGTTTTTCCTTAAAAATACACCCAGAATCACTGCTTCAATCCTGGTCTGAGTCATCTAGTTCACATCTCACCTGGATCACTGCACTTGCCTTCTAAGAAATCCCCCTGCTTGCATCCTTGCCCTACACTGTGTTCTCAACAGTGAGCATGGCCTTGTAAGAACCTAAGTCAGATAATGACAGCCCTCTGCTCAAAATCCTCCAATATGTCCTGCCTTACTCAGAGCAAAGCCAAAGCCCTCCCAGGGGCCACAAGGTCCTCTGTGATCTGGCAGCTGTTACCTCTCAGGCCTCCTTCTTCTGCTGTTCTTTAGCCCACTGGTCTCCTAGCTCTTCCCTCCACGTGCCAGGGAAACCCCTACTTCAGGCCTGTAATGTGACCAGGGGCTTTCTCGGTTCATCTCAATATTATAAGATTATCATAAACCTCACTTGGCACCAGAATCTCTTGGAGAGAACCGAGATTGGAATCACAGCTTGCCAGCAAGGCAGCACCAGGCTTTTCCCCTTTGGGGGAACCATCACAACTGTCTATGTAGAGTCCACCCTGCTGCCCAGGACCTAGGCTCTCCCTAAGTCTCTCCTTCCCAGATCATCCCAGGTGCAAGGAAAAGACAGCCACTGGAGGCAGGTTCTGGATTACTCTGGCTTAAAAACCTTATGCTCCAAAGTAGCCAGTATCTCTTATAATTCAATAGATACATCTTCCATGTGTCAAGAGACATGCCCATTTATAAGTGTCATCGCAGTCACAGAAGTCCCATGGTATGGCTTCCTACCCTAGTCCAGATGCAGCTGACTGAACAGCAGCCATTGATGTAACAAGCAATGTTGCCTAGTAACACCGCTAACATTCTACATTTATCAGGTCTCCAGGGCAACTGGGCTAGAGGGTTGAGAAAGTCAAATGTCAAATTCTCCTGCAGAAGGGGAAGGACCCAGTGAACACTCGGTGAATGTGTCTCTTGTTCATGCTCTTCCCTCTGCTGGGAAGTCTCCTCCCTGGACGTCCACATGGTCTGCTCCTGCACCTCCTTTAATTCCTTCATCGATGGTCACCTTCCCCATGAGGCCTTCCTATGGAGAATTATAATTCCTGACGTCTCACCTGCTGGGACCTCATATGCTTTATTTTCTTTTCCATTGCCCTTATTACCTTCTAACACGTATAATTTACTAATTGATTTTGTTTGTTTTTCCCATAGAATTTAAGCTCCATAAGGCTGGAATATTTGTCTTTAATTTTTTCCTCCTGTATTGATAATTCTTAGCACCTAAAACAGTGTCTGGAACACAGTAGGTTCTTCAACTATTGTTTTATCTATGAATGAATATATGCCCTTTCCCTTTCCAAACTCAAGTTTTCCATGGGCATCCTTATTTAAGGGTGATGGGGAAGAACAAAATATATTTGGTCTACCAGTGAAAGGGAGTGTGGTGTAGGGATGAAGAACAGGGACTTTGGGGCCAACTTTCCTGGGTTTCCACACGGGTTTTGCCCTCCCCTTGAGAGGCTTGTTTCCCTAACCTCTCCGTGCCTTAGTTATCTCCTCTAAGGGGATAATAATAGTACCTACATCTTACTGTTGCTCTGAGGATGAAATGAGTTAAAATATGTGTAAAGTATGTGGAAGAAGGCCTGACATACAGGATTTACATTGTGTCAACTATTACTACAATCAGTTTTTAGAAGGCCTTTACACCTATACCAGTTCTAGCTCTTTCTGTCTCTTCCAAGCTCCTTTGCCTCTCAGCTGATCTGCCTGGAAGTCACGTCTACCCCAAGCCTTTAACTTCCATTCACTTTTCCAACCACTGGAACTAGGATTTCTAATGACCTAGTCGCTACTTTTCTCTTTTGTCCGTGAGTTAGCTGTACACCTGCCACCACTGGCCACACCTGCCTTTGACCCTTGAACCCATCCTTTCTCCCAGTTTCCACCTGTCCTTTTGCGGCCCCTTCTCAGTCTTCCTCGGAGGCGCCCTCTTTCCCTTCACTCACTCTTTAATGTCTGCCTCGACCTCATCCCACTCACCACAGTCTCCTTGGCTAATTCTATTCACAGGCATAGCTTCAACTCTCACACTCATGACACCCAGTAAGTGCCAGTACTGACACTTTCCCAGAGATGTCACATTCTTTCTAACATCCACGATTTTAGAGTTTTTTCCGTCTTCCTGGCACCTTCGTCTATCCCCAGATCCTGCTCCCTGACTGACCACAGCTGGTTGGTTATTCAAGTTCTAATACAATTCTCACTTTTTCTCTCGTTCCCAAGCCGAGTGCATCTCTTCTCCTCCCTTAGAGCTTTAGGGATGCCTCTGTCAGAATATAGCCCACCTTTCCTAAGTGCTGGCTTATTTAGTTTTCCCTCAGCAATGAACTGCTTATAGGTAGGTATCTATGTCCTCAAAGTATAGTGCCGGGCACATAGCAGGCATGCAAAAAAAAATCTGGATTCAGTATATGAATACATAACATATATATACATTATAAACTTCGGCTGGATTTATTTTAATTCAGAAACAAACATTGGGTAAAGTAATAGTATCTCATCAAAATGGTAGTTATTCCAGAAAATCTTATCCTGGGTTAATATAAGAGGTAAAGAAAAGAAAAAAGTTCCGTTTTGGCAATATAAATGGCATGGTAGATATACATACTATTTTTTTTTTACTATAAAGCCAACTTTGAAAGATAAGGGACTTCCTATGATATTAGTGACATCAAATACTATTTGCCTGCAGCCTAGTGCTATTTGGGCCCAGTGAAATCTTTACAAGTACCATATTTGTCTTACTAAGAAACTTCAGGAAGCACCTGTTTTGGGCTCTCTGCCATGAGTACAAACACCAGACACAAGCAGAAAAGATAAACTAATATTTACATGCTATAAAATCACACAGCCAGGTCTTTAAAAGAGGTTTCGATAGCTTAGCGTCTTGCTCTCACTCCCACGGCGACATGAGTCCATGCGCCTACCTGTAAAGTACATCCGAACACGCCGACCATCAGCATGGCCACCGACAGGTAATCGGTGAACACGTCCCACCATGGCTTCAGCACCCGGAAGGCAGGCTGCTGCTCAGAGAACTGCCGGAATTCTGTCACCGGAATCATGTTTCTGAGAAAGGAAACGTTGCCAGTGAATTAATTTATCGTCAGGCACAGTGTACTGCATTAATGACAGCATTTGAAATGCTGCTTCAACCCATCAGAAACAGGGATCTGGATCACTCCAGGAGTTGTCAGGGCCCCTCAGTGTTTTATTAAGCCATTGACTAAAACCATCAGTTGAGGAAATAGGGAGCCCCGCGTGGCCCGGGAAGACCACGGCCAGAGCAGTGCATTATTTCCCGGACTCTCCTTTCTCCTAAGCAGACCCTGACGGTGTCCGAGAAGGCAGAAGCCATCCTTTGAAATCTTTTTGCCATTTATCTTACCATCTTGGGGTTGTGTTTATTTTTTAAAATTTAATCTCACCATTCTTTTGTATTACTTCCTGAGCCCTAGATGTAAAGCATTTGGCTTGCTTCCTGGGGAGTGCAAATGATCCTGGCACGTGGTCCTTGGCCTGTGGGAGGAAAGATCTCATTGGTGGTAGTGGTGGGGGGTTTGGAGACAACTTCAATTTTTTCTTGTCCCCTCCTTTAGTGTCTCTGTGCTTTTGGCTTGGTTTCTTTTCTCTACTTCCTGTACTCCTCTTATTTCACTGTAAGCCTCAAAGTCATCCTGGTTTTCATCTCTGAGAGATCCGTTGGCCCTAGAAATGCCTCTATCTAAACGACAGAAGATAACTGAACAGATGCACCCAAGGTTCTGGGGAAAGGGGAAGAAACATATCCCTTTCTAAGTCTGCATTGTCCTTTCTCACGGCTCAGTTCCACTGCCTGTACTGTGGTCCAGACCTGATGTCAACCATCCTGCTGTGGTGACAAGAAGTGTTCTTTCCTATCTTATGGCAACAAAAAGAAAATTTCTCCCTTTTGCCATCTTTGGAGCCATCATCCAGCTCTCTACATCTGTGCCAGTGATTTACTCCTAATTAAAGAGCAGGGGAAAGGCTACACTTGCTGCCTGTTCTCCCCAGCCTTGTAGGTTTTTCCTGGATCTTCCCTTCCCTACTATAAATCAAAGCTGTACAATGAACAGCCCAAAGAAAAGCACGGGCTCTTCTTCAAGTTCACTGATGGTTATCTTTGGAAATTATTGTAATGTTACCGCGTTCTCGATTGCTGCTTTATCTGACATTTTCTTCAGTAGTAATTTATCCTCCTTTGGTTTGTTCTTTAACACAATGTTGCAAATTTCAACTGCCTGCTGCTTCTCTCACTTATGTCCTACCTACTTGGCATCTGTGCAACATTTGATACAATTTCTTCATTTTATTGAGACAACTTTTGTTAAGTCCACTCTGTTACTAGGCTGCAAGCTTCTTGACAGAAGCTACATGCTGTGTATTTCTGTTCTCAAAACCCATGTTGCAGGCAAGCCACACGAGCTAAATAAATAACTTTGCAGATTCCCAGTGTCATTAACATTTCAGACTAGTTCATGCTCTTTCTTCTCAATGAGTCTCTGTCCCAAACGCTTTCTAGTCACACTTGTTCCAGGAGCAGTCACAGACAGGCACTACCTCATCTTAACTCCCACGTTCACAATAATCTGTCTTGCATCTCCACCACTTTCCACCAGCCTGGCAAAAAAGAGGCCCTGAACAACTGTCTGTTGAATAAACAAATGAATGAATGCAGGTGCTCATTCATGGAGCAACGCTCACCCAAATCAGATTTGGGGTGACCTTAGCCAACTACAGTGACTGCACAAACAAGGACAGTCTCTGTGTCCAGTCTCTCTGGCAGATTTGTTTGTTATCTCCTTTATGATAAGTTCCTGTACACTTTGGAGGGAACTGGGCTTGTTCTCTGAAGTGAGGAGGAGCAACTCAGGAACAAATGCACCAATGGAGAGCAGTGGTTCCCAAACTTTTTGATCTCAGGACCCTATCATACCTGTCAATATTTACCATAATAGAAATTAAAACCAAGAAATGTTAAAGGTGTATATTAACTCATTAAAAATAGTAAGCCCATTACATGTTAACAAAACTTTTATTTTGAAAAATTAATGACAATGGTGGTATAGTTTTATACTTCTTCAAATCTCTTTAATATCTGACTTAATAAAAGAAAACTGGATTCTCATACTGCTTCTACATTCAATCTGTTCAATATGTTGTTTTGATTGAAATTTATGAATCAAATAGATAAACAGTTGGAAAAGGGAGAAGTTTCTTAGCAGCCTTTTCATATAATTGCAGTTACTAATTATAGATGTTGATAATATATTAAGCTGACTTGTTTAGATGGAACACGGAATCTGAAAACCGTATCAGCATATTCTTCAAAACCCCACGGTATTAACTCTTTCATCTATCTGACTTTGAATGGATCTTTTACCCATGCATGATTTTGTAATATCATACATTGGTCATCTGGAAAACACTGAATCACTGAGTGATACAGATTTTCCAAACATTGGCAAATTATATTTTAAAAACAACATTCATTAATATCACTGCTATTTTCATCAGAGAAGTTTTTAAGTACTAGGAAGCTGTCAAACTCCTCCTGGTGCACACAAGTTTTCCAAAATTCCCATCATCACTTGAAAGTTTGAATTTTATTTCTGGAATTTTAGTTCAGTTGTTTTCCTTGAAAGTGTCGGGCTCTTTTCATTTTGAGAAAAAAATCTTGCACATACTCATGCGTGAATAATCAGTTGCTTTATTCAAGTAAAAAATGGTATAATACAATAAAGCAGCTAATTCAACTCAAGTAAGGACTTTCCCTGGAGACCAACCACTGTACTTTGTAAAGAGGTGCTTTGTGCGCTCTTCCCCTTCATCACACAGGGTATTGATACAATATGTAGTCAAAGGTTGAGAGTCATTAACATCAATTTTGCTGCTTCAATGAGGACATTAAATGAAACTGGCACTTTAAAAAAGCTATAAGTATGGGTCAGTGAAGAAAACAACAGCTACAGGACAGTCTGGTTCTTGATTCATGCTAAGGTCCCTCACCCACCATTGCTTTTGCGCCATCAGTGAAAAAGGCAAAAAAAATCTTAGCATTAAAAAATAGTTTTGACCTTGTAAAATCCTAAAAAGGCTTAGTCGATGAGGGTTCCACACTTTGAGAACCACTGAACTTAAAGGCTCACTGTGTCTTTCCTTATATGTGGTTCTCTTTAAAAAAGCAAAGACCTGAGCGTTCATAACAGGCCAGGTTCTCTGAGTCTCTGGCTGGGTTGTCTTCACAGGCATCATTCTCTTAATATGGAAATTTAAGAAAAACTAAGGGATCCAAGAAACTTAAGTATTATCTACTGCTTCCTAATACTGGTACAGCCTAGTTAAGATGGGCTATTAATAACTGGTCAAGGTGGCACAGACTTTCAGTGTAATAACTCTTACTGCACTTAACCTCCTTGGGGTAAGAGCATGTGTATGTGCACATGGGCGTTTATGCACATTCCTATGTATGTATTTATATATTACATATATATGTATGTAGACAGATGTATAATATACACACAGATCTATAATACACACACACACACACTTTATTGTTTTGACGTATTACAAGGGCCAAAGCTGATATCCAGCCCAGCAATAATCCTTGGAATTATTTTTGATGCAAAATAAAACGGGGTGGAGGGCAGGATAGGCAAAGTAGAAGCTGACCACAAAACTCCGTAACTAACAAGAGGGCAGATGGACCTTGCCTTTGCTAATAGAAAAAAAATTTGTATTCTTCTTTCACAAATTTCAGCACTTCTGAAAGCCATTCATTACAGTGGCTACACTTGATTTCTTTCTCCTTATCACTGTAGTTGCCAAGTGGTTTGTGCCTAGTTTAAGAGTTATCATTTCAAGCTGAAGACACCACTTCTGAATAAACTGTAGGTTTAAAACATTTTTTCTCCCTAAAGTTCAATCAGTATAATTTTATTTCTATTTAAAATTTGTTCTATTTTAGAAATGTAAATGATGGTTTCTATTATCTTCTTCCAACTCCAATTTCCAACTTACTATGTAAAATTTTAGTTTACCTAATTAAATAATGTCTTTGGAAATATGGCATTTCAAATTCAGTCAAGAGATTCTGGTGTCCTAATTAAAAATATATAAACTTTTATATCTTGTTATATCACTGTGTCTGTGTCCTTCTGCAGAAATCCATGCCCATTTCCTTTATTAAAAATACTATTACCAAAAGTCATTTTAAGAGCTCCATTATCTACAAAACCTAACCTCTCAAAAATATTGTATCATATAATCCTTTGATAAAAAAATATTGGTAAAGCTAGTTAAAAACCCAGAGTTTCTTATTTCTTTCATTCATTTGGCTGTTCCTGAAGCAATCTGTCTTCCCCTATCTCTCTGGAGAATTTCAATATCTTCTCCAGAATTAATAACACAGAACAAATTCTACTCTATTAACCCATGATTATAAGAATATCAGACTTACTCTGTTTTGATTCAAACCTCATTGCTAACACTGTTCTATGGCTGTCCGGCGGGTATGGCTAACATTTGTTTTGTTCCACATTTACTGGCAGTTGGAAAATGGCATCACCTTTAGACAGTACAATCATACACCGTTCAAGGGAACAAGGGCCAATTCCAAATGATAACAGGTGTCGTATAAGTGACATGATGAGTGGCCCTTGCAAAAGTGAATTTAAATAATTCAGTAATTCCTGAGCACAGGAAATATGAAGTCTACAGAAAAAACAACCACACATATTGTTCATGTATGTTGCTAAATCTAGCGGTCAATTCTCAGCGCTCACCTGATTTGTTCTACCAGCAGCTTTGGCCATTCTGTACTTGACTTTCAGGATGCCACAGACTTTAGATTATCCTCCGACTTCCCTGACTGTTCCTTCTTTAACTCCTTTGCTGTTTCCTCCTCTTCTCCCTGACCTCTGACTTTGGAGTGCCCAGTGCTTAGTCTCTTGTCCTCTTCTCTTCCCTAAGTTATTCATCCCCTGGTGATCACATCTAGTCACAATGCTTTAAGTAGCATCTAAACTAAACACAAATTCATATCTGCATCCAGACTCATGGACCCAGCTGCCTATTTGACACCTCCATCTGGATATTTCACTAGACACATTATACTCAGTATGTCCCAAACCAACTCCAGTTCCATTCCCTTATCTTAACGTCCACCACCCTGTCCCCAGCAAAGCTCTGTTCCCCTCGCAACTTTCCTATCTCAGTTGATGGCAACTCCATCTTTCCAGTTGCTTAGGCCAAAAATCTTGGAGTCATCCCTGACCCTTGTTTGTCTTATATCTCACATCCAGTTTGTTAAAAAAAAAAACCAAAACCTTATTCATTATGTATTGTCTGTCTCCTGAAAGAATGTAAGCTTCATGGAGGCAGGGACTTTCTTTCCATGTATCCTAGAAGCTACTTAGAAAATAACGCTTGGCATATAGTAGGCACTCAATATTTGCTGAGTAAACTAGTGAATGGGTAGTAGTTTTAATGAAGAAGGGGGGATGCAGTTATTTTTAGTTTTAGAAACAATCATTGTAAAGGCAAAGTGGTCTGGGTAATGTCCTGGGAGAAGACCCCACAGAGCAGGCCCAGGACATCCCCACAGCCAAGGAGGGTATGAAGAAGTCCAAAAGAGGAAAGGCACAGAAATACCAGCATTTATGGGCTTTCCTCAGTTGTATCCAAAGGCTCCATGAATCAAAATAAAGTCATCAGGATATGCTCAAAACAACAACTATAAAAAACTGCTTTTCTCCTAGCAGCGCAAAGGTGAAAATAAAATACAGGAAAAAATGTCAAATTTTCCAATTACATAAAAATGATTCCTTTATCTCTTAGGAAAGCATGACTCTAAATTGTGTTTTATCCTGTAGCTGTGGTACACATGACAAGATTATTTCTGGAAAAATCTGCTGAGTAAGATCATAATTACATGGTTCTATAGAAATGTATTTGGTTAAAAGAAAATCACAAATGGGTTATACAATTTTAGAACCTGAAACACACTTCAGAGGTCATCCAGTCCACAATTCTCATTTTATGAGTGAAAAACTTGAGTCAAGAGAGATTAGGTGAATTGTCCAAGAAACACAGCTAATGGTGAATCATGACTTCTAACCAAATCTTACACCTCTACAGCTCTTAGTTTATTCTACATCATGCTGATTCAAATGTAAAGAATCTCTAATATACTAAGAAACAAACAGTTTAAACAGAATTTCTTCTATCCTGTTTCTCTTTTCATGTTCCTATTTGACAGTGTAAAATAAAAAATAAGCTATTATTAATAATTTAAATGATTATGTTATCATGCCCTTAGAACCATAAAACAAGAACTTTATAGATTTAGAGAGAATCTTAAGAGGCAAGTGGAACTTGGAACCCAGTGGATACTCCTGTATTGTCATCTCCTTGGATATTTCCACATCACATGTTAAATTAATGGTCCAATTGCATTATTTGGAAAACATTCAAATTGAGCTTAACCTGTTTCTCTGAGTGGTCATGGGGGGAGCTCCATCTAGAAATTCTCGTTCTCTCTTAACCAGAAAAAGAGATTATTCTCTTCCTTGTTATATCATTCACATATTTAAAGAAGAAACCCTTTAATCACTCCAGGCTGTACATCTCAAGGGCCTTGCCTTACATGGTTGTTTGCAGTTACCTTTATCGTAGTTGCAAGTTTTTGAATCCACCAAAAATTTGTTATGTATTATAACCAGTAGCTGATGTTTCTCTCTAAAAAGCACATGTTATTTTAATTTGCTCATGTACTTGCTATAAAATAATTATGTGAAATATATCAGGTACCATGTTAGGTGCTGGGGGTTTGGAAGTGAACAAAATAGCTACGGCATCTGCCCTCACACATGTGTACTCTCAAGGGAGGATGCAGACTAAAGAAATTCCTATAAAAGATGAATTGTAACTGATCTGCTTTGTGAATGTTATTGGTTATTGTTTCCTATGCCACTGGTTCACTTAAAGAGTTATTTTTATTTCACTGAGGACAGGGATCATATCTTGTTTATCTCTTAGTCATCTAGAAATCAATGCAATGCCTTAGAATAGACCCTCAATACATATTTGTTAAATTGAACTAGGCCTAAATATACATGCACACTCACACACATGCACATACACCCAACCCACCATTTTCTAGTAGAGAACAAATTCTTCTATATTGTGTTATTCTCTGTTACAAGTTTGACACAGCAATCAATAAAAGAGTAACTACTACCGTGTAGGTTCACATTATAAACAATGATTATTCAAAGAACACATACCATTGAAGAAAGTGTTTGGAAAGAAGAGTCAAGAATAATATATGATTTCAAAGTTAAGGATCACTGAAATTTTAATGCACAACGTTCTGTCCGCCAGTGCTAAAGAGGATATGTCGATCGATAATAACTTCTTATGCCACAGACTGTACCCAATGGTCAAATTTTATTGACTCCATTATCGGAACATTACCCTATTAAGAAAGAAGTGACAGAAAACAGATCCAAACATAATAGTCTTGCTTACAATATAATGATTTGAAATACTGCATTTCTAAATCTTGTTGAGATCTTAAAAGAAGGCTTAATTTCTTTAGGATTATATCAAAGAGCTTTAGCTATATCTATATGACACTAATAACTTTTAAACACATATTGTGTACATTTTAAGTAAATTTGAATTCATAAATTTCTTCTAAAATGAAGCTAAGTTGTTATCTGTCTTTTAAAAGTTGACCATAAAAGATAATCATCAAATATTACTCATTCCCTCCCTTAACTCTGTTACTCTGAATACTCCTAAAATCTCTGAGAAATATGGCTTCAGCTCTCTCCATCTCACTGTTCTTCCTGGTCACCTCTTCATTCCATGTTGTTTCTGTGTCCTGTAAATCAGAAACAGTCTTCCAGGAGGTACAGTGTATACTTAATCCCTCCCCCCAGTAGGATTTGAAACTCTTGAAAAGATTGTGGGTTTCCCTTCAAATTCTTGATATCACTGAAATCTGTTTTAGACAAGGTTTCAGTTTTTCAGTTCATCTTATTGGTCTCAACATCCAAATGCTAAGTTTAGGATTCAACTGAGTAAATCTGTCATGGTTATTTTGAAGATGATTTATCTCTTCCTTCAATGAGACAGGTTTATCTCTAATCAATTTCACTCCTTGAGCAAAGACAACACAATAATTCTGAGCAGCAGACACACCATGAACATACAGCACAGGCCAGAAAACCCAGACAAAACCAGGGGCCTGAGCCATCGCTCTGGAAGCCTACTTTCCTTCTGACAAAGGGACAGCAAGGGGGGAAGGTGGACAAGACGGGAAGACTCCTGCCCTTCCGAATATTAAAACTAAAGGTTCTTGTTTATTTTTTAACTCCTGGATTTTAAGTAATCTGAAAAGGCAGGGGGCATCTTTTATTTCACATTGCCAACTCCAGGGCCTAAAATGACTGTTTCTGATTTACAGGAGACAGAAACAACATGGAATGAAGAGGTGACCAGGAAGAACAGTGAGATGGAGAGAGCTGAAGCCATATTTCTGAGATTTTAGGAGTATTCAGAGTAACAGAGTTAAGGGAGGGAATGAGTAATATTTGATGATAATCTTTTATGGTCAACTTTTAAAAGACAGATAACAACTTAGCTTCATTTTAGAAGAAATTTATGAATTAAAATTTACTTAATAGTTTGTTGAGTTGAATTCCTAGTGATTCCATGGGGGAAAGTTACTTTTTCTTTTCCAACAGGAAGTTTTGGTTGTTTTACAAATATCTTTTCACAAACTCAGATAAGCTGGTACTTATAAAAACAGAGAGGCTAACAAAAGTGTGACAGGACAGCTAATGTAACTGTTATAAAAAATTTTCTTTGAATTTTGGTAAATTTCAAATTTTCTAGCCATATTAGATACAACAACTAGGAAAGTAATACTGCTCAGAAAATAAGAGATTGGGGTTTAAAGTGAAAGACTGAAAGACAATTGGATGTATAGTATGATCATTTTCATCACCCTTTGTTAAACTCATCTTTATAGGAATCTACCATTTAAAATTTCGCTTTTCAGATCAGGGACCATGGAAAGTTTGAATATATCGGAAAAACACTAACTACTGAATAATTCTCATTGGGGCTTTTCAATAAAGTTGTTCTCAAGAAATCAGCTCTTGGTTTGCCTTTCCAGTTGGATGTGCTCAGTAAAATCCATGATGGAAAAAAGTTCAAGCCCTGCAACCTCCAAGAAAAAACAACTCTGTAGAAGTAGAAGATACTCAACAACTACCATAATTTTATTGTCAGTATATTAAAACTGATGTGAATGCACCTAGAAATGTGCATATTAGGTTTTTGTCCATATAACCAATAAATATTTCATGCAAGACTTTATGCTTACAGGAAAAATATTTGTTGGGTTTGGCTCTAAATTTAACTTATTGATTTAATGGCCATCTTTTCCAAGTCAGACATTACATCCCTCTTCCAACTCTTATTTTCTCACAGTGAAGCTAAATAAAATTTAACATGATGATATCTGACACTCCTAAAGGCTCACATTCTAGAAACTGAGGGAAGGCATGAAAGGTTTCTGTAGAGGAAGACTCTGGGACAATATGGACAAAGGCTACTTGCCTCTCAGATCTAGACTATGTCAAAAATCTAAGTGAAAGAAACGCTTGGAAAATGTGAATCAGTTCACTAAAATCCATGTCTCTGGAGATATGTTATTTAGTTAAAATAACAAAAACAACAAGAAAAACTATCTCCCCCACCATCACCAAAAAGAAAAAGTGAAACTAGGTGATACACATTACATGATTACAGGGTCAAGTGATCTGTGTGGCTCTTGAAAAGTCACTATAAAGAAGATACAAGCAGGGCCTTGTGGTGCTAATTCTACAGCTGCAATGTTCTTTCAACCCCCTCTTGCTGTGAAGACTCCTGTGCATCCTGTAGATCTCAGCTCTAGTGCCACTTGCTCAGCGAAACTATTCCTGGTCTCCCAGACTAGGTTAAACCCAGCTCTGCAGGCTCACAGCACTATGGACTTCCCCTGATGGCCCCTCGCGGACACCATTTTCCATGCATTTTGTGTTTCTTGGATTGATGTTGTTCTCCATTGCTTTTCCAAGACCTACTAGTCTTGGGCACATAATAGGTGCTCAGCATATATTCACTGATTAAATGAATAATTAATTTAAAAAGTTAAAAGAACAGTCTAAGTGTGAGATCTCTGCAAAATTCATTGGAATATCTTGTCAGCAAAAAAGAAAATAGAGGACAAAATTTAGAGACCAATATAAATTTGAGACCAAGTGGGCTAGACCAATGAGTAACTTGGAATAAGTCCCAAAGTAGTGCCATCTTTATATACAAACTATATAGCATTTTGCAATTGTTTTTACTAGTAAGAAAGATGGCTTGGGGCCATAGGAGGTCTTCCTGAGAAAACTACAACAACAATATTGAGAGCCCTGTTGAGTTTATTTTTAAAATGATTTTTGAAAGACCTAGAAAACAAGATACCAAGTCCAGCAACATATTGGCTTGCATTGCGACATCCAGTTTATCTGAAGCTGTTTAGTTCAGCACCTTCATTAGGTGGATGAGAGGTGGTTTGGGGATACTTGCGAGAAAAAAACGTGTAGAAAGGTCATAGGAATTTATTTAAAACCTTTGATTTAGTAGGAAAAAGTAAGGATGAAGTAAAAAAAACTTTTAGAAGTCAAACATTTCAAAGCTGAGCAATCTTTGGAAGTTCTGAAGTAAAGTGGAATTCATAGATGATCTTTTGGGCAGCTCACGGCCAAGGGAAAGACAAGGTTTATGGGACAGCTGGGGGATTTGTTTGTTTTTATTTGTTCCATAATGTTTGCTGCTATTTTCAGATGACGCATGCTAAAAACATAATACACTAATGCTTTTTTAGGGATCTGAAAATGGTTACACAGATGTAAATTAAAATTGCTTCTGCAAAAACAAAAGTCCGCTCAACAGAGAAGGAAATTTGTGGAAAGATAAATTGGTTCATCTCTATTCCATGTCCTTAGAAACAAACAGGGTCAGTGTTGGGATTTGTGTGGAAAAGAAATGGGATTTGGGGAAATGAGGTGGAGAAAGCCATAACGCTCTTCATTCACCCTTGGTCTTTCCCTACTTGAGGCTGAGAGAGGGATAAGTTAACATTGGAGACAGCTACTCCAGGAGCACAAAGTTTCTCAATGATAGATGCAGTGTCTTTTAAAGCTTTATATCCCTAGCATCTACCACATCGCCTGGTGGCTTTATTCAGTCTTTCCGTAAATACCAGAGTAGCTTTTACCTGCAGGGCACTGAGCTTACTAATGTGGATATACCAATGAGTACAACGGACATGGCCCCTTCCTATGAACCTTATGTTGTGGTAGAAAGAAGTAAATAATTACACACAACCATTTAATGACAGTTGTGATAGGTATGATGAAGCAGAAGCTTAGGACACTCTGCTAGTACACTGAGGCGCCTGAGCTGCCGGAGGTTTGGAAAGAAATGCCTGAATGGAAGTACGAAGTATAGATAGGAATAGTTATCCAGGTAAAGTTGGAGGCTAGGGCCTGGAGAACATTCCAGACAGAATGAAAGGTCTGCAATGTGATGGCTGTGTTCCCCTTTTAAGATGAATCGTTTTACCCTCCATCACTCATTACAAATGTTTGGCTTCTGTTTATTTTGAGTGAGGGTGGATCTGGTATTTTCTATCGCTAGAGACAAAGGGTAGGGGTGGCCCAAGTTGGTCCAGGTTTGCTGAGACAAAACGGGCGACAAGTCACTTGCTCTTAGACTGAAATGGCAAAGACACCAGGACTCACCGAGTCTTTTTCTAAGGCATGTGTGAAAAGTTAAAAAGCAACCTTTTTGTAGAAGCACGTAGACCTTAGCAGTTTCACTCTGTACCCTGCTGCTAAGCTGCCTTCAAAAACGCATGAACCAGCGTCCCTGGATCTCCTGGACCATCCTCCTCATGAGGGCTCAACTCCTCTGTCAATTCAGTGTAAAGATGCCCCAAAGTTCTGGCTGAGTAGCCCATGTTTGGCACTGAATTCACAAAATTCTCATCACGTATAGTCAACACTGTTCTAGGATCTCAGTGGGCCAGTCGTCACCATGAGGGAGCTGCTCAGCTACTTCCTGGTCCTGACCACAAGTGGCCACTATGAGGTCCGAACATGTGCCAGCCTGCAGTGTAGTCACCTCGTTCAAAATCTGCCTAGAATTCCTCCTTAGGAAATGAGTTCTGAGTTCCACACAGGAATGTAGTCTTTGGTCTATATATTTTTTCCTTTTCTTCTTCCCTCCCTTGGATATATCCTTCTTCCTTCCTTTTCTTTCTTCCTTCTTTTCCTTCTTACTCCCTCTTTCCCCCCTTCTTCTTCAACATTCGTTATCCAACTACTATGTGTCATGTACTGGGGATGAAAGACAAATAAGTAACAGTCAAATATGTGGGGCACACAATCTTAGACAAGGAGACTCAAAATGTGTTATCCCTTCTCCTTGCTCCTCGGGTCTTTGTATGGGTTCAAACCAAAGGGTTTGTGTGAACCAGACCAGCAAGGGAAGATCCATCCCAACTAGCTATTCAACACCTGCAGGTAGCTTGCAAAGAGACCGCTGGAGAAGGATGGAGACAGAGGACCAAATATGAAACAGCCCTGGGATGAAGTAAGAATGAAAACGGAAATAAACAGGTATCTTAACTTTTACAATCTGAATTTAGAAATAAAATAGGCTGAGATTTTTTTATTAATCCCTTGCTATACAAACACTTGCACCTTGCTATTCAAAACCCAAGATCCAAATAGATTTGGGTAATAAGAGATACTATGTGTGCAATATTTCCATCCATTATTTCTTTTTTTAAATTGAAGATATAATTATAATGGACATATAACATTGTTTCACTTTTAGGTGTACAACCAAATGATTTGACACGTATATGTATATATTATGAAATTATTACCAGAATAAGTTAATATCCATCACCAGTTAAAAATTTCAAATATACTGTACAGCATTATTAACTATAGTCACAACACTGTACATCTGCAGGACGTACCTTGTAATTAGAAATTTGTACCTTTTGACATCTTCATCCATTTCTCCAATCCCCCGCTGCTGCCTTTGGCAACCACCTACCTGTTCTATGTATGAGTTCAGTTTATTTTTTTCTTAAATTTTTTAAGAATCCACATTTAAGTAAGATCACATAGTCTTTGTCCTTCTCTCACTTATTTCACATAGCCTAATGCCCTCTAGATCCATCTATGTTGTTGCAATTGGCAGCATTTCCTTCTTTTTTATGGTTGAACAATATTCCATTATTCAAATATTCCATTTGCTTTATCCATTCATCCATCAATGGACACTTTGGTTGTTTTCATATTTTCGTCATTGTAAATTATGCTGCAATGAATATGGGGTACAGGTATCTTTCTGAGTTAGTGTTTTTGTTTCCTTCAGAAAAATACCCAGAAGTGGAGCTGCTGGATTGTAAAGTAGTTCTACTTTTAATTTTTAAAGGAAATTCCATACTGTTTTCCAGAGTGGCTACACCAATTTATATTCCTACCAACAGTGCACAAGGGTTCCCTTTTCTACATATCCTCTCCAACACTTGTTATTTCTTGTCTTTTTGATTTGACAGCCGTTCTCACATGCATGAAGTGCTGCCTCCTTGTGGCTCTGACTTGCATCTCCCTGATGGTTAGTGATGCTGAGCTCCTTTTCATGTACTTGTTGGTCATGTGTGTCTTCTCTGGAAAAATATCTATTCAGATCCTCTGCCCATCTTTTAAATCTGATTGCTTTTTTTCCTTTTGAGTTGTATGAATTCTTTATATATTTTGGATATTATGATCAGATACATGATTTGCAAATGTTTTCTCCCATCCCATAGGTTGTCTCCTCATTTTGCTGACAGTGTGTGTCCTTTGCTGTGAGTGCAGCCCCACTTGTTGGTTTGTGCTTTTGTTGCCTTTGCTTTTGGTGTCAGGGCCAAAAAATTGTCACCAAGACTGATGTCAAGGAGCTTATTGCCTATGTTTTCTTCTACGAGTTTTAGGGTTTCAGGTCTTATGTTCAAGTCTTTCATATATTTTGCATTAATTTTCATGTATTATGTAAGTGGTCCAATTTCATTCTTTTTCAGGTGGCTGTCCAGTTTTCCCCCACCATTTTTTGAAGAGACAACCCTTTACCCATTGTATATTTACCCATTATTTCTTAAACTGGCATTTTTTTTTCTAGTGAGAAAGTCCATAGCTTTTTTCTAATCCCCACTGGGATTTGTAATTCCCCCAAATACATAACCACTACACCAATAGTTTATCAACTATTATGACTATAGAAAAGCAGAAAACATTTGTGTAAAGAAATGAACTGCAAGAATGAAACTAGAAAAAAAATTTTAAGGACATGAATGAGTCAGCATGAGGGTATAACAGCTTTAAAGGTATCAACTTCAAAGAGAAAACAGAATTATTTGGGTTGCCCTAGTAACACCAAGATGAAATGCAGGATTTAACATAAGAAAACCTTCTTCAGCACTAAGGTTTCTCACATCATGGAATAAGCTTTACCATGGCAACAGGCAAAAAAACATGTAAACGGATTAAAAAAAGAAAATGTCCAAGGGAGTGGAGGCATAGTAATACGGACTAAGCTGATCTAATAAATATTTTGCACCATTCTTTTCTTTAACTCACAGAATTAAATAGGGGAAGGGAAAGGGCCTGTGGGGGTCAAATGAGACTTTCTAAGTGATGTGATCTTAAATGATTTTAAAAGTCCAGATTTAGGTTTTATTTCTACCCACTCACTTTTTCCCAAATGGTATAGGACCTCCCTCATTCTAGAGCTCTGGTTTTATTATAGGAAAGGGAAAAGGAAAGAAAGAAAGCATAAAGCATAGATTACATGTTCTATGCCCAATCTCAATTCTTTTGGAGGAGATATACCCCGGGTCATTAAGGCAAGAACAGACATTCGTATTGATGTAGTGGTAAGAGTATTAAAGTATTACTCTAGTACTACAGTGGTTGGGGGCAAAGCAATGAAATCAAGGTGCCTATGTCCGAATCCTGGGTCTGCCACTCATGAGCTTGGTTACTTAATCCGGGTTTCCTCATCTTTAAGAGGGGGAAAAGGATCATATCTTCCTTCACAGGGTTGTGGGGAAGTGGGTGTAAGAGATAACTGTGGCAAACACTTATTGCAGTACTAGGTAAGGAGTTAGCTAGCATTCCTTATATGACAGCTACTACTAATAACAGTGCTAACAAATTTGATATGTGTGACAGCAAGTTTACCATTAAGAATAAGAAGTCCTTGGTATTTGGAGACTTGTTTCTAACTTGAGGTATCACAGTGAAAAATGACTTTTTATAAAAACAGAGGAAACAAACAAAAGAATCATGTTTGTTAAATGGGAAAGGAAAGGAATAACAATGAACATTTAATATTATTATGCCTATTAACTGCCAGGCATTAAACATGCTATCTGTTGAACTTCCACACGAAGCCTGTGAAGTAGTATTATCTTTGCTCTACAGAAGAGGAAATGTGCAAAGAGAGATTAAATTTCTCCAAGGTCACAAAGCCTATGAATGGCATAGCAAAACTTCCCACTCAGGACTGGCCAAGTCCAATGCCCAACTTCATTCCACTTCATGAAAGAAATTGTTTTAGATGCTAATAACCTACTTAATGGGAATTTCAGCTTTGCCATCTATTGGCAAAAACACCTATTTGGGTCGTTCTCTCTCTGAGGACTGAATTTGGTGCCATCATACTTGCAATCTGTGCACTCTAGCCTAAAATGTGGCACTGACAGAAATATAGTCTGAGGAAAGATCTTTTTAAAGGTTATAAAGGACTCAGCTTCTCTCCAAGAGAAGTAGCTGGTATGGGACTTATTCTTCTATCGTAAAAAGCTATTTTCACCAGAGCCACACAAGGTCTGTTATGTTATACTCTTGGTTACCCCTATTTTTCGTCTATGCTAAACCCTTCGGTAGTGAATACAACCCCTGTATTTTACCCATCTCACATCTTTTGGGGCATCTGCATGTGATTTCCAGGAACTCAGTGCAGCAAAACAGCAAGAACCTTCTGTACTAAGAATTTGAATAACGGGAAACATATACCAAAGTGAAATAGAAGGACAGTGACTACTCACTTCCTTTTCATTGTTCTTGCTCAAATTAACTTAGCCAAGATGCTTAACTATTAACCATCTCTTGCCCCTAGAAAATTATCAGGATATCTTTTCCTTGATGTTACAGCAAAGTGTTTTGCTTTATTGCAGATATGCCTGCAAAGAGGATTAGTTGTTCTAAAAATAGTTCAAATGTTCACTGTCTTTGTAAAATTATAACTCTGCATTTCTGGCTTCCCTATCCAGGCCCCACAGCCTTTCCAGAGGCAGGGATGTAAGATACTTTAGGTGAACATTATGTAAAAAATGTCCATGGGTGCCTAAAGGCTCTGTCCAACCCACGGGGCTACAGGCTTAGTTCTGCCAACTAATTTCTTTTTAAGTTTTGTTTTTTTATAAAGGTATCATTGATATACAATCTCACAAAGGTTTCGCATGAGCAACATTGTGGTTATTGCATTCACCCATATTATCAAGTCTCCCCCTACACACCCCACTGCTGAGTCACTGTCCATCAGCGTAATAAGATGCCACCGAGTCACTACTTGTCTTCTCTGTGCTACACTGTCTTCCCCATGACCCCCCTACATTATTTGTACTAATCATAATGCCCCTTAGTCCCCTTCTCCCTCCCTCCCTGCCCTCCCTCCTACCCTCTGCTCTTTGGTAACCACTAGTCCCTTCTTGGTGTCTGGGAGTCCTCTGTTGTTTTGATTCTTCAGTTTTGCTTCATTGTTTTACTCCACAAATTAGTGAAATCATTTGGAACTTGTCTTTCTCTGCCTAGTTCTGCCAACTAATTCTTGATGTTAATACATACTCAAACATAGTGGGCCACTCTGAAGTTGTGGCTCTTTTAGGGGAATCTGACTTATGCTAGGATTTCACATACACGTGAGTACTAGCTCTCACATTCCCTTAGTTTCAATTTTCTTTGTGTCATCAAATACTGCCCTGCAGATACTTTTATTATGCTCTGTTTTCTATTTTACCTCAATTTCTTTGTCCCAGCTCCTCAAGTTCCCTCCTTTTCTAGCTTTTGCCAATACAAATAACTCATGATTT
Source organism: Smutsia gigantea (assembly GCA_032199065.1). NCBI lineage: Eukaryota > Metazoa > Chordata > Mammalia > Pholidota > Manidae > Smutsia > Smutsia gigantea. The sequence continues at coordinate 221,931 of JAVSCE010013718.1, forward strand.
ATCGGATAAATCTGGTTGGAGACAGAGGGAGATGATACCAAGATTTTTGACTTATTAAACTGAAAGGACGGAGTTGCCATTGACTAAAGGGAGATGAAAGTTATAGGAATAGCAGATTTGAGGAGGGGAGATGAGGCATTTGGTTAGAGACATGTTGAAGCTACTTCTATTTTTTTAGACACCCAACTGGAGGATTCCATAAACAATGGTTATACTTGGCTAGGGTTAGCAAAGATCTGGGCTGGAGATGTCAGGGAATAGGAGTGGTTAGAGCCATGGGACCAGATGAAGTCACTTAGGAAGTATACAGAGAGAAGTACACCACGTAAGGACTTCCTGAAGGAGCATTTTCCTACCTACTGTGGGGCTGAATCCCACATCACTTCCTGTAGGTTTCTGAGCCTATGTCGTGTTATCAGAGACCCGTTCTCTGGTCACCCTATTTATAATATTAATACTAACTTGCCACTACCAGCATTCCCTTCTTCTTGTTCCTGTTACTTTTCTCAACAGCACAATCTTTATCAGAAGTACTACACAGGTGTTTACTTGTTTACCTGTGGTTTTGTGTGTCTCCCATGTTCTAAGGCAAGCTCCATGAGAAACAGGGACCTTGTTCTCTTCATTCCCACCTCCCAGTGTGCAGGACAGTGCCTGCCACATAAGAGTAGTCAATTAATAGTTGCTGGATGAGTGAGTGAATAAAAAATGAGTGTATACTTATTCTGAAATTCTACCAGTCATTAAAAACACATAAATACTTCTGTAAATACTGAATTTAGAGTTAGGTGAACTTAGCTTTAGAGAAGAGAACCACCAGATTTCTTTTGCAACAATCTGCATTTTCTCCTGATACCTGCACTCTGCTTGGGGTCAAAGGGGAAGCAAAGAAGGCATAGAAGGCCAACCTGAGAGATTTAGGGACAAGTTGAAAAGGAGAATCATACTTGGCCTTGTACAGGGAGTTGGGAGAAGGAAGACAGGAATGGGAACACCCCAAATAGGTGTCTTTGCGGCCTGATCTATTTTGAACCTTGGGCTCCTATATAACAGTGTTAGCTGTACCATGTTCTTTACTCCAATTGCCTGCCCAAGTCACCTTCTGGGGGCCTAGCACAGAGCCCGAAGGGAAGGGAACAACAGGCGTTTACTAAACCACAGCAAGGCAATGGTGATCATCATCCGTTGGGGTCAAAATCCTCAATGGCAAATGCCCAACAATGCACAAGCACAGAGAAATGGGAGAGTGAGGACTGTGGGACATTACAGTGGGTCAGGAGTGGACCAAATCCGGAATAGCATCATTCCTTAAAAACAACAACAACAACAACAACATGATATTGAATTTGTGGTATTCAAGAGCCAGAAAGTTAACCTTCTGCTATGACTAGCATTACTTGGGTCCCTTACTGGGGTTTGAGGCTCTGTCTTTTAAAAGGAATGTGGAAAAATTAGACACTAAGTGCAGAAAATTCCACCTTCAAAAATATACCCAGATTTCAACCATTTCTGACTCATCTCTATTGTTATTACCCTGGTCTAAGCCATTATCATTTCTCAATTAGATTATTGTAATATGCTCCCGACTGGTCTCTGTGCTTCTAACCCGGACCCATATAGCTCAGTCTCACTGAACAGCCTGAATGATCCTATTACAATACTATGTTTCTCCTCTGCTCAAAACTTTTTAATAACTCTCTCCCACTCAGAGAAAAACAAAATCTTTATAAAAGTCCTACAAGGCCCTACGTCATCCACACTTCTCCCACCCTCAGTACCAGTGCCAAAGCCCCCTCCTTCACTCCTGCTTTGCTCCAGCCACACTGGTCCTTCTTGCAGTTCCCTGAACATTCCAGCCCTGTCTCAGGGCTGTTGCATTTGCAATACACCCCGCCTGGAATCCTCCTCTTCTCCCAGGTCTTATTCAGGCCTTGCTGAAACTTACCTCAATTCCAAGCAGATCTCCGGCACTACCACTCTCATCCGAGCCTTCACCGGCTCTTGCTTGGACAATACTCCAAAGCTGATTTGACATTATAATCCCAGCCCTGTCCCTAGCACTCCCTTTCCTGCTGCCCTTCCTTCTTTCCTCCACAGCATTAATGCCTTTCAACCTGCCACATATTTTAGTTCCTTATGTATTTCTCTTCTGCTCTTCTTCCACTGCATGCAAGTCCCACAAAGGCAGGAATTTTTGGACACTACTTGGTCCCTAATGTCCGGGAGTGTGCCTGGCTCATATCTGCCATTTAAAAGACTTTTGTTGAATGGCGAATAAAGTGGTAGAAACAGAACCTATACAGAAATGTCACATAAACAGAGATAAGTGAAGGAATATATGTCCAACAGAGGAGTCGAGAACGTGGAAGTAAATGGATGAAAGTACCAAATACAAAATGCTTCAACTTTTTATGTAAAAACAGGCCTCACACTGCTGTATGAGAGATTTAGGGTAGACAGGATGAAGCTGTTCTTAAATAATGGAGTAGAAGGCTCTAGAACAAAACCTGTGGGTTGGCTATTCCATGGAGATATGAAAAATAGGTGAGACTGCCCCTTTGGAGATAGAGTGTTAGACAAAAAAGCCTCCTGCTGCTCCACTCAGAGTCTAAGCTGAGTATTTCTCCAGGTGACACCACCGCTTGACTGAACCAGCAGGAAGTGTCATGTGTTTCCAAAGGGAAAACAGATGGACTGACATTAAATTAGGAACTGCCATTTGGAAAACTTGTTGACAGAATCTGGGCTCAGCCAGTCTCCTGAAATTTACTAGAGCATCTTGGGGGAAATAAAACCCAGGGTAGGTAGAGTAGTGGCTCTCAGTGTTGGCTACACAACGGAATCAGTTGGAAAGCTTTAAAAATACTAATGGTTGGATCCAGTTCCATCAGAATGCCTGTGGAGGACCCCAAGCATAGGTTTCTTTTTAAAGGACCAGGTGATTCTAACATGCAGCTGAGGTTAACACCTATTTCCCTGGAAACATCTTATTTCCCTGTCTTGTGATAAAAAGTAAACCTATGGACCAGATAAGATAAACCGGAGCTTTCTCTGGGTCTACCAAGGCAGAATTCACTTACTCAAAATGATTTCAGGACTCTATGAATCATATTTAATAATATAAGAGGTAGGTTGATTGTACCTTTAGTTAATATGTACCTCAAATTCCGCCTCTCCCCAGGTCACCACACGGAGACAGGCTCTCCCACCAGCCCGCGTTCACAGGGGAGGACCATGCTGCTAGCATCACGGTGAAAGAGGCTTAGACCATCCGCAGGGTCTGATTTTGGATGGCAGTGGCTAAGTATTTTCATATGTGGTCCAGGGTCAACACTTTTCCTACATGCTCTGTTCACTCCTTCCCCTGGGTCATTTGCGCACTCCTTCATCTCCCCTCCCACGCTGCACATTCTATAAGGGCAGGCCCTTGCTTACTGTGGCACTCCTAGCCCCTGACCTAGCTGCTGGAACAGTAATGGTTTTTTTTTTTACACAGAAGTGGCACCTGTATAGCCGTGGTTTGCCCCTGCAGAATATTTGCTGAATGTAAATGATGCTTTGAAGACATTATAACCACACTTAGGATGGAGTCTATTTTTATTTTGTGGATGTTCTATTTTAGAGCAATAGTGAGTAATGATCTTACCTGGCAAAGATCTCTATGAGCATAAAGGAAAGTTCCACTCCATCCCAACCTGAGCTAAGGTTTACTGTATCTAGATGGTGTCAGGCACTTCACATGTATCTTACTATGTAATCCCCAAACTTCTCTAAGCTCCCGGTACCATCAGCCTACTCTTGCATACGAAACTGAGATTTCTGAAGGTTGAATATCCTGCCAAGGGCTTCCCAGCACAAAGGAGAGGGGCTTGACTGCAACTCAGGTAATCTGTTTTCAGAGCCAATTATTATGAATTATCAAATCTAACATTCCATGGAAGCCAGAAACAACAGAATTGAAAACTGAATTCCTTCTTGGTTTAATTTAGGCATTAGCAAGAAAGGGTATTTTCCTTTACTCTTAAAAACTGGGACTAAAAAGTGTCCATTAACTTACATAATGTATCAGAGATGCTTTCTTTTAAATTTATTTTACACTCAGAGTAAAATACATATTCTGAGATGTTTTCTTTTATGTTTGTTTGCTCTTCCATTGGCAGGGGCTCCTAACTCCTTGGCTTTAAATTTCTTAGCTCTTCAGTCTCTTGGTCAAGCACTTAGTTACTTTAAAGAATTTAAAAGGTAGAATCTACTTCATCCAATAGCTAAATGAGACCACAGACAGTCCATTTCCCTGTTGGAAAAGTGCCCATTTTCAGCATACTGTACATTCATATTTTCAATAAACATTTTATAGTATATTACTCAGTAAAGAAAGATACATACACAGGTTCACTGTATCAACTGCTTAGTTTTAGAAAGATGATTAATTTAATCTTGTTCATGGGTGATTCTAATATAAAAGTAGTGATGGCACTTATGTATGATCTTTCTAAAAATGAGGACATAGCTGTTTATTTAAAATATTCTGTTTCTGCTACCTTCCCCACTTCCAAACATAAATGCCTTAGTTGGAGTAGGAGATGTTGAGAGATGGAGAATGGCTATTTTAAAACGTTATGGAGGTTACAAATTTTCTAACTTTTTTTTTGAATAATAGTCTAAATACAGATATATTTTAAAACAGGCTTCATTCCAGGTTTCCAAGCAAACATACCCAAATAGATTAATTAATACATCAGAGCCTTACACTGTTTTCAAATGCTATACTTACACTGCTTATGATGTCACACAAATAATTTTGATTCAGTTTGACTATGTCAACAGGAAGAGGTCTGGCAAAAGTATAAAAATCTGAAACAAACTAATTCTGAGACTCGAGCAATTCCATTACCAGAAATGTTAGTTAAACCAAACAGCAGTGTAGCCAAAGCACATCAACGAACATCACTGTTTTCAAGATCTGTGGTTTCCTCATATAAGGGACTTATTCTACTCTTATTTGGATGTAGCACAGGAGGCTTTTTGAAAGCATGGTATATTTTAATAAAAAAATTCTCAGTGTAGCTGAGTAAATGGGCATGCTGCTAGCACTTAACATTCCTGAGATTCTCTACAGATACATCTGCTGCTCGACCTTAGTAACACACCTAAAATATTTTTGGTTTTATGTATCAAATATTCTAATGTGATTTGGCCCTTTGTGTATGGCTCCAGTTTGGGTCTAAAATTTTTTTCCATTCCATTGAAGAATAGGTCCTCTGAAAGTTTTTTGGAAACAGTCAACTGACAGTCTACCAGTTAACAGGTTAAGCATCCTTCTTCTAAAGCACAATGGCTCCAGCTTACTGAGCCACTTACCACACTCAGGGGGACCGTTCATAAGGATGTGGGTTGTTCCAACTTAGGACACTGACAGGATATTAACAGCTCTTTAATACACAATTCAGAGGTACTCTGTGCAACTTCTCATCTCTGTTTAGTGACTGCAGCTATTTTGTACATTTAGGTGATATGAAGTCCTTAGTTCTAAACATTGCCAACAGCAATGCCAACACTCCTGTTATTATCTTATAGGTGTATATTACCTCACTGAACATTTGCATTACCAGAACTCTAAGTTTAGTCATAAGCAGCTACATTAAGCTAAAAAATAAAAATAAAAGTAAGTCATCTCTACTCGCTATTCGTTCAACATAAAGCAGTGGTTACCATGCAAATATTATACCAGAGAGACTTACGTTTGATTCCAGCTCCATGCCAACCTCTTTAAATTATGCACACTTAGAAAAGTGCCTGGTAGTAAATATAATATTATTACCTTATTATTTAATTACGAAAATATTAGCAAGACTTCTTTCCTGGGAAGTTTCTGGATTCTGAAAAATCCAATTTACTGTATGTTCCTTTATATCTACTGTTCATGGAAAATGCCTAAAAGTACCCCCAAATTGTGGTGTCCACTTTAAAACATTTGGTAATTTTTTCCCCTTACCTCAAAATAGACCATTTCCTTCAAACAACCATCTTTAATTCTATGTGTCATCTGTCCTTGTTGCATGGGTATACTGAAACTAAACTCCATGAAAATGCCAACCTGCCCAAATTCTTGAACTATGTATCTAGAAATCCAGAGGCTTCAGAAGTGCAAATCTGCTAGATCCCCCCACAGACTACACGGCTCCTGAAGCTTACTCAGTACCCAGCATGTCTGGAGCACAACCCAAAGTTTTAAGGAAACCTCAATAGCTGAGACCAGCCACGATAAAGTCAGCTGAGCAGTTCTGAAGAACCAGGGTCCAGCCAACCCCACTCCTTCAGGTGGTCAGACTTAACTGGTGTGAAGATCATACCACTATGGAAAAGCCATCCTGCTAACTGATGCCGTCCAAGAACCCAGCTGCCTTCCTGCGTCAACAGGATGGTCAGCCGCTGTGGCTGCAGAAACCAGCTGCAGTGTGTGGCCCTGATGTGGCCCTGAAAAGGGACTTCCTGCAAGTCGCATAATGATCTCCAGGAGTAGTCGCCGAAAGAGCACTCATGTTGAATTTTCCTTGCTAGGTAACTATTATGCCCTAGAACTAGAAGGTGGCTACACCGAAGTGGGAGAGATCACTTACTGTCTCCCAATAGCCAGTCTCTCCTTTTTATATGATAATAGATAAGTTCAAGTTCTTGCCTCTTTGCAGGCAGGTGTAACCAGGGAACTTAGCCAATGAAATATAAACAGAAAAGATACATTCGACTCTGAGTTGTGTCCTTAAAGGCGGAGAGCTTGCCTTCAACATACCCTCCTCCCCACTTCTAAGCTGGGTTGTAAGTTTAGTATTAATCATCTCCAGTCAGACCAGTGAAGGATACATGACAGCAGTGGGGGAACATCAAGACACAGGAGGCCGAGCCCTTTACATCACAGACCCACATGACTATGTTTCTACCAATATTAGAGAGAAAGAAATAATCTCCTTTCTTGTTTAAGCCACCATTAGGGAGGGAGGAAACAGAGAGACCCTCTGACATTATTTGAATTCATAACTTAACTCTTTAGGCATATGAGCAATGCTCACACTGGAAGACGTGAATAAAGGCCAGCTGGGGTGTAGAAGAGGCCACAGGACACACATGGTAGGTTTTCCAGGCATAGTGACTTTACTCAAAGATTTTGGATTAAAAGGAAGTGTTATATTGAAACCAACAAGGATATAGTTTGATGTGCCTTTTAAAGTTAAAAAACACGTTGTTAAATGAAATTTGGTGCATCAAACAATGCTTCTAGCTCTACTCCAAATTTGAAATAAGCAGAAAACCTCTTCCATCCTGAAGGAGGCGCTGATGGTAAGTATGAAGACCATTAATTAAAGGAAGAACATTAGACTGGGAGTCCAAGGTTCCTGACTCAAGTCCACTTCTGACTATACTAAATTAGACAAGTCCTACCTTCCTGGTGCTTTTATACTTGTAAAACAGAGCTATGTATCTATGAGTCTAGTCAGTACACTGTCATATGTATATACAGTTAACCCTTGAACAGTTCAGCAGGGGTGCTGACCCCCTTTGTAGTAAAAAATCTACATATAACTTTTGACTTCCGCAAAATTTAACTACTAAGAACCTACTGTTGATTTTGCGGTAGTAAATTATCAAAGATACTAGTACCTACATATATTTTATGCATTCATGATACATCTTTTTCTTAATTTTTTCGATATTTGTAGGCTATGTGGTTTGAGTTTTTCAAATTGCCACAAATCACCAAAAAAATTTCCAATATATTTATTGAAAAAATCGGTGTGTAAGTGGACTGTGTAGTTCAAACCCATGTTATTCAAGGCTTCAACTGTATGTACTATGGGGTTGCTGAGGGGTAAAGATGAGTTAGACGTGTTCTTGGAAGGTAATAAGATGCTATGAATTCTAATTCCAGAACAATGACATCTAAGTGGAAGCCTTTCAAAATAAGGCCATTCAACAAATCTATTATGAAGCTCTCCAGTGGAAAAACTCTACAATTCACACAGAGCTCCCAAACAGCCTTCTATGCCTCACCATTCAATATGCACCCACAATTCTGAATTACCAGGCATTTGGGCAATGTGTCCACCATAAAAGACAGATACAAACAAGATAAGCACAGTCAAAGAAGTGAACACATAGCCAATCCAAAAGCAAGAGAAACATACAAAGCAGAGGGCAACAGGTTACATTTAAAAAACTCTAAACTCGACTTCCGGGAAGATGGCGGTGTGAGCAGGGTGGCAGAAATCTCCTCCCAACACTATATTTATCTACGAAAACACAGAAAATACATCTATTCCTAAAAGAGAGACGAGAATACACAGGAAAGCGCACAGCGTGCAGCTACACCCGAGAGGACTCGGCACCCCAAGAGGCGGGTAAGATCCGGAGCCGCGACCCGGTGGGACCCGAGCCCTCCCCCACCCCAGCGCACTGGAGGGAGGAGAGGATTCAGAGCCGGGAGGGAGTGGAAGTGCACCCCGCGAAGTAGCCAGCCCCGGGGATCTGCGCGGGGAGCGCTGACCCACATTGCGCAGTGCAGCGGAGATTGGAGAGACAGAGGGCAGGATCTGAGCGGGGAACGCGCCAGGGTGCTTGCAGCCGGCTCCCGGGAAGGAAAAAAAAAAAAAAAAAAAAAAGCGCGCGCTTTCTTCAAGCGGTCTTAAAGAGACAGGAGCCCAGCGGAGGGCCGGATCGCTAGCACACTCAGCCCAGCAGGTGGGAGTCCTGGGGAGTTTCCAGGCGCCTTAGCTGGTGACTGAGAAGCGTAGCCATATAACACTTCTCACTGAGATCAACAGCCTCCTCGTTCCCACCCCTGCCAGGCCCGATAAAGGGCCCTGCGGAGCGGCAGTCACAGCTGTGAATGGTGGTTAATAAGCGCCACCTAGAGCATGCCCACAGAATCTACGTCCGGTGGGCATTTTTTTTTGTTTTTTTTTGTTTTGTTTTGTTTTTTGTTTTGTTTTTGTTTTTTCTTTTCTTTCTTTTTTCTTTTTTTTTTCTTTCTTTCTTTTTTTCTTTTTTTATCTTTTTTTCTCTCTTTTTTTTTTCTTCTCTTTTTAAAGTCTTAAAGAGCCCAGCTGACATACGTGGCAACTATCAGTGACCAAATTATACAGCCATGAAAAGACAGAGGAATATGGTTCAGACCAAAATCAACCAGACAACCCCAGAGAGGGAGTCTGAAGGATGGAAATGCACAGCCTCCCTGAAAAAGAATTCAGAATAAAAGTCACCCAACCATGCTGATGGACCTGCAGAGATGTCCAAGGAGGAAGTAGGGAACTGAGGAAGACAATACAGAAATCAGACAAGCGATCGACGGGCTTAACAGCAGAATGGATGAGATGCGAGAGACTGTTAATGGAATAGAAAACAGAGAACAGGAGTACAGAGCAGCTGAGGCAGAGAGAGATCAAAGGATTTCTAGGAATGAAAGAATATTAAGAGAACTGTGTGACCAATCCAAACGGAACAATATTCGCATTATGGGAGTACCAGAGGAAGAAGAGAGAGAAAAAGGGATAGAAAGTGTCTTTGAAGAAATAATTGCTGAAAACTTTCCCTCGCTGGGGAAGGAAGTAGTCTCACAGTCCACCGAAGCTCATAGATCTCCCAACAAAAGGGACCCAAGGAAGACAACACCAAGACACATAATAATTAAGATGGCAAAGATCAAAGATAAAGACTGGGTATTAAAGGCAGCTAGAGAGAGAAAAAAGATCACCTACAAAGGAAAACCCATCAGACTATCATCAGACTTCTCAACAGAAACCTTACAGGCCAGAAGAGAATGGCATGATATATTTAACATTATGAAACAGAAAGACCTCAGACCAAAATATTGTATCCAGCATGATTATCAGCTCTAAATGTGATGGAGGGATTAAACAATTTCCAGATAAACGAAAGCTAAGAGAATTTGCGTCTCATAAACCACCACTACAGGATATCTTAAATGGACTGCTCTAGATGGAAGCACACCTAAGGCTAAAAAGATGTCACCAGAGAGAAAAAAATCATAGCAAAGAAAGCAGACCATCCAAATACCAACTAAAGGCAAAGAATAAAACACCTATTATAGAAAGAATGGAGGAGGAGGAATAAGAAGGAGAGAAAGAAAGAAACATCAGACTGTGTTTACAAAAACTTAACAAGAAAGTTAAGTTAGATTGTTAGATATTAAAGAAGCAACCCTTAAACCCTTGGTAACCACGAATCTAAAGCCAGCAATGGCAATAAGTACATACCTATCAATAATCACCCTAAATGTAAATGGACTGAATGCACCAATCAAAAGACACAGAGTAACAGAATAGATAAAAAAGCAAGACCCATCTATATGCTGCCCACCACAAGAAACTCACCTCAAATCAAAGATATACACAGACCCAAAGTGAAGGGATGGAAAAATTATTCATGCAAACAACAAGAAAAAGCAGGTGTTGCAGTACTTGTATCAGACAAAATAGACTTCAAAGCGAAAGTAGCAAAATAAAAGACGGACATTACACTTAATAATAAAGTTAGTCCAACAAGAAGATAGCTCATTATAAATATATATGCAACGCGAGGTGCCAACATATGTGAGACAAATACTAACAGAATTAAAGGAGGAAATAGACAGCAATGCATTCATCTTAGGAGACTTCAACACACCACTCACTCCAGAGGACAGATCAACCAGACAGAAAATAAAAGTAAAGACACAGAGGCACTGAACAACACACTAGAACAGATAGACCTAACAGACATCTACAGAACTCTACACCCAAAAGCAACAGGATACACATTCTTCTCAAGTGCACATGGAACATTTTCCAGAATAGACCACATACTAGGCCACAAAAAGAACCTCAGGAATTTCAAAAATATTG
>JAVSCE010013720.1:0-95326 GCA_032199065.1 Smutsia gigantea
ACTCTGTGTCTTTTGATTGGTGCATTCAGTCCATTTACATTTAGGGTGATTGTCGATAGATATGTACTTATTGCCATTGCTGGCTTTAGATTCGTGGTTACCAAAGGTTCAAAGGTTGGTTCTTTACTAACAATCTAACTTAACTTTCTTGTTAAGTTATTGTAAACACCGTCTGATGCTTCTTTATTTGTCTCCCTTCTTCTTCTTCCTCCTCCATTCTTTATATACTAGGTGTTTTATTCTTTCCCTTTAGTTAGTATTTGGATGGTCTCTTTCTTTGCTGCGATTTTATTTTCTCTGGTGACATCTTTTTAGCCTTTGGGGTGCTTCCCTCTAGAGCAGTCCATTTAAGATATCCTGTAGTGGTGGTTTATGAGAGGCAAACTCTCTCAACTTTTGTTTGTCTGGAAATTGTTTAATCCCTCCATCATATTTAAATGATAATCGTGCTGGATACAATATTCTTGGTTCGAGGCCCTTCTGTTTCATAATGTTAAATATATCATGCCATTCCCTTCTGGCCTGTAAGGTTTCTGTTGAGAAGTCTGATGATAGTCTGATGGGTTTTCCTTTGTAGGTGATCTTTTTTCTCTCTCTAGCTGCCTTTAATACCCTGTCTTTATCTTTGATCTTTGCCATCTTAATTATTATGTGTCTTGGTCTTGTCTTCCTTGGGTCCCTTGTGTTGGGAGATCTATGAGCTTCTGTGGACTGCGAGACTACTTCCTTCCCCAGCGAGGGAAAGTTTTCAGCAATTATTTCTTCAAAGACACTTTCTATCCCTTTTTCTCTCTCTTCTTCCTCTGGTACTCTTATAATGCGAATATTGTTCCGTTTCGATTGGTCACACAGTTCTCTTAATATTCTTTCATTCCTAGAAATCCTTTTATCTCTCTCTGCCTCAGCTGCTCTGTATTCCTGTTCTCTGGTTTCTATTCCATTAACAGTCTCTTGCATCTCATCCATTCTGCTGTTAAGCCCGTCGATCGCTTGTCTGATTTCTGCATTGTCTTTCCTCAGTTTCCTCACTTCCTCCCTCAGCTCTTGCACATTTCTCTGTAGGTCCATCAGCATGGTTATGACTTTTATTCTGAATTCTTTTTCAGGAAGACTGTGCAATTCCATCCCTTCAGACTCCCTCTCTGGGATTGTCTGGTTGATTTTGGTCTGAACCATATTCCTCTGTCTTTTCATGGCTGTATAATTTGGTCACTGATAGTTGCCACGTATGTCAGCTGGGCCCTTTAAGAGTTTAAAAAGAGAGGAAAAAAAAAGAGAAAAAAAGAAAGAAAGAAAGAAAGAAAAAAAGAAAAAAAGAAAGAAAAGAAAAAACAAAAACAAAACAAAACAAATAAAATGCCCACCGGACATAGATTCTGTGGGAATGCTCTAGGTGGCGCTGTTGCCCCACTATTCCACAGCTGTGACTGTGCCGCTCCACAGGGCCCTTTATCGCTCTGGCAGGGGTGGGAACGAATAGGAGGCTGTTGATCCCAGTGAGAAGGGTTAAGTATGGCTACGCTTCCTCAGTCTCCAGCTAAGGCGTCTGAAACTCCCCAAGACTCCCAGCCTGCTGGGCTGAGTGTGCTGGGGCGATCCGGCTCCTCCGCTGGGCTCCTGTCTCTTTAAGACCGCTGAAGAAAGCGCGCACTTTTTTTTTTTTCTTCCCGGGAGCTGGCTGCAAGCACCCTGGCGTGTTCCCCGCTCAGATCCTGCCCCTCTGTCTCTCCAATCTCCACTACACTGCACTATGTGTGTCAGCGCTCCCCACGCAGGTCACTGGGGCTCGTTATTTCATGGGGTGTACTTCCACTCCCTCCCAGCTCTCAATTCTCTCCTCCCGCTGGTGCGCTGGGGTGTGTGAGTGGTCAGGTCCCCCTGGGTTGCGGCTCTGTATCTTACCCGCCTCTTTGGGTGCTGAGTCCTCTCGGGTGTAGCTTCACGCTATGCGCTTTCCTGTGTATTCTGGTCTCTCTTTTAGGAATATTTGTGTTTGCTGTATTTTTGTAGATAAATATAGTGTTGGGAGGAGATTTCTGCCACCCTGCTAATGCCGCCATCTTCCCGGAAGTTTCAGTTATAGTATTTTAAATGACTTGAATATGTAGACCAAATTATCCTTTGTCAAATGATATTTTAATTATACTTGCCTGTCTTATTCTGGAGAGAGATTTTATAAGATGGATAGAATAGTTGGTCTTAGTTAGTCAATAAGTCTTCATGACCATCAATTTTCCCCAGTAAGAAACACCAATCTATAATTTAAGTAATTACTATGACATTAGCTTAATTGCCTAGCCAAGAAATTCTTCTTAATCAGTTAATGACAAACAAAAACAACAACAGGATGTAACTACTTATTTTTATTTCAAAAATAGTAATTAAATCTAGCAAATAATAAATTCCTTTACTACATGATCAGTGCAAAAGCTGAGGTCCTATTAAGGATGACATTGAACTAGTCATTCCCAGATAGACATAAAGGAAGAAAATTCCATTAATAAAAACAGGCTACTTCACATTGCTTTCAGAGAAAATATTTTCATTCAGAAGTATTACATTTATTAAGGGATATCCTGATTGGGACATATTACCTTAAATCTTTTTTTTTTTTTTTTTTTTTACTTTTTACACAGTTATATTTTTGGTCAGTGTTCCATTTGGAAATACTTCATGGTGTCAGTTCCCACTTTGGATAGTGGTTGACTGCATGACAACTATAGAGGAAAGTATGTCCGAATTCCTTGGGACCATGGGAGAAGAAGAAAGGAGAATAAACTGCATATATCTTTTTTTCTACATACATATTTTTGGGTTGAATACACACCTAGTTATGCTGACAGCTAACATTTCCATCATTACAAAAGCTTATTTTTCCTGTCTACAGAACTTTTCTCAGATGTTTAGACTCTAGGTCCACAGGTAGAGTTGAAATTCTATCCTAACCCTATAATGATCAATGTGAAGGAACACATGAAGATTAATAAGGTTGATTTCAAATTGGCTGTAGATTTTAATTCAGAATTAGTTAGGAGGTAAGGGTTGATTTATCTGCTATGGTTGTAAGTCAGAAAATGTATTATTATACAGATGTGCAAAGAATGTGTGGCTTTTTATTTATCTATAACTGACAAGATTTTCCTAAGCCTTCAATTCACCCAGTGAAGGTAATTGGGGTGAGGAACAAAGCTTCAATTTTACAATTCAAGGTATATCATGTTATTTCCTTTCAACAGTTTCTTTCTAGTGACAACAATTTGATTAGGTAAGCATTTAGTCAAATCAAAAATTAACTCTATCAAGATAATTTGTCCTGTGCCTGCCTCCTTTGTAAGAGATCATCTAGATGGGGGGAAAGTTTGGGATCCTCCCTGGAGGGGTGGAGTGCCGAGTGCCTCATGATGGTCTTTGTGCTGGTCTGGCTCTTGGATTTGCAATAGTTGATGGTTGCTATTCATTTATTTGTGGTCATTCTGGTCCAGTCCATGAGTGTCTTGTCAGTGTTCATTAAGGAACTCTACAGCTAGGAAATTATGGTCTGTTTTTCTTGACTAAGTCAGAACCCAGTTGTTCTCCCTTTAATTATATACTATCTTGATTCTACTTAGGGCCACAGATTCCCCCAATCTGTTCTAGGTGTGCCTTCCACTTGCTTCTGGGGCTGGGTGCTTGCCTTGAATTTCTTTGTCATAGGAGTGCTTTGATTCCCACATCATAACCGCCGTTTAACTACTTCCCCCCCCTCCCCGCCTCCACACTGTTACAACTCTCTTATCCCTGCGCCCAGATCAGTGAGGATGGCTTCACCGTATGTCCTCCCAGCATAACAAGCGGGAGGTGAGGACAGACGTCCTGCTTCTGGATCTCCTTTCAACTTAAGAGATTTTAACCTTCCACGATTTTAATCCTGAGAGGTGTAGGCAGATCATGATATACATCGGAAGAGATGTTTTCTTTCTCTGTCTTTGCCTTCCCAAATCACCTCTTGCGGAAGAGAAAAGCGTCTTGCTCCTTCCTCCTTTCTGAAACACTTGGTGATACCAGATCATGGATTTCCTCTTCTCTATACTCTATAAGGAAACCCTGCCATCCAATTTGCTCAACCTTGTTCTTAATACATTAACGAGAGCTAAAGATTTGGAAAATATTTTATTTCCCAACAAATGTTGGTATTCCAGCCTTTAACTAGCTGAGAAATTACACCTTGCTTGTCAAAAGCTGAATAGTTTCTTTTTCTTTGGCTTTCTATTGTAATCATCATAGCTATCTTGGAGGCAAACGATGCCTCTAAAATACAGTATTCTTTCACTCAGTAAAAGTTTATTGAGCATATGTTATCTGCTAGGCACAGTGTCAGATACTTAGATGTTAACATACTTCAGATGTTAGTGGCAGAGGCAGACAATAAATGAGAGTGGTAAGGAAGGTGTTAGAAAGTGAGACCTGCTAAGGAGAAGAAAGCAGAAGAGAAAAGCAACTAGAATTGCTGGATGGTGAAGTCGGGCTATTTTCCACAGGGGGCAATCCCTCACTGAGATTGGAGCTTTTGAAAAAAAATCTAAAGGAATTGAAGGAATTAGTTATCTGGGGATGACCATTTTAGGAAGAGAAAAACAACAAGTTCAAATGCTTACGTGTATTTGCCTGGAACAAGAAAGGAGTAGGAGATGAGATAGAGAGGTAATGAACATCAGAACACAGAGGGCCTTGCAGAGCAGAGCTGGACTTTGGTTTTTACTCTGGGTGGGTCAGGAATCCATTGGTGGCTTTTTAGTGAGGAATGGCATGATCTGAAGCAAGTTTTAACAGTCTGTAGGAGAATAAAGGGTGAAGCAAGAAGACCTTTGGAAGTTATTGAAGTAATATAGGTGAGGGATGTGAGGAAATGACTAAATTCTGGATACACTTTAAAGTCAGACATGTCAAGATGTGATAACAACCCAGATGTGGAGAATAAGAGAAGGAAAAGAATCAAGGATGTCACCAAGATTTTGGCACTGAAAACTTGAAAAACGCACTTGTACTGAACTGAAAAATAACATGAGCACATCTGGGCTGAGCAGGATATTAGAAGCTTAATTTTGGACGTCATAAGTTTGGAATGCCTATTAAACATCCAAGTGGAGATGTCAAGTCAGTAATTAGATCTCTAGGTATGGAGTCCAAGGGAGAGGTCTGGGTTGGAAACATACATTCTTTACATTATTACTTTATTAGTCTTAATCTCTTACCTAGAAAGAAGTTAATGGAATGCCTAAAAACCAAACCAAAAGCTGAAGTTAGTAGTAGATTTGAATAACTTAAAATCACTCTCCAACTAGATATGTTGAAGTAAAAAGAGTACAGATGAATATTATTCCAAAGTTCATAGTAACTGATAGTATTCAGAACACTTTTTAAGTTTCAGTAATCTGTATGCCTGTTTCCTCACCTCCTTCAAGTCATTGCTCAGTTATTTCCCTGTAATAAGGGCTACCCTGCCCAACATATTTAAGTTTTAGCCTTATTCTTTCACCCTCTCCCTGTCTAATCTCCTTAAACTGCTTTATTTGATTTTTTTTTTTTGCCACTTTCTCCAAGACAAGGGATTTGGGACTTCATGAAGTGCAGTAACATGTTTGAAAATACACAACATGCGTGTTTGCTATTATTATTATGATTGATATTCACCAAACATATTATGCAGACCCAGCATCCAATTAACTAAGTGGAAAATGCCAGATTTTTAAAAAATCTCTCTGAAGTCTTCCCACTATTGTCTCATATTTTATTTGTTTTTAGTTACCATTAATATTTACACTAATAAACATTTAAACAACACAGAAATAATATAAATTTCCACAATATGTTCCATTGCCACAGCCCAGCTAAAGTTTCATTTGATTCAAGTATATTTGTTCAGGCTAATATTATCAGCACGATTTATGAATGAATGAACCAGTTCATGATGAATGTTAAAATTTTACCATGTACTAGCTTATCCTTTGTCCCAGTGCAAGGTGCAGACAGGCATCAACTTATTTTACAACAATGAAGCTTGTGGACAAAATATCAAACTAAGAAGCAGAACCTGAAATTTCATCAGCTGTGAAGTGGAGACTGCCATGCCCACTCCAGCATATTTGAGGGAAAATTAAATGTCATAATGTTTGTGAAGAGGCCTGGCACAGGCTCTGGTATGTAGTTGAAGATCTATATTAAAATCAATTATCAGTGCTAATTGGAATCTCATCCATTTCCCACACTTCTCTGAGCCCGGTACTGTGATTTTCTTAAGAAGAATTCAAACACAAAGTTTTAGCCCTACAAGTCTCTCATTAGTACGTGGCTAACGGAACTCACTTTCATGAAAATAAATGTTCCAGGAATGAGTGTTAAGATTGAAACCTTTTCATTAGCTGTAACACCATCAGTTACAGAATTATTTCAGCTGCATTTCAACTTGTAAGTTAATTTAAATGTAATTTAAGTCAGTAGGTCATAATGGAAATTACTAAAAGCATCCTAATCGGAGTTCTTTGAATTCTTTTAACTTGGCATTATGTAATGAGTAAATGGGTTTATTAAGCAAGCTGATCTAAGGCATGATACCTTCTTATTCAGATACTAACTAACCAGTGTTGTACAAAGTTTAAACTTATACATGCTGAGTGTGATTTAAAAAAAATTTTTTTAAGGTATTATTGACATACACTCTTATGAAGGTTTCACGTGAAGAAACAATGTGGTGACTACTTTTACCCTTATTATCAAGTCCACACCCATACCCCAATGCAGTCACTGTCCATCAGTGTAGTAAGATGCCATAGGAGTTCATATGGCTTTTTGAATCCGAGAAGTTGTATTCTTTGGGTAAATTCCAAGGAGTGGGATTCCCAGGTCAAATGGTATTTCTATGTTTAGTTTTTTGAGGAACCTCCGTATTGCTTTCCACAATGGTTGAACTAGCTTACATTCCCACCAGCAGTCTAGGAGGGTTCCCCTTTCTCTGCATCCTCGCCAGCATTTGTTGTTCTTAGTCTTTTGGATGGTGGCCATCCTTACTGCCGTGAGGTGATATCTTATTGTGGTTTTAATTTGCATTTCCCTGATGATTAGTGATGGAACATCTTTTCATATGTCTGTTGGCTATCTGAATTTCTTCTTTGGAGAATTGTCTCTTCATATCATCTGCCCATTTTTTAATCGGGTTATTTGCTTTTTGGGTGTTGAGGTGTGTGAGTTCTTTATATATTTTGGATGTTAACCCCTTGTCAGATAATGTCATTTACAAATATATTAACCCATACTGTAGGATGCCTTTTTGTTCTGTTGATGGTGTCCTTTGCCATACAGAAGCTTTTTAGTTTGATGTAGTCCCATATGTTCATTTTTGCTCTTGTTTCCCTTGATCGAGGAGATGCGTTCAGGAAGAAGTTGCTCATGCTTATATTCAGGAGATTTTTGCCTGTGTTGTCTTCTAAGAGTTTTATGGTTTCCTGACTTACATTCAGGTCTTTGATCCATTTTGAGTTTACTTTTGTGTATGGGGTTAAACAATAATCCAGTTTCATTCTCTTGCATGTAGCTATCCAGTTTTGCCAACACCAGCTGTTGAAGAGGCTGTCATTTCCCCATTGTATGTCCATGGCTCCTTTATCATATATTAATTGACCATATATAGTTGGGTTTATATCAGGTCTCTGTAGTCTGTTCCATTGGTCTATGGGTCTGTTCTTGTGCCAGTACCAAATTGTCTTGATTACTGTGGCTTTGTAGTAGAGCTTGAAGTTGGGGAGCATAATACCCCCAGCTTTATTCTTTCTTCTCAGGATTGCTTTGGCTATTTGGGGTCTTTTGTGGTTACATATGAATTTTAGAATGATTTTCTCTAGTTCGTTGAAGAATGCTATTGGTATTTTGATAGGAATTGCATTAAATCTGTAGACTGACTGCTTTAGGCAGGATGGCCATTTTGACAATATTAATTCTTCCTGTCCATGAGCACGGGATGTGTATCCATTTATTGGTATCTTCTTTAATTTCTCTCATGAGTGTCTTGTAGTTTTCAGAGTATAGATTTTTCACTTCCTTGGTTAGGTTTATTCCTAGGTATTTTATTCTTTTTGATGCAGTTGTGAATGGAATTGTTTTCCTGATTTCTCTATCTGCTAGTTCACTGTTAGTATATAGGAATGCCACAGATTTCTGTGTATTAACTTTGTATCCTGCAACTTTGCTGAATTCAGATATTAGATCTAGTAGTTTTGGAGTGGATTCTTTAGGGTTTTTTGTATACAATATCATGTCATCTGCAAACAGGGACAGTTTAGCTTCTTCCTCGCCAATATGGATGCCTTTTATTTCTTTGTGTTGTCGAATTGCTCTGGCTAGGACCTCCAGTACTATGTTGAATAACAGTGGACACAGTGGGCATCCCTGTCTTGTTCCCAATCTTAGATGAAAAGCTTTCAGCTTCTCGCTGTTAAGTATGATGTTAGCTGTGGGTTTGTCGTATATGGCCTTTATTATGTTGAGGTACTTGCCCTCTATACCCATTTTGTTGAGAGATTTTAATCATGAATGCATGTTGAATTTTGTTGAATGCTTTTTCAGCATCTATGGAGATGATTATGTGGTTTTGTCCTTCTTTTTGTTGATGTGGTGGATAATGTTGATGGATTTTTCGAATGTTGTACCATCCTTGCATCCCTGGGATGAATCCCTCTTGATCATGATGGATGATCTTTTTGATGTATTTTTGAATTTAGTTTGCTAATATTTTGTTGAGTATTTTTGCATCTATGTTCATCAGGGATATTGGTCTGTAATTTTCTCTTTTTGTGATGTCTTTACCTGGTTTTGGTATTAGAGTGATGCTGGCCTCATAGAATGAGTTTGGAATTATTCCCTCTTCTTCTACTCTTTGGAATACTTTAAGGAAAATGGGTATTAGGTCTTCACTAAATGTTTGATAAAATTCAGCAGTAAAGCCATCTGGTCCAGGCATTTTGTTCTTAGGTAGTTTTTTGATCACCAATTCAATTTCATTGCTGGTGATTGGTCTGTTCAGATTTTCTGTTTCTTTCTGGGTCAGCCTTGGAAGGTTGTATTTTTCTAGAAATCTGTCCATTTCTTCTAGGTTATCCAATTTGTTAGCATATAACTTTTCATAGTATTCTCTAATAATTCTTTTTATTTCTGTGGTGTCCATAGTGATTTTTCCTTTCTCATTTCTGAGTCTGTTTATGTGTGTAGACTCTATTTTTTTCTTTATAAGTCTGGCTAGGGGTTTATCTATTTTGTTTATTTTCTTGAAGAACCACTTCCTGCTTTCATTGATTCTTTCTATTGTTTTATTCTTCTCTATTTTATTTATGTCTGCTCTAATCTTTATTATGTCCCTCCTTCTACTGACTTTAGGCCTCATTTGTTCTTCTTTTTCTAGTTTCGTTAATAGTGAGTTTGGACTGTTCATATGGGATTGTTCTTTTGTCCTGAGATGGCCCTGTATTGCAATATACTTTACTCATAGCCCCGCCTTTGCTGCATCCCATAGATTTTGCAGTGTTGAATTATTGTTGTCATTTGTCTCCATATATTGCTTGATCTCTGGTTTTATTTGGTCATTAATCCATTCATTATTTAGGAGCATGTTGTGAAGCCTCCATTTGTTTGTGGGATTTTTCATTTTTTTTGCATAATTTATTTCTAGTTTCATACCTTTGTGGTCTGAGAAAATGGCTGGTACAATTTCAATCTTTTGAATTTACTGAGGCTCTTTTTGGGGCCTAGGATATGGTCTATTCTTGAAAATGTTCCATGTGCACTTGAAAAGAAGGTGTATTATGCTGCTTTTGGGTGTAGAGTGCTGTAGATGTCTGTTAGGTCCACCTGTTCTAATGCGTTGTTCAGTGCTTCTGTCTCCTTACTTATTTTCTGTCTGGTTGATCTGTCCTTCAGAGTGAGTGGAGTGTTGAAGTCTCCTAGAATGAATGCATTGCATTCTATTTTCCCTTTTAGTTCTGTCAGTATTTGTTTCACATACATAGGTGCTCCTGAGTTGGGTGTATAGATATTTATAATGGTTATATCTTCTTGTTGGATTGACCCCTTTATCATTATGTAATGTTCTTCTTTGTCTCTTGTGACTTTCTTTGTTTTGAAGTCTATTTTGTCTGATACAAGTACTGCAACTCCTGCTTTTTTCTCCCTATTAGTTGCATGAAATATCTTTTTCCATCCCCTCACTTTTAGTCTGTGTACATCTTTGGGTTTAATGTGAGTCTCTTGTAGGCAGCATCCCCGCCAACATTTGTTGTTGTTTGTCTTTTGGATGTTGGCCATCCTAACTGGTGTGAGGTGATATCTCATTGTGGTTTTAATTTTCATTTCTCTGTTTATTTCCTTGGGTTTAAAGTGAGTCTCTGGTAGGCAGCATATAGATGGGTCTTCCTTTTATATCCAATCATTGACTCTATGTCTGTTGATTGGTGCATTCAGACCATATATATTTAGGGTGATTATCAATAGGTATGCACTTATTGCCATTGCAGGCTTTAGATTTGTAGTTGCCAAAGGTTCAAGGTTAACTTCCTTACTGTCTTAATGTCTAACTTAACTCAGTATGCTATTACAAACAAAGTCTTAAGGTTCTTTTTTCTCCTCGTTTTTCTTCCTCCTCCATTCTTTATACATTAGATATCATATTCTGTTCTCGTTGTCTATCCATTGATTGACTTTGGGGATAGTTGATTTAATTTTGCATTTGTTTAGTAATTAACTGTTCTACTTTCTTTACTGTGGTTTTATTATCTCTGCTGACAGCTATTAAACCTAGGAACACTTCCATGTATAGCACAGTCCCTCCAAAATACAGTGTAGTGACGGTTTATGGGAGGTAAATTCTCTCAGGTTTTGCTTATCTGGAAATGGTTTAATCCCTCCTTCAAATTTAAATGATAACCTTGCCACATAAAGTATTCTTTGTTCGAGGCCCTTCTGCTTCATTGCATTAAATACATCATGCCACTCCCTTCTGGCCTGTAAGGGTTCTGTTGAGAAGTCTGATGATAATAGCCTGATGGGTTTTCCTTTGTATGTGATCTTATTTCTCTCTCTCACTTCTTCTTTTTTTTTTAATTGGAATAAGTCTGAAGCTTGTATTTTTTTTTTATTGATATACAGTCTCATTTTAGTTTCAGGTATACAACACAGAGGTACATTGTTACCCATATTATTAAATCCTCACCCCCACTTGTACAGCTACTATCTGGTAAAATAGAAGGAACTTGTATTTTTTTTAATTAAAACATTTTTAGAGCAATACAGGGTTCATAGTGAAATTCAGGGGAAGGTATAGATATTTTGCACATACCAGCTGCCCCCACACATACATAACCTCCCCTATTAGTAACATCTCCCACCAGAGTGATACATTTGTTAAAACTGATGAACCTACACCGACACAACAAATCACCCAAAGTCCATGGTTTACATTAGAGTTTACTTTTGCTGTTGTACATTCTATGAGTTTGGACAAATTTATGATATGAATTTACTGTTATAGTATCATACAGTAGTTTCACTGCTGAAAAATCCTCAGTTCTCTGTTTATTGATCATTCCTATATTCTTTTTTTTTTGGAATGTATAACATTGGTATTTTTTTTTTGCTATTATTAAATACAATGACATGAGCAACATTATGGTTAGCAGACTCCCCCTATTATCAAGTCCCCACCACATACCCCATTGCAGTCACTGTCGATCAGCGTAAAAGGACATTATAGAATCACTACTTGTCTTCTCTGCGTTATACTGCCTTCCCCGTAACCCCCACCCCACCTCCACCCCTGCTACATTATGTGTGCTCATTGTAATAGCCCTTTTTCCCCCTTATCCCTCCCTTCCCACCCATCTTCCCCAGTCCCTTTCCCTTTGTTAACTGTTAGTCCATTCTTGTATTCTGTGAATCTGCTGCTGTTTTCTTCCTTCAGTTTTTACTTTGTTCTTATACTCCACATATGAGTGAAATCTTTTGGTACTTGTCTTTTTCTGCTTGGCTTATTTCACTGAGCATAATACCCTCTAGCTCCATCCATGTTGTTGCTAATGGTAGGATTTGTTTTCTTCTTATGGCTGAATAATATTCCATTGTGTATATATACCACATCTTCTTTATCCATTCATCTACTGATGGACACATAGGTTGCTTCCATTTCTTGGCTACTGTAAATAGTGCTGCGATAAACATAGGGATGCATATGTCTTTTTCAAACTGGGTTACTGCATTCTTAAGGTAAATTCCTAGGAGTGGAATTCCTGGGTCAAATGGTATTTCTATTTTGAGTTTTCTGAGGAACCTCCATACTGCTTTCCACAATGGTTGTACTACTTTACATTCCCACCAGCAGTGTAGGAGGGTTCCCCTTTCTCCACATCCCCACCAACGTTTGTTGTTGTTTGTGTTTTGGATGGTGACCATCCTCACTGGTGTGAGGTGATATCTCACTGTGGTTTTAATTTGCATTTCTCTGATGACTAGTGATGTGGAGCATCTTTTCATGTGCCTGTTGGCCATCTGAATTTCTTCTTTGGAGAAATGTCTGCTTAGCTCCTCTGCCCATTTTTTAATTGGCTTATTTGCTTTTTGTTTTTTGAGGTGCATGAGCTCTTTATATAATTTAGATGTCAACCCCTTATCGGATATGTAATTTATGAATATATTCTCCCATACTGTAGAATATCTTTTTGTTCTACTGATGGTGTCACTTGCTGTACAGAAGCTTTTTAGTTTAATATAGTCCCATTCATTCATTTTTGCTTTTGTTTCCCTTGCCTGGGGAGACATGCTCATGAAGAAGTTGCTCATGTTTATGTCCATGAAATTTTTGCCTATGTTTTTATCTAAGAGTTTTATGGTTTCATGACTAACATTCATGTCTTTGATCCATTTTGAGTTTACTTTTGCATATGGGGTTAGACAGTAATCCAGTTTCATTCTCTTACATGTAGCTGTCCAGTTTTGCCAACACCAGCTGTTGAAGAGGCTGTGATTTCCCCACTGTATATCCATGGCTCCCTTATCGTGTATTAATTGACCATATATGCTTGGGTTTATATCTGGACCTCTATTCTTTTCCACTGGTCTATGGGTCTGTTCTTGTGCCAGTACCAAATTGTCTTAATTACTGTGGCTTTGTAGTAGAGCTTGAAGTCAGGGAGTGTAATTCACCCTGCTTTCTTCTTCCTTCTCAGGATTGCTTTGGCTATTCGGGGTCTTTTGGGGTTCCATATGAATTTTAGAACTCTTTGCTCTAGTTCATTGAAGAATACTGTCAGTATTTTGATAGGGATTGCATTAAATCTGTAGATTGCTTTAGGCAGGATGTCCATTTTGACAATAATAATTCTTCCTAGCCAAGAGCATGGGATCAATTTTCATTTATTAGTGTCCTCTTTAATTTCTCTCATGAGTGTCTTGTAGTTTTCAGGGTATAGGTCTTTCACTTCCTTGGTTAGGTTTATTCCTAGGTATTTTATTCCTTTTGATGCAATTGTGAATGGAATTGTTTTCCTGATTTCTCTTTCTGCTAGTTCATCATTAGTGTATAGGAATGCAATAGATTGCTGTGTATTAATTTTGTATCCTGCAACTTTGCTCAATTCAGATATTAGATCTAATAGTTTTGGAGTGAATTCTTTAGGGTTTTTTATGTACAATATCATATCATCTGCAAACAAGGACAGTTTGGGTTCTTCCTTGCCCATCTGGATGCCTTTTATATCTTTGTGTTGTCTGAATGCTGTGGACTAGTACCTCCAGTACTTTGTTGAATAAAAGTGGGTAGAGTGGGCATCCTTTTCTTGTTCCCGATTTTAAAGGAAAAGCTTTCAGCTTCTCGCTGTTAAGTAAATTGTCGGCTGTGGGTTTCTCATATATGGCCTTTTTTATGTTGAGGTACTTGCCCTCTACACCCATTTTGTTCAGAGTTTTTATCATGAATGGATGTTGAATTTTGTTGAATGCTTTTTCAGCATCTATGGAGATGATCATGTGGTTTTTGTCCTTCCTTTTGTCAATGTAGTGGATAATGTTGATGGATTTTTTAATGTTGTACCATCCTTGCATCCCTGGAATGAATTCCACTTGATCATGATGGATGATCTTTTTGATGTGTTTTTGAATTCGGTTTGCTAATATTTTGTTGAGTATTTTTGCATCTGTGTTCATCAGGGATATTGGTCTGTAATTTTCTTTTTTTGTGGTGTCTGTGACTGGTTTTGGTAATAGAGTGATGTTGGCCTCATAGAATGAGTTTGGGAGTATTCCCTCCTCTTCTACTTTTTGGAAAACTTTAATGAGGATGTGTATTAGGTCTTCACTAAATGTTTGATAAAATTCAGCAGTGAAACCATCTGGTGCAGGTCCTTTGTTCTTAAGTAGTTTTTTGATTACCAATTCAATTTCTTTGCTGGTAATTGGTCTATTCAGATTTTCTGTTTCTTTCTGGGTCAGCCTTGGAAGGTTGTATTTTTCTAGAAAGTTGTCCATTTCTTCTAGGTTATCCAGTTTGTTAGCATATAATTTTTTGTACTATTCTCTCATAATTGTTTGTATTTCTGTAGTATCTGTAGTGATTTTTCCTTTTTCATTTCTGATTATGCTTATGTGTGTAGACTCTCTTTTTTCCTTGATAAGTCTGGTTAGGGGTTTATCTGTTTTCTTTATTTTCTCAAAGAACCAGCTCCTGGTTTCATTGATTCTTTCTATTGTTTTATTTTTGTCCATTTTATTTATTTCTGCTTTAATCTTTATTATATCCCTCCTTCTACTAACTTTGGGCCTCATTTGTTCTTCCTTTTCTCATTTCATTAATTGTGAGTTTAGACTTGAGAAGAATGTGTATCTTGTTGCTTTTGGATGGAGTGTTCTGTAGATGTCTGTTAGGTCCCTCTGTTCTAATATGTTTTTCAGTGCCTCTGTCTCTTTACTTATATTCTGCCTGGTTGATCTGTCCTTTAGAGTGAGTGATTTGTTAAAGTCTCTTAAAATGAATGCATTGCATTCTATTTCCCCCTTTAATTCTGTTAGTATTTGTTTCACATATGTAGGTGCTCCTGTGTTGCGTGCATAGATGGGTATAATAGTTATATCCTCTTGTTGGACTGACCCCTTTGTCATTATGTAATGTCCTTCTTTGTCTCTTGTGACTTTCTTTGTTTTGAAATCTATTTTGTCTGATACAAGTACTGCGACTCCTGCTTTTTTCTCCCTATTAGTTGCATGAAATATCTTTTTCCATCCCTTTACTTTCAGTCTGTGTATGTCTTTGGGTTTGAAGTGAGTCTCTTTCAGGCAGCATATAGATGGGTATTGTTTTTTTATCCATTCATTGACTCTGTCTGTTGATTGGTGCATTCATACCATTTACATTTAGGGTGATTATCGATAGGTATGTAGTTATTGCCATTGCACGCTTTAGATTTGTGGTTACCAAAGGTTCAAGGGCAATTCCCTTACTATCTAACTGTCTAATTTAACTTACTTCCTATACTATTACAAACATGACCTAAAGGTTCTTTTTTTCTTTTTTTTTCCTCCTTTTCTTTCCTCTTCCATTCTTTGTATGCTAGGAATCCTATTCTGTACTCTTTGTCTTCCCTTCGATGACATCTGTTTAGCCTTAGGAATACTTCCATCTATAGAAGTCCCTCCAAAATGCACTGTAGAGGTGGGTTGTGGGAGGTATATTTTCTGCTTTTGCTTCTCTGAAAATTGTTTTATCCCTCCTTCAAATTTAAATGATAACCTTGCCGGGTAGAGTATTCTTGGTTCATGGCCCTTCTGCTTCATTGCATTAAATATATCATGCGACTCCCTTCTGGCCTGTAAGGTTTCTGCTGAGAAGTCTGATGATAACCTGATGGGCTTTCCTTTGAATGTGATCTTTTTTCTCTCTCTTGTTGCTTTTAAGAGTCTGTCTTTATCCTTGATCTTTGCCATTTTAATTACTATATGTCTTGATGTTGTCTTCCTTGGGTCCCTTGTGTTGGGAGATCTGTGCACCTCCATGGCCTGAGAGACTATCTCCTTCCCCAGATTGGGGATGTTTTCAGCAATTACCTCCTCAAAGACACTTTCTGTCCCTTTTTCTCTCTCTTCTTCTTCTGGTAATGCAAATAGTGTTCCGTTCAGATTGGTCACACAGTTCTCTCAATATTCTTTAATTCTCAGAGATCCTTTTTTCTCTCTGTGCCTCAGCTTCTTTGTATTCCTCCTGTCTACTTTCTATTTAAGTTATCATCTCCTTCACCGTATCTAATCTGCTTTTAAAACTTTCCATTGTATGTTTCATTTCTGATACTCTATTCCGTAATGATTGGATCTCTGACCGGAATTCCTCCCTGAGTTCTTGAATATTTTTCTGTACGTCCATGAGCATGTTAATGATTTTTATTTTGAAATCCCTTTCAGACAGATTCATGAGGTCGATTTCATTTGAATTTTTCGCAGAGGTTGTATTAATAATTTTACTTTGAACCAGATTCCTTTGGCATTTCATTTTTGTATATGGTGCACTCTAGTGCCCAGAAGCTCTACTCTCTGGAGCTGCTCAGCTCCTGAAGCAATGTCAGGGTTCACAGGAGAGCATATTGGTGTCTAGGGGGAGGAAGAGCTGTTTCCTGCTTCCTGGCTGCTATGCCTGTCTCCACTACCAGAACCAGTGGGTCGAGCACACAGGTATAAGCCTCTGTGCTTTGTGTTTGTAGTTGCTGTTGATGGGGCTTCTCTCTGGATGGCCTAATGCCAGGGTAGGGTTTGTCAGTTTGCGAGCCAGGTGGGGCTGGCCAGGAGAAAGGCTCAGTAGGCTGTGTATCACAGAGGGAGTCCTTGGAGCTCAGTAGCCAGCCAGGGACCTGGAGCTCCTGAAAATTGTGAAAGTTCCCAGCCTGTTGGGCAGAGTGCACCCAGACATTTTTGTCTGCCTGTCCTTTCTCCTGAGCAGTAAGCTCTGTGAAATCCTTGTCCCTTTAGCAGCCTTCTTGCTGTTAGGAAGTCTCTCAGACTGCCCACCTTTCTTTTGTCCCAGAGCAGCCGATATGGATCCCTGCTTTCCACAAGTGGCTAGAATCTCAGTCTCTCCAGGTATTCTGTGTGTCTTAGCTTTCCAACCCTGTAAACATGAGAGTACCATGAAAACACCATGAAATGTAGGTTTGTGCTCCCAGATCAGATCCCTGGAGTTAGGTATTCAGCATTCCCAGGCCTCCACTCCCTTACTGCTCTGTTTCTCTTCTTCCCACTGGTGAGCTGGGTTGGGAGAGGGACTTGGGTGCTGCCGGGCTGTGGCTTTGGTACCTTACCCTGTTCTGTGAGGTTTATTCTTTTCTCCAGGTGTATGCAGTTTGGCGCAGTCCTCTTTCCTGTTGCTCTTTCAGGATTAATTGCATTAATTATATTTTCGTATTATATGCGGTTTTAGGGGGAAGTCTCTGTCTCACCTCTCACGCTGCCATCTTTTTCCGAGTGTGATTTTTAAGGTAATAAAGATAAGGTAATGTATGGAACACTAGACTTTGTGTTAAAAAACAATAATCACTAACTGGATAAACTTGACTTAACTGTTACTTTTTAAGTTCATAAATATGTGGTTATGGGGATTTAGAAGGATATGATAACAGATATCTTTTATTTCTTTCATTGATATTTATGCCAAAAACTCCATAAGGAAGACATTTTTACTTTAGCATTTGGGAACCTCAGAGAGAGAATCAAAGACTGACAGAGTATTTCCAGTAATATGAAGGGGGAAAGAGGACTTCTTTTACACCAGTCAGCTGCCACTTGAGTGAGGATGTGCCACCAAACAGTCTTTCTCTATTATAAGATGATTTATGAATATTATTATATACCCAGCTTAGCACTTTCACTGCTGTTAGGTTAATTGCCATAAGCTCATGAGATCTGTAACCTTACATGTAATAAAATCTGAAAAGACTTTAAAAAATGTGATTTCCAATCATCCAGCCCTCTAATATGAATTTATTTACAACCACTTTGACTCCGGGAACTGTTTAGTTCTAATCACACATGACAAGTAAGATAATTTAGCATAATAAAATTGCACCTTTTTTACATCCGTGCCAATTATATGCCTGAGGCAGAGCAGGTACCAAACTAAATGCTTTTGCAAATTCCTGTGACTTCATTTAGGGAGAAACGGTTATCTGTAAAGTAACCCAAAATACTGAGAACACATGACATTTTTAAAAGGGGTTCTGAAGCTTACAATGAACTAACATTGCACTTGAAATAACACTGAATAGTTACTAAAAGAATTGTGCCTGTGCAAAAGCATGTCACTAAAATCATTTTGAGAATAAGTCTTCAAAAATATGATTCTGGAATCTTATTATCCCTTTCTGCAGCCTTAGCGTGTATTTAGGTGATTTAAAGCCATATACAATGTTCAGATCTAAGTGAGCAAAAACCCCAGACACGGAGATGAAAACATCTGTTAATTCTAAGCTGTCTGGGGTTATCACTTTTCAAAGGTGTTCCCTGCCCAGTGTTAAATGTCTGGTGCTAAAAGTGATAAGCAAACAATTCTGTCAATAGACCATTTAAGTTCCTTACCCTGTTCTTCTCAAAATGACAACACGCCTTGACTCACGCAGCAATTCCCCAGTCCTCTCTCCTTGGGTTTCCACAGGGCCCGTTAACTGCTGAAACTGGGCCCAGCGCCCATGATCACATGATCTGGACATTGCAAGCCACACCGGAGAGGTACATTAACTCATCCCTCTGTCTCTAGGAAGGGCAAAAAGTGCCCAAATATTTCCGGAAGACTCATTTTGCATCTTAATAAGAGTGAAACACTTAGGGTGTGGGAATTTCCTTCAGGAACTCGTTTGCATGCTTTTGGGCTATTTCTATGGTAATACGGCTGCAACAGCAAATAAATGTTCTAAAGTGTTCTCAGCGGAGCCGGCCACACAGCCGGATTAGCACAGGACTAGCATCAGGCATCTAGCTGTTACAGAGTCATTACTCTCCCTGAGAAAGTTCCTTCCACAGATTAAACAACCCCATAGAATATAACCATTTTTATCTAATTTTACATGAAGAAGCACTTCTGCTCTCAGTATTTTTCCATCTCGCCCCACCCTTCAACTTCCCTCTCCATTCTTTCCTTTCACTTTTTAAATGCTGTTCCCTTTTTCCATGTCCTGCTCTCGACCCTCCACCCTGGGTGACGACACCGCTAACCCTCTAGCCGGCTACCTTGGCACCATCTTTTCCCTGACCCTTTGCATTCTATTGGATGCGAAATTTTGTAATTATTGCTGTAAAAATGACTCCTGAATTAGTCTCTCTTTTCCATCCTGTTTACTGCTATCTTACTTCAGGCTTTTATTATGATTTGCTTGGATATAAAGTCATTCCCCTATTCCTCTCCTTGATTTGGTTTCTCTCCAGCTCCCAAGGATATCTCTGCTGTCAGAGCAGTCACCACAAAGCCCAGCTTGGCTCTGATCCTGCACCTAAACTGCAGCAGTTCCACACTAGCTGCCAAGGCATGCAGCCTCCGTGACCTGGTCTTATACCTTCCTCTTCCCCCACTGCCAACACCCATCTCTTGACATCTCACTTCCAGCCTCCCTTCTAGCTTGGCCATCCACTTTTTTTCTTTCACATGGATGACAATCTTTCTAAACTATACAAAATTTTCTGAACATGCTACATTTTCTTACATATTTTTTCTCATTCCATATTTTTGCAATCTTGTTTTCTTCATCTAAAGTTTTACTCTTCCAGTATTTACCTATTGAAATCTGACTTCTAATTAACCAACCAACTAATGAATCAACCCAGCAATCAATAATAATAGCAGCTGCTCCTAACACATCAGGACCATTGTGAGCCTCCTAAATACATGGTCTCGAATCCCTTCCCACTAGGAAGATATTATTACATCCATTTCACAGGTGAAGAAACTGATATTCGGTAATGTTATTGATTTTTACTCTGGGCTGCACAGCTAATAAGTGGTATGTGGCACATTCTGTAGTTACCAACTTAATGCTCTTTCTTCCTTTTTGTCTTTAGCAGAACCTGTTTTTTTTTTTTTTTGCTGGTAGAGGGGGTATGGGGTAAACAGCGTGACCAGCTAAAACAAAACAAAACAAAAAACTGCATATCCCAACCTCTCCTACAGCAAGGAGTGAGTTTGGGGGCATAGTTCTAGCCAAGGAACTTAAGTGGCAGTCTGCTGAGGATTTGGGCAACATTTTCCTGTCTCTTCCATGACTCTGTCTTCTTTCTAATTCTTGAGGAATTGGGACTGCATTGCCTGGTGAAGCAGGAATCAGCCTGAGACTATGGGACTGAGGGTCGAACACTAAGAAAGGTAGAACAAAAAAGATGAAAAGAGCCTGGAAAGGAGGCTGGGACTGGGAGCTGCTTCCCTGTCACCTGTCCAGAAGTTCTTTTTGGGTAAAAGGACGAAATTTTAACTTGGTTAACTTTAAGAAAACATTGGGTTTTCTGTTGCCTGTATCTGAATATGACTCCTAACTGGTCCATGATTGAAATGGGTTCCATACCTAGATCTGTGTGATCCAGACCCTTCTTTAGACTCCATTATTACTGTGTCCCTCATGGAGCAAATTAAACCTTACCTGATTCCTCATCTCAGAAATAAATATTTATTTCTGCTGTACTCAGTAAAATTCTCACTTACTTTTAAGGCTCTTGTGATTTCCTCTTTTGTTTGGAATTTTTACTGTAGACTATAAATTCCTCAAGAACACAGTCTATAACTTCCTTCTCTATGCATAAAAAAACACTGAATGAAGGTTTACTATGTTGGATTAAAATCTATACAACTCACTGTAGAGTTTTCTATTATCTGAGTATTCTGTGAATTAGTTTAATCTTCCTTAAATTTGATATGGACATAAATGTAACCCAAACCACACTGATTTGAGTTCCCACTTAGTCTGCCAGAAACCAGCTCCCTTGGCTTTTCCTGAGAGTTTCAGATTTTTGCTCAGGGGTGCTTAGAAATGAGGCCCCCTCCGACTGGTTCTTCTGCTAGCCCTCCTCATATTCCCCTGATCTGCTGCCGCTGGTGCCTCTGAGCCTGCCACCCTGTCCATTCCAGACTCCAGAGAGGAAACTGCTTTCACTACCCCTTTACTCAGTCCTAAAGCACTTAAAGGGTATGCCTTTAAAGAAAACAATAAAGGAGTAGGGAATGAGGCAATGGAAGGAAAACAGAATATTTACAGCTACTCTAGACCCAGACCCACTGGCTTCCAGCTTTTTCTTTCTTGGCCACCACACCAGATTTCCCATGGCTCTAAGGCTGAGATCCAAATAGACCACTGGCCCCAGAGAAAGTCCAATCATTTTCTTCCTTATCTCACCTTAAGGCCTCCTTCCCCTAGGCTTCCAGTTCCTCATTGCCTATGATCGTTAGTGGAAATAATTTTCTTTTAAGGGATGCCCAAGCCTCACCCATAGTGAGCCTGTGGTGCTGACTAGTATCTCACATGCAAATTTGGGTTGATTTGAGTTGTTCTGATATCTGCAGAAACTTTGTTATATGAATACAAACCTGATTATAATCTGAGGATAGTGGCTAGATTATATTTTGGCTATTCTACATCATAACTGGTTTCCAATAGCTGATGGATTTTCTTAGCAATATTCCAACATTGTCATTGTCAATTTTGTTAATCACTATGACACTGAGATATTATCACTAATTTTCACAAGTAACAACTGAAATTTTAAAATGAGGTTCTCAATTTCAAGTGGTTTAAAGAGCTAAGATATATGTACAGATAGATTTTTAAGGTACTTTGTGGAGAAGGAAAGGAATGGGTATCAAGTCTGGGGTTGGAACTTGAGGGCATGTTAGGGATGAGGGTCATGCTAAATAAAAAACCATGAAGAAGAAGAGAGGAGGATGGACAGGAAGAGAAGTAGAATGACAGGAAGGAAGGAGAAAAGGAGAAAGAGAAGGGAGGAAGAAGAGAGAGAGAAAAAGAGAGAGAAAGACCTTTCCAGTGGAAACTATTCATTCTTATAATTGATATTTAGCAAGATTTAATTAAAGTCATGTGAATAATATCCTTGTATTCTCATACATGTTGTTCAAACGGTGCTCTGTGCTCAGGGACAGGAATAGAAGTTCAAGAGATGTCGCTATCGAGCAATTATTTAGAAACAGAGGTTGAAAGCAAGTATTTTTTCAGGCACAAAAGTTATATAATCAACAATTCAACTGGAAGAAATGGATTTCTTTTATACATGGCCAGTACTCTACACCATATATATTTTCTCAACATTCTATTGGTCAGTCTATCATTTTGTAATATTTCTTGATACCTTGTTATCAACTTCAAACTGAGATAGGTTTCGATGACATATTCTGATCTGAAACAGCTATAGCAGAGAGTTGGAAAATGCATTATTATTTTAAATCTTTAAAAAAAATGGGACACTCCAAGTGTGCTCCATGAGACTAGGCTCATGCAACAAGTCGTGGAGTTATTTGGCCTCGGAATTCAGTCGTTCAGAGAGAGCTGCCAAGTGTGCCTTGCCGGCTGGGGAGTCAGCTTGCTTCACTCTTCTTTGGCCTCCAGAAGGAGGGCTGTCTGCAGTCTCTGCAAAACTTAAGATAGTTCTTCCTTCTGAGAAGGAGACCCTCATTCGCTGTATGATCCCTTCCTGGAATCTTAAAGGGACAGACTAGATACTAACTGGAAAGCAAATAATGCAGAGAATTTGAGGAATGTATTATAATGATGATTTTTATGAATGAATTTATAATGATTGTTGGCTAGCATATAGACATTCTTGGCTGGCTAAAGGATAGATGGGATAAACTCTCCATTTTTTTCCAATTCTAGAATATTTGATATCTTTGGAGATAAGTTCTTTCAAATTGAGTGATTATTGAATATTTAATTTATATGTCTTCCAGGTTGGAATGTATCAATTACTATGAAGAATATCATTGATTTGTAAGATTTAATTAAAGTCATGTGAGCCATACCCTGGCATCCTTATATGCAGTCTAAAAAACAGTGCTCTGTGCTCATGGATAAAGAGACAGCTCAAGAGATATGTCTTTGAAGAGAAATTAAGTAGGAATTAAGGTGGAATATGAAGGTGGATGCCTCAGTTTATTTCAAAGGAATTATGCAGGCCAACCTGGAAAAACGACCTTCTCTCCCTCTGTGTCATCTTGTTCCATGCTAGCAGAAAGCCCTCAGAACACAGAGCCTGCTTGTTTCTCCTTAGCAACTGTCAGTGCCTCCTGCTGGTCTTTTATTCAGCAGGAGAGGGAGTTAAGTCTTGATTATTAGATCCTCATTCCTCTCTTTCTCATCTCTCTCCAGCTCTGCTATTATAGAATTAATGCTAAATTGGTATTTATGCTGTCATTTATAGCTGATATCTAACAAGCTGAAATTTAGTTGGTTAAGTGTAAAAACTGCTTCCTTCCATCCTGCCCTCCCAAACAGTACTGTCAAGTATATAAGTACGATATAGAAGTATATTAATAGTAAGAGAAACATTTTTTGACATTTGATTTTTTTTCTAAAATAAGCAGCTCTTATCTTTCTAACTCAAGTATTATTTAACATTGTTTTGAAAGCTCATTGTAGATAAAGTACCCCTGAAAAATGTCCTGCTTCCCAGTGTTTCTGGACTTCTGTAAATAGCTGGCTACGGTCTTTGCCAGTGTGTTCCACTTTATCAACTTCATGAATATTCTGTCCCTTAGCATCTAGCATGGCAAACAGAAACTACTCTCAGTTTTTCAAATAGAAGAAAATTAATGCAGGGAACAGATTACCCAGGTGATGGGAAACCGAGAAGCTAAAGAAGGGTTGGTGAAGACAACCCAGAGAAGCTCTAACCCCCCTCAGACTGAAAGGTCAACAGATCAATGTGCGGTCACCAGAAACTAGAAGCTAGGTGCAGATTGGAGCTAGCATTAGACCAGTGACTGCTGAGGGCAAGGGGTGGGGGGTGCTTCCTAGCAGAAGCCGGAGCCCTGGAGGAGCCGTGGGCACTGACAGAGATTCCTTAGGGCACAAGAAGAGAGGGGAAGAAACACCCTAACTTCTCCTTGTAAGGAAAACTGTTAGGATAACAAAATCTTTCTAGTGGCTTTCAAAGACTCCTTCTGTGTTTTGATTCTGAGGGCAGAAACCAACTGAATTTTGTTTAACAGAGACATTCATGGTGCTACAAGATCAGAGTCAGTAAGTAGAAGGATTGGTTCATCATGGATCGGATACTATTTACTGGTGGACTAAAGCAAGGTTGTCTTTTTATCCTTCTTTCTTACATTATAATGTAAAATAAAATAATTTAATATACATTCTGAAAAGCTTTGATGTATACCCTCCCATTTGTCTGTAACAGAGAATAGAAAGCTAATAATAATAGCTGTATTTATTTATGCATTCTATGTGCAAAACTCTGTTCTAAGAGCTTTACATGTACTAATGATTTTAATTATCAAAACAATCTCATGAGGTGAGTACCACTGTTAGCCCACTTAATGGAAGAGGAAGTTGAAGCACTGAGAGGTTAGCTAATAGTCCACTGTTATAGGAGATGGTACAGTTGTGCTTTGGGGTCCCAGGACTGGCCTTTGTCATCAGCTCTGCTGAGTGATTATTGCTGCAAAGTTCTTAGATAAACTCTTCTAAAATGGAAAACTGTTTTCTTGCAGACATTGCCCACATGCCAGCACCTTACGCCAAGCCACCATCTTCTTACCTTCTTACCACTTCAGAGGACTCTGGACTCTTCTCCTTACCCCTGTTGTCCTCTTCAGTCTGTATTCTGCAGAGCAGCCAGAATAGCCTTTAAAAAACACAGCTCCTCTTCTCAAAGCTGTTTCTCATTGTTAGTAAAGACCTACATTACTTAAAATATCCTATCACGGGTTTGCAGTGGACAGGCATAAACCAGTGTGTTTAGAGTGCTGTGGGTTTCCTGGTGTGCCTGGGAAGTCATTTACTTACCTTTCCATCTCTTCTTGAAGGGACCTCTCTTATACTCAGAGGCCATGGGCAAGCTCTGTAAATGAGTCAGGCAAGTCATTCTGAAATCATCCTTACCTCCTGCTTACGGGAAGAGCATTGATCCTTAGGCAGCAGAGAGCTCCAGGAAGTCTGGAGCCCTGTGTGTCAGACTCAACTCATCCCTAGAGACCCCCTGAGGGCTGTGAGTCTGCCAGCACTCCTGGCAAAGAGACAGCCATTTTGTAATGTCTGTCAGCTGTGCTGTTTGCTTTGGCCTTTCCTGGGTAAATCTGGTGGGCAGGCAGGGCAACAAAGGGCACTCCTCAGACTGGAGTTGGGAGAGGCCGCCGGGGTGAGTCTGTAAGTAGCTGGGAGGAGTGTAGGGCAAAGAAAACTGGCTAATGACATATAAGAGCTAAAATTCACAGCCTGCTTATAGTTGAACTAATAGCAAAGGTTCAAAGAATGCTACAACGGGCCTTAACATGCAGGGAAAAATGTGGAGCACCCAGGGGACCAAGCATTTCATCCCTGTGGCAATGAACCATGCCAGGATTTCAATCTGATTGCTACTCTTAATTAGCAAAATAGCTTAGCTGCTTTATAGGTGTGATTAATAAATGGAGGACAGTGTGAAAATCTTGGCACTGTCTTTGGCTCGTCTAGCTGCATTCATATTTCTGAGAAATAAGGAAGAAGATTCATTGGTGCGTAAATATTTACTGGTTACTAAATAAAGGGCATGACAAGATATCTTAGGAAAAATATTGATGTTCTCATAGACTAGTTATAGCCAATCAAAATTACTAGAATAACTCAAGAAAATTACTAGAATAAGTCAATCAAAATTACTAGAATAACTTTTGTTTTTAATTGCATTATGAAGTTGGTAAAGGTGGGCTGTGCATGATGACTACAACTGGAATAGTTGTTATTATTAATTGTTAGTATTTCACCCTAAATGACTAATTTTACTCTCATATGACTAATTGTCATATTTTACTCTAAATTAGTTGCCATAATTCATCCCAAGACTTCACTGCTTATGAATTACATTAAGTCCTATCGGTTCTGTAGAAGAACTTTGAAACTCTTTCACTGCTTCAGACTTTATGCAGCCAAAATAATTACTGAAGACATTTCAGCCTGCCTTGTTTGCATTCAAAGGTCAAGACATCATTAATTACATGCACTATTAAAATGTTAACTCTTCAAATACCTCATTAATGGACATGTGTATTTAACTATTTACATATTTTTTATCTGAATCAATGAAAAATACATCTCCAGTGAAGAAAAAACTCATTTGTTTTATTGCACCTTGCATTGCAAGTCATCTCAATGCAGTACTTCATAAATATTTTTCCTTCTTAAATAATTGTCTGGAGAATGTTAGTTTTACTCTTTCCATAGAGCCAGTGTTGTAGAGGTCAAATTTTGTAGATGATACAAAAGAGTTTCCCCCCATGAATAATCACAAGCTCATGCAATTGGAAAGGTCTTCAAGAAATGACACAGTTCAGCCTGAAGCCAGATGGGTCCACTCCACACAGTGACAGTTATTCTGTTGTTTAGACCCCCTGAGACTGACTATCTGGTAGCCTGTCTCACGTTAAATCTTCTTCTCTTTTGTTGTTTATCCTATGAAGCTTTAGCTGATGTCTAATTTCTGATACTAAGAATTATGCCCATCTTGCTATGGTTTTTCTTTTGGGAGACAGAAGAGCTAGACAAAAGAAATGCTGTTTTGACAGTGACTACTGAGTGAAAACTGAGTGGGAGCTCAGGTTTGGCAATATTTTGCTATTTTAGATGTTTTAGTGCTTTTCGAGTGTTGATATAGAGCTGTCACACATTTAATTTATTTGAAAAAATTAAGGGAAGAATAATTGTGGAACGTTGCCTACAAATGACTGAAATTCTTACATGAATACTAATTCATTTTTTATCTAGTGTTGATATGAGAACACAACTCTTGTCTTGGGAGAAGTACTCTATTTCTTAAATTAGCTCCATAAATCTCTACATCCTTTTCAGTGGATTAAGATAAGTTTGCATTGGAAGTCTGAAGAGTCTGAAATTAAAATGTACTCAAAAGTATGTAAGTCGTTTTCTAAACTAAAGGCTTCCCTTAGAACTGCAATAGTAAAAGCAGTGACTAAATGTAAAGTGATAGCCAGATTTTGACAATAAGTGTAAATCCCAAACACAAATCATTATTTACTTATGTTAGCATTTAGCAAAGACACATGTTGAATTCTTGCATCTGACTTCTGTTCAGTGTTCATTCTGCTTTGTAAGTAGATGTTCCTTGTTTGATTAGTTTTTCCATATGAATATGAATTTTGAATTTCTATGTGTAATATAAACACCAAAAAACCTGCTTCATATTCTACCAGTGCATATTGGAAATATCTTGCTTAAATCAGTTAATGAACACAAAGCTAAATAAAAGCAAGCGTTTTTTTCTTTCTTTTTTTTTACCATAAACTATCATTTATTTAACAAGTATGAATTGTGTTCTGGTATTAAGCAGTCTGCTAGGTGGAGGAAGCATAGCTTATGATTGAAAATAATCTAGAAACATGTTAGAGTTTGACTTACAAACCAAAGCCCATTATTGAAATGGCCTCTGGAACTGACCGTATTTTTTAATCATGTGGTAAAAAGGAAAATAATTCAGAATATTTGGGAGCAAAGATGCAGGTAAAAGATTGTATTCAGGCTGTTATAAGGATAACTTAAATCCTTTTTTTTCTTGACAATTTATACAAAACAAAACTAAAGAAAAACAACCCACACAAGTTTGCTTGTGAAAATATGAAAAATATATTATTGCAGCACTATTTACAATAGCCAAGAAATGGAAGCAACCTAAGTGTCCATCAGTAGATGAATGGATAAAGAAGATGTGGTACATATACACAATGGAATATTATTCAGCCATAAGAAGAAAACAAATCCTACCATTTGCAACAACATGGATGGAGCTAGAGGGTATTATGCTCAGTGAAATAAGCCAAGCCGAAAAGACAAGTATCAAATGATTTCACTCATATGTGGAGTATAAGAACAAAGAAAAAATACTGAAGGAACAAAACAGCAGCAGACTCACAGAACCCAAGAACGGACTAATAGTTACCAAAGGGAAAAGGACTGGGGAAAATGGGCGGGAAGGGAGGGATAAGAGGGAAAAAGGGGCATTACGATTAGCAGACGTAATGTTGGAGGGGCACGGGGAGGGCTGTACAACTCAGAGAAGACAAGTAGTGATTCTATAGCATCTCACTACACTGATGGACAGTGACTGTAATGGAGTTGGTGGGGGGGGACCTGATGAAGGGGTAGTTTAATAACCATAATATTGCACATGTAATTGTAGATTAATGATACCAAAATAAATTATATTAAAAAAAAGAAAATATGAAAAATATTTAAACTGGACATGAGTTTTAAATAAAAGCTATCAACCAAGAAAAATATACAAGATAAAAAAATTAATGGGGGATAATTTTATCTCTAGATTTTTTTTGGCTAGAATGGAGGTACAACTTTTTCTCTTCTAAATTTTGGTAAATCTGGAATGATCAGTTTTGTAGAATCTAGAGGATTGACTGTAATTAAATATTGACATTTTTATGGCATGGACTCATAGGCTGAAGAGTGACACTGACCCTGAGAGAAGGATTTATGTATAAATATTTGAGATTTATTAAGGAAGTATTCCTGGGAAATCAGTTAGGGAGTGGAGGAAGTAGGGCCGAGGAGGGAGAGGAAGACAAGCAAGGGATAACTTTCAGGTGCTCGCACAGGGTGCTCTGGAACATAAATTACATCTCAGATTTGTTCCACTTTGAGGTAAGGATGGGCTGTCAAACTCCCACCCAGGGCAGTGCTCTGCTGTGCATTTTCCTAGGAATATCATGCCTCTCTGCCACCTCTGGTTCTCTGCATGGAAAACAAGGGCTCCAGCAGCTGAAGTTCAGTCCTCCCAAGAGAGGCTGCAAGAGGTTCTGGGTAATCCCCAGGGCTGTTTGCTTCACATTGCTGTCATAAATCTGCCCTAAATCTGCATTTAAATTGGGAAATGTGATTCTTCACGTTTTGCTGGGCCAAAGCATCTGTGATGAGGGTTCAACTATGAGACGAAGTTTGCCAGTCCAAGAATGCATTTAGAGCTTGGGTATTTGTGTAGAACCTGGGGTTGGAAGTTGGAGTGGATGGTGGGGTGGGGAACACTTAGGTGTATGTGATCAGGACTGGAAAGAAAAGGATGATGAAAGTTCTTAAAAAAATTGAAGCCTATGAAGGACAGAAGAAAAAAGCAAAATAATTCAGGTAAACCCAGAACATACTCATTATTAAGGGAGGATGCTTGGCTCAGGTAAACAGGGTCATTGCCCAGACTGAGAGAGAGGTTGCTTAGGAAACTCTCAGCTCACATTTGGAGCTACCAGAAGTTTCTGTGTGAGTCCAGAGAGCTTAACTTGGTCCCCAGGCTGGCAAGGAGCCTGCATCTCTAGAGGCTTAGGAAATCCGTAGAAGTGAAACTCAGAAGAGGCCTGGGATGACTGTAGGCCTAGCAATAAAGGACAGTGACCCTGAGTCAAGGCCAAAGGAGGGGCCAGCTGCCTCCAAGGAAAATAAAAATGAAGCCATCCAAGAACAGACTGTTTAAGGCTTTAAACCTGTGCCAAGTTTATTGAGGAATGTGAGACTGTGTACTTACAAATTACCTCAACATTATATAATTTGTATTCTGAAATTTTCTCACACTACAATAGAGATTCAGAGCCTTTTTGAAGGTTCCAGTCTATGATTCTATACCTAAATGGGTTGTGTATGTTAACGCAACCTTGAGGGTGCTGTGTTCCTGCGGACAGCATAAAGGTTAGTAATGTTGGGAAGAAAAGTGAGGAAAGAACAAGACGGTGATCTCTTTTGTGT
Source organism: Smutsia gigantea (assembly GCA_032199065.1). NCBI lineage: Eukaryota > Metazoa > Chordata > Mammalia > Pholidota > Manidae > Smutsia > Smutsia gigantea. The sequence goes on from JAVSCE010013720.1 coordinate 29,991, forward strand.
GTTTTTTGGGGAAGATATCCTGCCTTGTGATTATCCAGAAACTTATCCAAAATAAGTGTTGAGGGAACCCATTGGGAAGAGACTTTTATTCATGCCTGAAATTTGAGTTCCTCTTTGGAAACTGCATGTCTATTAGTTGCATTTGCATACTGGCAAACTATATTTACAAAGAAAAAAAATTCATAGTAGATAATAATTTATAAGTCTTCAACACAGAGGGCAAGCCTGCTCTGTGTATATTCCAGCAAACTATATGTGTGTGTGTGTGTTTAATTATTAAAGTATCATTGATATACAATCTTATGTTGGTTTCAAATATACAACACAGTGTTTCAACAGCTACCCATATTATTAAACCCTCACCCCCTCTAATGTGGTTACTATGTCTTAATGTAGTAAGATGGAAAACTCTATTTTTAACAAAAAAAAAAATAGAAAGCTAAGAAAGGGGACTACTTGACGTTGGTATTTTCATTTCCATTTCATTTTTGCTTCCAAGAAAATAGTATCATTAATAAGTATAATTTGAGTTCTAAGAGCTATCCCCTCTTTTACTATTCTTTTGAGTTGGGCACAGATGTTGGTTCAGTTTCTTTCACAAGGACCAGGAGATTATGAGCTCACACATTGTCTTAATACTCAAAAAAATAGTTCCCAAAAAGGTCAAGCAGTTTCTTCCCTGTGGGCCTGGAAGGTTATTTGTGTTAGACTCCTTCTTCTGCCCTCACAGGAGGTATTCCAAAAGTGTTTTGTTCTTTTAAACATATTTTTGTTATGGAAAATTTCAAACACATAAAAAAGGAGAGAATAATAAATAAGTACCCATGGCCCTGTAACCCAATTATAGGAAAATTATCACCTTGTGGATTATCTTGTTTCATTTATACCGTTATGTACTTCGATTTTTACCTGATGAATTATTTTGAAGCAAATCTCAGGTATCATTTGACCCACGTATGGCTCAGGTATTTATAAAAGGTGAGGTACATCACATGTCTCTTAAGTTTCTTTTAATCAATAGGTTCCCTTCTTTTCTCTTCTCATTCTCCTTTCCTCTCTTTCCATTTCTCCTTCTTTCCCTGACCTTTTATTTTTTTTAACGATTTGTGAAGAAACTCAAATCATTTGCTCTATAGAATTTTCCACAGTCTGAATTTTGCCAGTTGCATTCCAGTGGTGTTATTTAATAGATTCCTCTGTCCTCTTTCTTTTCTAAAAATTAGAAGTTAGACTGAGAAGCTTGATAATTCTTGTTTGATTTTTTTTCTAGATTACTAGATAAGTGGGGTTGCAGTTTATCTCTTTGTGATGTTAGCAGCTATGTGATCAATGCTTACATTCATTCATTCATTAGAAATCTTCTTTTTTAATTTATTATTTGGAATAGTTTAATAAAAAGAAATTTCTCCTGCCAATTCTTTGGCTACTCAGCAGTACAGCCTATAAACAGAAGACTACAAAAATGCTTGATTTTCCCTTGGTTCATTCATTTTCAAATAATGCACTGGTCCCAAAGATCGTAAGTGAGTTTTTTTTTTAACACATACAGGATTTATTTTAAACCACCACGGATTTATTATCCTTATTGATGCTTATATTGTCTCATCTTTGACCAATGGAAGAAAACCTCTTCGAGTTGACTTCCAAGTTCTTTTGCTGGTTCTGCTTCTTTGTTTTTTGTCATCAAGTGATGTGCCATTCTTAACCCTGCCATTTTCTGTTCCACTTTTGCATTGAGCCATTTCTCCAAAGTTCCCTGATTTCTTTCAGCAGGGAGGGTATTTAGGCACCACCGTTTTGGAATTGCTGCACTCAGTATGGTATGCATTAGTCATTGCTTTTAGGTCTTTGCAGAGGCTAGAGCTAGGAAATAAATTTTTAATTCTTTTAAGATGAAACACTTGTTAAATGCATCCATATATTTTCGGTTCAATTTTAGGACTACAGGAATTTTATGAAATTTTATTGATATTATATCTGCAGCCCATATCTAAAATACTAACTTCTAAGGACATTATTATAATTATTCATCTCCACTGAGCTACAATATCCACATAATAGCCTTGAAATAACAATGCCTATACAATATCAGCAATAAGATTATGTCAAAATGTGAGGGTTTTTAAAATGTTATTTTTGTCCTTAAAATTCATCTTTCTAGGGAAGTACAGTCAAAATATTGTGTTTTAAAGTCATTTAGAATAGCTCTTCTCTGATAGTTAATATGTTTAAATGATACCATACAGGGTTAATGTGTGACAAAATGGACCTTCATGTATACTTGTGAAATTTTTAATTAGTGTAGCTTAGCTAGATTTAGATTTTGTAGCAACAAAAAAATTGGTGCCTTGAAATTTTTCTATTCTTTAATTCAATAATTCTATCCCTGGGAATTTATCTTAAGGTTATAATGAAATATGTTACAAAGTTTCAGAGTAAACAATGTTCGTTAATGTTATTTATAACAAAAATGAGAAATACCCAAAAGAGAGAACAACAGGAAAAGGATTATGGAATGTATGAAAAGTAGAATATTATGTAGCTGTGAAAATACATCTAACATAAAGACCTTTAATAGCATGAAAAAAATGCTCATATATTATATATTAAAAAATTGGACACCAGACTTTATATACAGCTAAAAGAAAACCTATTTCTCTGATATCAGAACACTTATTTAGTCAACAAATGTGTAGGATTTTTTTTTCTCACACTGCTCAATTAATTCTCTGCTGCCAGCTGGGTATCCTACAATTCAGTTCAACTCTGCCATACTATCTACCTGCAATTAGCATCAGATCCCACAAATTAGGGGCTCTGTCCCACAAGACTGCCCCTACTTTAGATGCCAGTTGCAAGCTAGGTGTCCTGTATATCTGACTGACTAGCTATATGCCAGGGGTTCCCACAATCCCTTCTGCAGGTTAGATAATTGGCTAGAATGGCTCACAGAACTCAGGAAAACTGTCTACTCACAATTACTGATTTATTATAAAGGATACAACTCAGGAATAGCCACATGGAATTGATGCATAGGCAAGGCATTAGGGGTGGCAGGCAGCATGAACTTCCACACCCTCTCCAGGCATGCCAGCCTCCCCGCACCTTCATGGGTTTACCAACCAGGAAGATCTCTGAACCTATGTAGAGTTTTTGTGGAGGTTCCGTTACTTAGGAAAGACTAATGAAATCACAGGCCATTAGTGATTAACTTGATTTCCAGCCACTTTCTCCCTCTCCATAGGCTGAAGGTAGAGATAAAAATGTACCCTTCTAATCATGCCTTGGTCTTTCTGGTGACCAGCCCCCAACCTGAAACTATCTAGGGGCTCCTGACCACCAATCATCTCATTAGAAACATAAAGACACTCATCACTTCAGATATTCCAAGGGTCTTGGAAGCTCTTGTGTCAGGAATTTGGGTCAAAGACCAAATACTGGAACAAAAGATATTCCTAGCACCCTTATCACTTAGGACATTCCAAGGGTTTTAGAAGGCAGAGACCAAATACATATTTCTTATTATATCACAAAAGCATTATCCCAGTTTTAGGGAAAATATACATTAAAAAAATGACTGGAAGGTAATAAACCTTAATGTTAGTAGTATGGCAACTTTAATTTTCCTGCTATACTATGTTATTTCATTTTTAGTTATAATGTGCACTTGATAATTTTATAATAAAATTACTTTAAAAGACATAACTGAATTGTAATTAATTCAAAACTGGGAGATAATTTGTGTAAAGTGTTGTCTACTTGAGATAAAGAACAACTTTTATAAAAACTATCAAAAAACTCAAAGAGTATATTTTATATAAAATGAGAAAATTTACTTGGTAAAACAATCAACAAAATTATAAGGCAAATGCCAAATTCATTTCTTTAAGTTATTTCATGCACTATTCATAAAGGCATGATATCACTATTTCATCAAGAAAAAAACAAAACCACAATGGGAGAAGATAACTGCGTCACACAGTACATTGTAATTCAGTTATTGATAAACATAGGAAAATCTCACAGAAACCTAGTATATGATGATTTCCTCATTTTACAGAAGAGGAGAGCAAGGATCAAAAAAGTTAAGTCACTTCTTACATTAATAAGGACAAAATTGAGATTCATCCTTCTGATTTTGGACTCAGCCCTCATGCTCCAGCAACGGCAATGACATAAACATGACATTTTGTGGCTCACCCTTATAGCCAAGTGTTCTTGAAGTTAGAATGAAGAATATTCTCCCTTCTCTAAATACCAGACTTTCACTAAATTTAAATTAAATTGTGTGACTCAGTTATTGCTTGGCTCTAAATAGAGCATACTCTTGGCCACTAAGCTTTCAATGTTAACAAAATAATTACATGTTCATCTTTATGAAACGAAAATGTCTTTTAAGCTGTTCTTCAGTCTAATTTGTAGAGTATGTCTTATGATTGTGCATATTTTGTTTAATTAACCACTCAATCTAGAAGCAACATAGAGTATATTTTTGGGGTATTATTAATATACACTTACATGAACAACATTGTGGTTACTAGACTCCCCCTATTATCAAGTCCCCACCAAATACCCCATTACAGTCACTGTTCATCAGCATAGTGAGATGCTATAGAGTCACTACTTGTCTTCTCTGTGCTATACTGCCTTCCCCATTATGTCTGTTAATCGTAATGCCCCTTTTCCCCCTTATCCCTCCCTTCCCACCCATCCTCCCCAGTCCCTTTCCCTTTGACAACTGTTAGTCCATTCTTGGGTTCTGTGAGTCTGCTGCGGTTGTGTTCCTTCAGTTTTTTCTTTGTTCTTATACTCCACAGATGAATGAAATCATTTGATACTTGTCTTTCTCCACCTGGCTTATTTCACTGAGCATAATACCCTCTAGCTCCATCCATGTTGTTGCAAATGGTAGGACTTGTTTTCTACTTATGGCTGAATAATATGCCATCATGTACATGTACCACATCTTCTTTATCCATTCATCTACTGATGGACACTTAGGTTGCTTCCATTATAAAGAGTAATTTTGTGACTTTCACACATTTATTTGTTAAGTTGTCCTCTACATGCATTCAAATATGAATACAAAGTTCAGGCTTTAAACACTTATGGAGTGATACTCTGCTTCACCCTCCACTGATGGCCAATTGGTTTGATGACATATGATCATAAATTCAAAACACATTCCCATGCTAAAAAATTCTGATTTATTCACTAGGGTTTTTTACATACAAACTACAAATCAGCAGGTATCTTAACGTTGTCTTCATTTTGTAGCATTGTTTCTACCAGAGTTAAAAAGAAAGTGCCATTATGATCTAAAGAAAAGCTATGGCTATTTTTTAATTTTATGTAATGTTGGGGGAAAAAACCCTCATTTTTTTGAAGGTGTATGAGAAGAAAGTGCCTATGGCCAGGATTGTCGCCTGGCCCTGGTTGGCTTGCTCACAGTACATGTGGGCACAATACATTGTTATTGACCCTATGTAAAGAGCTCCACCCAGGGCTCTGGGCTGCATGGCTACAGGAGAGCAGAGGCTGGAGTGGTGGCAGCACCGAGGACAGAGACTGAGACTGCTGCAGGGGCAGAGAGGCCCAGAGGCAGAGACCGGCTTGCGGCATGTAGACTCGCTCTAGTGGACGGAATGGTAGTGACTGACCTGACACCATGGGAATAAAGTTGGCTGTAAACCCTTTCACGCCAAGAGCATTCCACTATGCTTTTTTTTTTTTTTTCAGTCTTACTGACTCCACAGGGAACTTGCTTGGGGCTGGAACCCACTGGCAAAACAGTAATTATTCTGGAAAAAAACACCACAGAAATGGACTTACATGTTACAGACAGGAATCAATGATTTACAATAGTTTTTTCCTCCCCAAATCTTCAGAAATGTGTTATCACACATTCTCATCAGTAACAGAAGCCCTAGTGTGGGTATAATGGACTCTCCAGGAGGTGGTTTCTTATTTAACTAAGTTTCCTTGCTGACTCTGATAAGCCCACTTTCCAAAGGACAAGGCCCCTGAATAATAGTGTGTCTTCCCAATAGGTTTCAGCCCTGGGCAAGTTCACTATGGATTCAATGAGACCAAATAAATAACAGTAGAATGTTCTTGGGGTGAAAGCGTTTATACCCAACTTTATTTCCACAGTGGCAGGTCAGTCACTAGAATCCTGTCCACTCGGAGTGAGTCTGCATGCGGCAAGCGGTCTCTGCCTCTGGGCCTCTCTGCCCCCGCAGCCATCTTAGTCTCTGTCCTCAGCACTGCCACCACTCCAGCCTCTGCTGCTCTGCTCTCCTGCAGCCTTGCAGCCATGCCAGTATGTCACCCAGAGCACTGGGCAGAGCTCTTTATATAGAGTCAGTAGCAACATATTGCCCACACATGTGTAGTGAGCTAGCCGACCAGGGCCAGGTGAGAATCGCCACAGGAACCTTCACTTTATCCACATAGTGCTTCTCAAATTTGAACGTGAATAGCCTAGGCTCTTGTTATGTTGCAGATTCCATTCAGTAGGTCTGAGGTGGGACCTAGAGAGTGTGCATTTCTAACGATCTCCCAGGCAATGCCAACGCTGCTCAGCCCACAAGCCACACGTTTCAGGTCAAGGCAGTATAACCACCTTTCAGCTGTTAATCACCAATAGATGCTGCACATCTCTGAACCCAATTATGGGTTTGACGCCTTTGTCTTTACCTGGTCTGTGATTGGGTTCTGTTTTGCTTTTAAGGAATTACCTCCAAGCACAGGGGCGATTTAAGAATTTATGGATTTATTTGCCACAACTTTAAAAGTTTTTTTAGTGTTTCCTGCCAATATCTTTCCATTACATACACAGTCAGGAATGATACCAAGAAAGAAGAAGAATGAGAACAGATTTTGCATTTGGGTTAGCAGTAGCAGCAATAATTCCTGCATGAACCCAACGGTGGAATAAGTGAAATTGCTGAAGGGTCCCTTTAACTCTGTGCTTAGATCGGTAAGTGGGCCCTGATCCCTAGAACTCCGGTGCTTCCTGGTGCTGCTCCGTATCTGCTTTTTGTCTCCAGGATGTCCCACTTTCCTTTTCTTAACTTCCCTTCAAAACCACCTGTCATGGTTTAATCCATAAATTTTTTTGAATACTTAATTTTGCAAAGTGGTATGAGCACTGAAAGGAATCAAAGGCCACTGCTCTTAAGCTGTTTAATATATATTTTTTAAAGACATAAAAAATAAATAATGAAGGAGTTCCAGAACAGCCCTGTGCTTAATTTTTATCCAGCGCATGAACTGCCCTACCACATTGTGAGTAACTATTTATCCAGCCTCTGAGTTGTTCCAGGTACAGAAGGCTCACTGAGTACCAGGGTAGCCCATGCCAACATTGGTCAGCTCTTATTGTTAGAAAGTTCTTATTTACACTGCATTATTCCTTCTGTTAATTATCAGATACATAATCTTGTAGAAGAAGAAAAGTTATGTTCTGTTGGAGAAGGCTAGTGTGAACTTTCAGAGGAGAAGGCATTGGGCAAAATATTGCATTTTGCTAGAATTTAGGGAAGAGAAGTGGGGAGGGAAATATGTTTGTCCTCTTAGAGTTACACTTCCCAATTGTTTACCTGAACCCTCCAATTTATGCCTCAGTGTTAAGGGGTGTCTCTATTTTAAATACTGCAGAACAATCAACAATATATCAGATACCCTGGTATCATTCCATAGACTATATTTGAGATGATAAGTAGAGAGATTTTTGGATTCCTTTCATTTATAAAGCAGATGATTATCCACCCACTACAGCAGGGTCTGGTCTAATTCAAAAAGGCCAGATTTATCCAAAATGCAAAGGAAATAGGCAGACACACAGCTATTTGGAGAATAGTACAAGTGTTGAGGTAAAATATTAAAATGGCTGAAGAGAAGAGCTTTAAGCCATGTGCATTTGCTGCAGAAGCTAGTCAACTACAGTGGGAGCTGGTCAGCCTTCTGTTACCCATTTGGATGGAACAGCTCCTATTTAAAGCCATGAACCTAGGTATTAACTTTATGCAAGGCAGATGTCTTTGGGTATTCTCTTCTATGGAGACCAAAGACACCAGAAATACAGTTCAGAATATAAATGGTATACATATGTAAGAAAATGGAAAAATATGGGTGTGTCAACAGTTTCCATCTGAATTCTTCTCAGGAAGAGTATGGCATTTGTGTTGGAAAAATACATTGACAATGTGTGGGGTAAAGCGAGAGAGGGGTCTTCTAGTGGCCTGGAAGTGCTGGGATCTCACTGAGGAAGTTGGGGAAATATTTGCTAGTTAATCTGGAGGAGATGGAAAAAGAGAGGACTAAAGGAGGAACTTAAATAGCAAAGCCTGAAGACTGGTTGGAGGCCATGCTCCAGATGTACCTACCTTGTAGCCACAGTAAATCTTCAAAAGATATAACAATACAAAAATTAACACAATGCATGAAATGAGTGGATTTTGGGAAACTGGTGAAGGGGTTGTGTTTTGCATCTGAAGTATCATGGAATTTTACAACTACAGAGCCAAAGAACACTGGCTTGTGACAGCATAGAGAGGCGTGAGAAAGTAAGCCAGAAGAATTTGCCAAAATCATGGAGTAGGCTCCTGACTGAGAACGGGGTTTAAGATCAAGTCTAACCAGATCACTTGGAGGCAAGAGGTCCTCAGCTGACATTTAGATTACACATAAAAAGAACTTGAACCTAAGTAAGTATCCACCTGAAGCTAATATTTTAACATTTCTTTTTCTCTTGTTTAAAATGTCTGCTTTGACAGGTAGATTGTCTTCTAGAACAGGAAGCACCCCCAACTGTGTTTATGCCATCAAGTTGCCGCTTCTACAAAACCGGAAGGTTTTCTAAGTCCTACTTTTCTAAATGTTTAATTTCCTTCCCTTATCTATTGTTTTTAAACAAACCTAAATTCATTTTGAAATGCTTTGAGACCCAGAGCACATAAAACCCAAGGTCGTATTACTCAACTTCCAGTTCATCTACATTTTGAACATGGAGGCATAATAGCTAAAAGGTGTAACTTAGAAAATTCTTTTAAGACTTCACAGGGGTGCAAAATTGTGTAAGAAAAGTCAGAAGTCACCCAAAGGCTGCTGTTCTTTAAAAAACACATAAAATAATTTTTGTTTTTCTTAGAAATTGCTTTACGATTTTATTTCTCAGAACCTAAAGAATTAAAGAACAATGCTGTTTTGCAATGGAGCGTGACAATAAGAAGCCTGAACTGGATCTCATTTTCTGGGACTGGTCTTGGCCTTCAGAACAGAATTAAAAAAATAATAAATACATAGTGGCCACTGTGCCTTGGAAATAAAAATTTCCAAAGTCCATCAAATTTTAAACTGCAAACTTATAGGTGGCCTGAGCTGGTTTTCTTCAATTGTTGCCTACATCCTAAACAGCATCTTCTTTCCGGTGCTCAAATTACTGAGCTGTCTGCTGAGATTTAGCAAGGTGATAATTGTACCTAAACCACAAACCCATGGTCTATTTAACTTTCAACTCTTTGTATTTTTAGACATAATATTAAATGAAGGGGTTAATGTAAATTTTCCTGGTGGGCTATAAATTTGGGTTAAATACATCTAAATTAGATAAATTCAAGCCATTCATTTAAAAGATAAATAAGAAGCAAAACTAAATATGATGTGCTCTCAGGTCTCAAGGAGCTTATAATTAAGAAAGATGCAAGTAAATATTTATTTAGTAGTCAAAACAAGTGAATAGATATGCACTGATCGGTATGTAATTTGAAGACCTCTTTTAAGAATATTCCAAATAATTTCTCTGAAGGTTCTATGCATAATAAAGCAAGATAAGAAACCCCACTTAATATCGAAGCCAGTTTGTTGGATGAATGACTGCATCACATTAAATTGCTACTTTACTGCATGATAATCATTATAGCTGGAAAAAGCTAATAAAATTATATGTATAGTTATTGGTACAATTAACCACCTTCCCTTTTACACCATCAATCCCACTTCAAATACCAAAGTGTTTAATTCAACGTTCCATGCTAAGGTCTATGAAGAATAACAAGAGGGATTTAAAACCCATTCTCCATCCTCAAGGAACTTTGAGTCTGGTTGGTCAGACTAGGTTTCTGCACAGAACATCACTACAAGGATTCCAGGATTCCAGGGGAGGAAGAATATGCGGCCGGAGCTTGCAGGTGAGGGCAGGCTGGACATTTCGGATGAGAATGGCAAGAATGCAGGGGCAAAGGCAGAAGGAGCTCAGAGCGATTTTAGTGTAAAGTGACGCTTCAGTTATGTTAGAATAAAGGGTTCCTTCCTGCAGTCATGGGAGATAAGGCCGGAAGGACATGCCGAGACCATATTACAGAAGCTTTGACTACAAGCTCAGGAGTTTGTACTTTATCTCATAAGCACAAGAGTCTCGTGGGAAGCTGTTATGCAAGCGGCGTTGTCAAACAGCTTGATAAGGTGATTCTTGGAGTGATGCACAAAGCATCTTGAAGGGAGAGGAGCTGAAGGCAGAATGCTCAGGGCAGCGGCCCTGTGTTGGACTGGCTGTAAATTGACAAGGAAGGTGGGCGTTAGGAATGAAGGACAGACAAATCTCTATGTGCTTTTTTTTTTTTCCAATGGAGCATTTAACATATTGCTGTAAGTGAACAATATAATAAAAATTCCAACGCTAAATGTATTGATCATGTACAGTATCAATGAGCAAACATAGTGAAATGATTTTTTTTTAAACTGAAGTGTAGTTGATATATGACCTATATTGGTTTCAAGTATACAACACAGTGGTTCAACAGTTTCCTATATTATTAAATCCTCACCCCTGCTAGTGTGGTTACTATCTGTCAACATAGAAAGATGTTACAGAATCATTGGCTATATTCTCCATGCTGTACTACCATCCCCGTGACCAACTTAAGTTGTGATTGAGAATTTTTGTGCCTTCACCTTCCCCCCTACCTACCTTAACCCCTCCCCCATGGTAACCACCAGTCACTTCTCAGTGTTTATTAGTCTACTGACATTTTGTTCATTTTGTTTTGTTTTGTTTTTATAATCCACAAATAAGTGAAATCATATGGTATTTCTCTTTCTCCGCCTGGCTTATTTCACTTAGGATAATACCCTCTAGATCCATCCATGTTGCTGCAAATGGCAGCATTTTTTGTTTGTTTTTATGGCTGAATAATATTCCATTGTGTATATGTACCACCTCTTCTTTATCATTTATTGATGGACACTTAGGTTGCTTCCATATCTTGGGTATTGTAAATAATGCAGCAATAAACATAGGGGTGCATATATCTTTTTGAATCAGGGACTTTATTTTCTTCAGATAAATTCCTAGAAGTGGAATTACTGGGCTGTATGGTATTTCTATTTTTATTTTTTTGAGGAACCTCTATACTGATTTCCACAGTGGCTGCACCAATTTATATTCCCATCAATGGGGTAGAACTTTCCCTTTTCTCCACATCCTTGCCAACACTTGTTATTTCTTGTCTTTTGGCTAGTGACCATTCTGACAGGTGTGAGGTGGTATCTCCTTGTGGGTTTGGTTTGCATTTCCTGATTAGCCATGTGGGGCACCTTTTTATGTGCCTTTTGGTCATCTGTATTTCTTCTTTGGAGAAATGTCTGTTCAGGTTTTCTGCCCATCTTTTAATCAGGTTATTTGTTTTCTGGCATTGAGGTATATGTGTTCTTTATATAGTTTGGGTGTTAAGTCCTTATCAGATAAATAATTTATGAATATATTCTCCCATAGTGAAGTGACTATTAAAGTGTCTTATAAAAGACAGCTACATGAATCCTTTATCTGCATAATGTTATGAGCATAACCCAGTTTTACTCATGTTCTTTATGTAGTTTTCCAAGACATTCCATTGCGAGTTTAGTCCTAGGAAAATCTGGTGTACTCTTAGGAACTGGTGTATTTCTTCCTCCTCGTAATGAGCTCATGCTATCTTCCGTGACTGACTGGAGGCTCCAGACCAGGTTTTCAGTTCAACCACTGCAGCTGTGTTGACTTTAGACTGTAATCTCGTTTCCTCCTTTGTAGTTAACTCTCTTCCCCTCCCGTCATTACTCTTCAGTAGTATCACTGTCTTGGGTTCTCCACTCCCTGCTGTAGGCGTCTCCAAATGATTTTTCAAAGAGACAAAGGATAAGTACATTTAGTATGTGCCGATAGCTCTCCCTCCTCTTTTTCTACCTCCAGCTTCTCCCCTGAGCCCCAGCATGACATTTCTACATTTTGCCTGTATTTTGCCCATCCTGTAAACAGATGGCCCATCTAGCATCTCTCCTATGTCCATCTTCCAACCTATCCAATGTCATCTTTGAACTAGTGGCAACTATCTGGGAATCTTTCAGAAATGCCAATTCTTGGGCATCACCCCAGGCTACTGAACCAGAAACTGTAAGGGTGCCCAGCAACCTGTGCTTTGGCAAGCCCTCCAGCTAATTCTGACCCATGTCGAAGTTTGAGAACCTCTGCTAGAGGTTATGTGCTCTTTTCTTTCTCTCACTGACTATGTGTACTGTGGCTCACGGTGTCTTGTCTGCTTGGCATGTTTGCTCTATCTGGGAAAATCTTTTAGATACTTTTTAGAATGATTATAAATTCTTATAGGCACTTATCTGATTGGTGTAGCTAATAATTACCCTCACTGCAGTCAGTAAAACATTTATAGGTCCCTACCTCATGTCACCGGCTGGTCCATGCTTGAGCCACTTTTGGAATACCGGACACCACCAGGTCCTGTCAGGGGCCAGCTCTACCAAAAAAACAGGCCAGCACTGCTTTCCTAGAAGGTCATAGCAGGTGAACCAGAAGGAGGCCTGCTCCTGCCCAGTAAATTAATCTTTAAGTAGGTGTGTGCAGTGTGACTCTGGCAGAGGACTAGCCAGGATTTTCTGAGCTGGCTGACCTGCATTTCAGAGTCCTTTTCAGAAAGACCAGAGGCCACAATTATTGCTTGACACCATTGGAAACAGTCAGAGGCAAGGCATTTGTTCTGGCATTTGAAGATGGCTCAAGTTAGGGTTGAGATTAAAGATCCTATTATAAGTGACCTGGACAAGGACTCAATCCGTAAATTATGCAGATGCCATCCAGTCTATATCCTTACAGAAAACATAGTTAGATGTATACATTAGTGTATAAACATACTGTTCCCTCCCCTCCCCTTTTAAATGAAGAAGCACTTTATAAATTCAAATGTGGTAACAACTTCAAAAATTAGCTTAAGATCTTCTTGCTTTGCTAGGGCCAAGAAGTAGCTGGGAGGCAATGAGTTTCAGTGGAAATCTCTTATTAAATTGAGGCAAAAAAACAGATGGGAGCTGGGTCTAGAAGTTCTGTGTGGTGACAAAATAAACAGACAAGTATTCTTGCAAAACAGGTGTGAATTTCTAAGATTTATTCTATCATAATTTGAAAGACATTGATAATTCACGCAGCTGATAACTGGGTCAAAGGTGGTCTTGTTCTACAGTTGATGGGGATTGGGGAAGAACAAATATTTATTAGGCATTAATGCAAAACTCAGTTCCTACCAGGAGCTTTTTAACCTACTTAAAAGTCAAGGTTCACCTATCTGAAGCAATACCCAAAGTACAAGATAATAGATGGCTGCATGCTAAATTACGTTATCCTTGACGTATTTCTCTTTGTACACTCTTGGAAATCTCATCTTTCATGACTTTATCTAATAATTATGTAGGTCAGTGTTTTTCAGTCTTGAGTAACGTAGGGATGGGCTGCTGCAAAATGTCCTTACATTCCCTCAGTACGGAATGCAAGCATTTTAATTACTATTTTATTAGAATAGGCATCAGTCTAAAAACCGGCACAAACCATTTAACCTTGTGATTCTCAATTACAGAAAACAAATCTATAAATTAAATACCAAAAATCTACGCAGCCAGCAGAATTTAGATGAATTTAGTGGCGTGATGCTGCTTTATTGAAGCAGAAATCAGCAACCGATGCCCGAGCCCGGTTCTGCCTGGTAAGGCGCAGCTTCCTACGCTTTCAACAAGCCTTTCTCATGCTGAGTCACACGATGACTCAGCTCTCACCACTTTTTCACTCCAGCTACAGTGAAATATCCTTTATACACACTTTGGTGGGACTTCTTTTTTTTTTTTTTGGACTGGGATTTGTACAAACACATCCTGTGGATATTAACTCGGCTTGTGATATTTCCTATTTGGCAACAATTAATAGAGTACTGTAGATTGTCAACTTGATTGAAATATAATTGAAAAGGTGAGAAATAAATCCTGGGTGATCCTTGATGTAAGATAGCCACCCAGAGGGTCGCAAATTTTCTTGTTACTTTTGAAAGGTTGTCATAGATAGGAAGACATGAAATCCTCAGTAAAAGATATCAAAACTCATTAAAAACTGAGGGCCGCTGCGGTGTACACAGCTGCGCCTCCAAGATCCCCGGCAAGGAAATGCGTGGTGCCTGGTACCAGCCCACAGCTGCCAGCTTTCGGGTCCTTTAGGGTTTGCTCAGCTGCACAGGGCTGCTTCTCCCAGGGGCATATCCTCTACAGGGGCCCACATTCAAGAACTGATGGAGGCAGTGGTATCAGAATTTGGCTCTTTCACCTCAGCAGGGACAACTCAGATGGACCATGTATGCTCCAGACGCCCTGTGGACTTCGTGGAGGCTTTGTGGGCCCGTTCCATTTCACCCTCCCCATCTTCCTTTCCCCCTCCTCCCATTAGTTATGATCCCTAATAAATACTCAGCATACCAAACTCCCCCTGAGTGTCTGCTTCTGGTTAATTCTGTCAACAGAGCTGCTAAGTATGTATCTGTGGACCCTCAGCAGAGTTAGAACCCCTGATTCTCTTGCAAGCTCCTAATCTGAAGGTTCAGTTTCCAGGGCATAGTCCCACCAGCAGGTTAAATTCAACAGGTCCAACGCTGAGGCATATCTGATCTCCTGGGCTTGTGGCCCAGAACAGCATGCAGCTTTTCCCTGTTTTATAATTCATTTAACGGCACTACCGTCGTATTCCCATAGGATCAAAACTTGAGAGGTAGTTTTGATTCTTCACCCACCTTGCTCTGTACATCCTGTCTATTATTCATCCTCTTAACATGAGAAGGATTTTACTTATTTCTCCCAGGGTTCACTTCCCTCTAAACAAAGGATGCGGCTAAAATTATAATTATATAAAACCTTCACTTTGCTTTTGGAATATGAGTTTCCTTCTCCTTCCCTTAGATTCCATAGACTTTGAGAGAGAAAAAAAGACATTTCTTTCTTATAAAGGACACATACACAAAATTCCAACCCACGATCGCTTACTTATTTTGGAGTGCAATATGTCAGCTCACATATTAAAGAAGAGAATATTGCTTTGAGAGGATGGCAGCAAATGCCAGAGGCTTCACTTTTCCTTCTGCAAGTTAAGATTAGTGCAGTGCCGTCATTAAAATGAAACATGTATTTTGTCTCAGTTTAAAATAAAACACATATAATTTTTTTCCTCTTTATCTTTTATACTGGACTAAAGAGTAAAGAAAACCAAGTCTAAATAAATGCCAAACTAATCATTTCATGATATGCAGACTAAAAATGTGTGAACGTCATACACTATAGAAGTCTATGAAAACATACATGGTTTTTAAAGCAGGCAACTCATTGAAAATTACTGATGTTCAAAATTGAAAGTTGTGTTGTCAGTTGAAAATGAGAAACTGAGTTGTTAGTGCCGGAGGCATTGTCAGGAAAGCAGTAGAACATTTCCTGCCCGTGGGTACAGTCTTGAGGGTCAGTGACAGCCATGACGAATCCAGCCGCCATCACGATGGCGCCAATGGGAAGCATGACGCAGGACATCATCTTATCTGAGTGAGTCCTCGATTCTTCGGACAGTTTCAGATAGCACGCTGATGGAACGATAAATATGAGGGGAGCCGCACACAGTGTGCCCTGTGTATTGAAGGCAAGAGACGAGATAATGTTACTGAATGGACCATTCCTTGGACAGTTTTAAAAAAAAAATTTACAAAATGAACGTGTCACTGCCCATGTTAAAAGTATGATAGGTTCTGTGGAATCAAAGGAAAGAAAAATGATCCAAGAAAGACTTAGGGATAGGTTTTTTCCCCTTCTCGTGATATATATACAAATGAGAAGAGGTAAATGTGTGGTATATCCGCCTTTAAAAAAATGATCAGAACATAATAGAGAAATAAAGCAAATGGTAAGACTGACTGCTGGCAAACTCTTGAAATTTTCTATATTTTCAGTGACATCGTATTTCCCTCTATTCTTCATTTCAATTACTATATACCTACTATGCTGTTTAAATCTGAGAGGTCTGTTTGTTATTTGTGTTGAGGAGGGGAATATTGGGAGGCACAGGGTATATTACCTTTCCTCATTATTGAGTTTGTATGCAAGGAGGTGTCTGTCTGTATGAGAAAGGAAAATTATAACCCTATGGACACTTCACGTGAAATAGCATTTCTAAATCCTCTGGCAAGTAACATTAAGCACATTAATTACCCCAGAAAATTGGGAGCAGAACTAAATGACTACGACTCATTCACCCTCCCCCACATTAGCTTATGGATAAGTCCAACCTGAGGTGGAACATCAGATTGAAAATTATGGGGAGTAGTGTTGTCAATCATAAAAATACTAAGAGTTGTTGGTTTCAAAGGAAAAAAGACTTTCCCCTTGAGGAGGCCAAATTTCACTAGAAACTTCTCAAATGAAATGTTAAAATTGAATGCACTTAGGCAATATAGTTTTCTAATTATATAAAATGTTCATTATTAAACAAAATATAACATCAATAAAATAAATATAATCATATGATAACATTCCCTTAAACCATAAAACACAAGTTTCTGAAAAACAGCTGATAGCAAATGTGACACTGGTTTTCCACAAAAATGCACGTTTTGCTACATTTGAAAAAGTTACGAAAATCTGTAAATATACAGAAGAGTAGAAAGTGTAGTATAATGAAATCCTATACATCTTTTACTTCCAGCTTGAAAGTTTTTTAACACATTATTTTGGTAGATTTTCCCCAGGGAAAATCATAGGAAACTGATTTTAAAGCTGGATGATATAAAAGAACAAATTATACCTTAAAAATAGTTTTAAAGGAACTATTTTCTCAAAATCACCATGTACTAAAATTATTTTATATTAAATTCCGTCTTCATACCAGAAATATCACAACTACGATTCCAAAAATATGTTTTTTATTTTTTACAAAAACAGCAAAAGTCCAGAGAAATGGCAATTAAGGAGAACACATGAAAGCAAGGCAGCTTCTAAGGATCTAGGCAAGCATAGAAGGGACGACACTTCAAGGAAAATATTTCTATGATTGGAGATACAAGAATGAGAAAAATACTAAGATGTACCAAAATGTATTCTGATTTAAAATATATGGACAATATAATTTTGCCATTCACAGCACCTGAATACAAATGCATACCTATAAAGATACATAGTGTATAAAGGATTCATTTTCATATGGCTAGAATTAAATGAATTAAGGGTACTTCAGGCTCTATCATGACACTTGAAACTGACAATGTTTTTTAAGTTACAAAAAATACTGTAGAACTCATTCTGTGTTTATAATAATTACCCTTTGATTTCTTGGAAATAATTTTTGAAAATAATAAATTAGCTAAAATACAAATATATATATATATATACATATATATATATATATGCACACGTGTGAGTGTAAAGAGTCTTCTCTTTATAGGAACAAATATGTGAAGCTGATTCCTCTAGAACTGCTCAGTGTCAGAGTGCTATCAGAATGAAAGCTGCCACCAGCTGCTGCTAAGATGTCATCAATCAGCGTTTGGAGACTCTTCCAAACCTAACTTTCTAGGTAGTGCGAAGCAATGGGTGTTCTGTTTATGCTATAGTTCTTAAGAGTTGAGAAAGTAGCAATCAGTGGGAAAACTATGTAACTAATGTTTGAAATCCAGTTGGGTATCTTGTCTAGATAGCAGTTACTTTCTTAATATTTGAAAGCTCAGTCTTATGAGAGGGACCCAAGATCATCATTACAATGAGAGAGCAGTTCCACTTCCTCTGTTCCCTATAAATCAGTCCAGCTTATTTGAGCTACTTAATTTAGGCTTGCTTGACAATATACCACTGGCATTGGAATAATTTTTGAAATTGTTTGACACTGTATAAATACCGTTTCTTAGACAAAAAATACGGCCTTACTTATAAAGACAGGACAACAGCGTCCTTTGATTGTAACACTATTGATATCAGCGCCTTTTGCAGTTTGCTGTAGGGAAATTACAGAAGGCGTTGAAGATTTTTACTGGCAGCATAAATTAGGTAAGTATCTGAATTTCTCCCACCTGAATAGAAACCTCTCAGATGATGCAAGGCAGCTGAAATTAAATATGATAGTACTTACACATTTAAAAGTTTTCTACTTTGTAATCAATTTGGACTCATGAAATGTATTCCTATACCTTGAAAGGAAACTCTCTCTAGCTTAGGAGATGTTTGGCAGCGTGGACTAGCGCTTGCTCGCCCTCATGATTGTATCTCCTCTATATGTGGGCTCGCACTGGCTTGCTCTCTTCCTTCCACTGTAAGCTGCACACAATGCTTGTTGGGCTGGTTACTCTAGCCACAGGCGCCAGCTGCTTCATCTTTTCTCCTTGTACTACTGTGAGCAGAAACCCAAAGGGCCCAATTACTGCAGACACTTCTTCTCTAACAGCAACAGCACGGCTGAGCAGCTGGGTCCTTAAGACCAGGAGTGGGACTTACATTAATTTTGTTTGCCTCTAAAATGAATCTTTTAAAATTGAGGGTGTGTTTGCTTTGGAAAAATATGTTACTGTTGTCTAGTGGCATCAAAACAATGACATAAAAGAGAACCTAGGTTCTTGCTTTTTATTAAATGGGGTTTTGCTTCTTATGAAATAATTAATTGTGGATAAAATGAAGGTTCCTGTGACCAGGATTCTCACCTGGCCCTGGTTGGCTAGCTCACTGCACAACGTGTGGGCAATGCGTCATTAATTGTCTATAAAGAGCCCTGCCCAGTGCTCTGGGTGACAAGGTGGTATGGCTGCAAGGCTGTAGGAAGTTGGAGAGTAGAGGCTGGAGTGGCGGCAACGCCGAGGACAGAGACTTGAGATGGCTGTGAGGGTACAGAGGCCCAGAGGCAGAGAGCAACTTGGTGAATGCAGACTTGCTCTAAGTATAAAGCCTTACACTCAGGGAACCTCAGACTAGCACAATGATTAAAAATGGTGACTATAGGATCCAAATGCCTGCATTCAAATCTTGATTCTGCCACTTAACAGCTAGTGTAACCTATTGAATCACTCTGTACCTCAGTTTCTTCATCTGTAAAATGAATGCTGGTTAAGGAGATAATGTATGCAAAATACCTGGCACCGAGTACCCATTACATGTCAGCTCACACTGTCATTCTGAAATGGACCCTAGCATGCTTTAGTTAATGACCCAGCCTGCATTAATTGCTGACACAAATGATGCTCGGTCTAGCTCTACTAAACATGACAAATGCCCACACAAAAAGGAGTTGAGTAAAGACCTGAATATGTTATTGTGAATATCAAAAAAGACTTGTCAATTGGAAAAACATAGGCTCAGGTGGTCTGAAAAAGAAGGGCTATCCTAGACCTTATTGATTCTACAAAATGCTTTCAAACTTAGTGTCATTGTCTTGGGCTATTTGATCATAACAGACAATATAGCACACTCCTTTGCTGTTTTTTTTTATGAATGTCTATACAACAGGTTTTAAAAAATCTAAGGATGTAGAATCATGTATTCATTTTCAAAATAATCCTCCACTGCCAGCTGACATCTTGGCTTTATAACAGGTATTCACCAAATAGCCTTCTCTGATTACATTACCAGAATTCCGTCTGAACCCCAAACAAATTTCAACAGAAGGGCAACAGGGAATGTTTAATGTGATGATGTGCTTAGAATTTTGTTGTGAAAGTGTCAGGGAGGTTAGCGAGTAACAGAGAGTCATGGCCAAATTTACAAAAGTACAGCAGTCTTGAAAACTAAGCAATATGTGTATGCTTGGTTAACTTGAATAAAAAAAAAAAACCTGTTAGGCTATTAAGATATGGTGAGTGGCCAGGGAGTTGATAAACATATTTTCTGTCATATCATAATTCTACAATATTAAACAACAAACAACAGGTGAAGTCAAATGAGACAATTCACAAAATGAGAAATGACAGAGGCCGGGAATCACTATGCTGGTAATCTTCTCAGCATAACTGGGGGTTACTATTACTGTCAACATCAACTTAATTTCCTATTGCTACACTAATATCTCTTATGTCCAGGAGCATCTGTAGAAATAGTTCCTGAACTTGTGCTCCCAGGAGGCAATTTCCCATGCAGTAATTCGAGCCCTATGTTCTTAAAACTGTGCTCTAAACTGGGGGCAATGAAGGCAGCTAGATGTCACTCTTGTCTTCAAAGAACTTATACTTTGGTAGGGAAGGGAAGGTTATGGACAGTCTGAACAGTAGATGATACAAGGTAATATATAAATCAGCTTAGTGCGTTAAAGGAACAGTCATCCATTTACATAAATCAGGTTTGGAATGTGAAATTATTTTGAGTGAACCTACTGGTTTTTTGTGTTTTTTTTTTGCCTATGCAAAATTGGGAATTAGGCAAAAATTGCCTTGGATATCTATCCACCTTTCTGTTTCTGGTGGGAGAGCTGATTATCCAGTCCCCGGGGTTTTTGAGAGGCTGCCTACTCCTAGCTTTTCACAGACTCTGCTACACGAAAATCCCCAATAGTGTCGTCCTGCCTGAATGTTGCACTGCCTTTGTCGGGAACTTGAAATCCAAATGGCGTCTGGAGGAAACAGTGCCTTGGGCACTGACAGTCATTCCTGCATCTATCCCTCCACCCTCAATGGAGTGAGTAAATGATGACTTGGCATCCCACCTTTCATGTCTCACCAAACAGCATCATTATCCTAGCTCCACAAAGTAAAACCAAGACATCGTTCTGGCTGTGTTCTTTTATCTCCCATCCTCGAATTGAATCTGTCACCAAATCCCATCAGTCTTTTCTCAGAAATGTCTTTTGGGA
Source organism: Smutsia gigantea (assembly GCA_032199065.1). Classification (NCBI taxonomy): domain Eukaryota; kingdom Metazoa; phylum Chordata; class Mammalia; order Pholidota; family Manidae; genus Smutsia; species Smutsia gigantea. The sequence goes on from JAVSCE010013720.1 coordinate 51,148, forward strand.
GTCCATCTACTTCCCTTTCTCTTCTTCATCACCTGTGTAGCAGCTGAACTTTAATATTTGTGAGAACAGCTCCAAGAAAGTGGATCCTTTCTGATTTCCTCCCATCACTGTATCTCTGTTGTGAGGTCAGAGCAATTATTCAATGTATATTTGATCAAATAAATGAAGTAGAAGTGGCACTAAACCTCAAATCTTTGTAAGATTTGCACAGAAATGAAAGGAAAATAATGATTACAGAAAAGAATAAACATAAGATTAAAGAAATATTATAGCTTGCTGATAGGCCCAAAATAAGATTGACTAGAGCTGACAGTAGATTTGATGTAGTAAGTGGTAAATAACTTTCCAAAAAAGCCATGGGGTCAGATTTTAGAGGCAACAAAGTTTATGCTCACTCTGGTTGGGAAGCTGAGATTTTTAATCAGGATGATGATAAATTAGAAACAGAACTTAAAATATGTGCTAGTTGAAACAAAAAGCCAGTATTAATTCAGATGTGATGTGATGAGGTGTGAGATTTGGGAGATAGCAATAGAAATTACAAGGGAAAAGTCTAAGGAGAGAAAACAGTATTTTAAGGAAAAAGAACTTGGGCCATGGTAAGTGAATTTGGTGTTCGGCTACAACTCTCTTTATTCACATGTTCTTCATGCATCTCTCCAAACTTATTTTTGCTTGACAAGGGAAATTTCAGATCCATTTAATTTGTAGTTATTTTTAGGGATATGTAGGTATTATAGAAAACAAAATATGATAAAGTGCCCTAAACCAGAGTATTTCAACCTCAGCATGATTGACATTTTGGGTTGGATAATTTCTTATGGAGCAGGCTGTCCTGTCCATTGTGGCAGCTTAGCAGCACCCCGGCCTCTACCCACCAGTCGCTAGGAGCATTCATGTACCCAGCTGTGACAACGAAAAATGTCTCTAGATACTGCTAAATGTCCCTTGGGGCAAACTTCCCCATTGGAGAACCACTGCTCTATGAGTATATAGTGCTATAAAGTACACAGTTCGTCATTATAAATATTTACTGTAATATACAAAACAGATTTTCATTCTACTTCAGACGTGATACTTTGTTAAGGGAAATACATCTTATGTTAAATGTAAACATTACCTTTAAAGAGGTTTTTAGAATGGAAGGAATAAATCGTTTTACTCACATTGAGTTCTAAAACGATTCCAAGGCAATCAATCAGCAGTGACACAAGCGTGGCTGCAGTAATGATGACCACTGTTATGACAACGTGGAAAACTGATGACATTGTCCCGCCAAAAAAGACATTGGTGATTACCTACCCAACAAACAGATGATTTAGAGAGGGAGTCTCAGAGGCATGTAGCACGAAGAGAATATATCGTATTACAGCCTTAACACAGTATGAAATACTACGAATGAACCAATCAATCAAATCATTAGCCGTATGCATGTTCTATCTTTTCCAAAGTACTTAAACATAGACACTCACACACATATCAGTAGCAACTGTTCTTTGTTGAGTTATTAGACAGGCAGTGGGTATATTGCTGGCCCGGAACATGGCATACATAATGTGTGAATAAATAGATATCTCAAGTGTAAGAGAGACCTTGGGAAGTCACCTGATCCTTCTTCCTTCAGGCTAACAGGCTACCACCAACACAAATTATGATACTATTTAGATTGTTTGAATGACCTTGAAGGAAGGAGTTACCGCAATTTCCTTTAATAATTATGAATGTGTAGTAGTATCCCTTATTAATAGGAAACTAATTTTATATAATCAAAAATCCTATTTGATACTGTATTTTATCTTGCCTGTCCTCAACAAAAATGGAGAAGAGTTGATCACCATTTTGCATTGATACTTAGGTTAGGAAATCAATCAATAGTTACCTACTTAATGTGTCCCACACTGTGATATAATTGGCAGAGAAAATGTTGATTCCTCTTCTCAGGAATTAACATTTTATTTGGAGCAATCCAACCAGTCTAAAGAAACAGTGTTCAATTTATGATAGGATTAAAAAATAGCAAGTAGAATTTAGAACTAGAAGGAACTTTAGCTATCTAGATCTGTCTCCCTGAGAGTCATCAGTTTGCCAGCGTTCCTGAAACATGTTTGTTCAGCCATGGTTTGAGGTGGGGCTTGAAACAGGGATAGGATTTACAGCAGATTGCGGTAACAGTATGAAAAGAACAGAGAGGTAAGAACAGGAAAGATATCCATGGAGGATAAGAAGGAGACAGTCCCAACAGCATGGTGACTCTGTGCAAGAGAACCATGAGGCAAAAGTTGGAAATGGTAGCAGAGGTCAGATGCGAGGTATCTTACGAACCAACTCTCCAAACCGTGATGAGTAACATTCCTGGATAAGTAACATTCTCCATGGACTGGATACAGCCAAAACTTTGCTAATAGTTTAATGGGGATATTAATAACCTTTATGCATTTATAATTTTACAGTTGGCAATGTTTTTCCAGATATTATATTTAAAATTCACTCTTATAGATGCTGCTTAGATGACCAATTGTGGACAATCACTTAGGGAGGTAAGCTAGGTAGAGATATTTCTTAGGGGTATAGATAGGCTTTGTGGAGCCCTTGCATGTACTTGGCTACTTTTATCTATGAATAGAAATGGCTTTGATTATATTTATGCTAACAGTGTGTCTGTGTAGAAATGAGGGAAGGAGAAAGGAGGTGAATGGATGAGGGCTATATGGGGTTCCTCTGCCCAGTGTTTGCTGCCATGGCAGAGCTCTTGCTTTAGTTCCCTCTTCCTGTCAGGGCAGCTAGAAAGGAAACTCAGGTTCCAAGTACTGAACACATAAGCTGTGCAGCTGAGTGACTCAGATCGTCCACGAGCCATTCACCAGAAACCATATGTGAACGTACCATCTGTTATGGCTGATCTAGAAATCAGATTTGAACCTGAAGTCCTGGGCTGAAGCAAAAATAAACCCATTTCCTCCATCTAGCAATAGTTAGCCGAATATTTAAAGGTTCTTAGATTTTAAAAATCTCATACAGTGAAGTTCAATTTCCTTCTCCCTTGTATTCAGGGCGGAGACCTGGCCTGTGAGTTACACATTTTCAGGGAGAGTAAGTGCTAACTGTAAAGGAAATACACGGTGCTGAGCATTTCCTCCTTGCATTTCCCCGTGCGGCTCCTGATCCCTAGAACTGGCATAAGGTAAGCACTGGTCTGCCACTGGAAGCCTGCCTATAAGGTAGGAGTTTCACTTCACACATTAGACCCATTCACATGGTGCACTGGGTAAACAGCCTCTAGGAATAGATCCTGGGACTAAGCCCTTCTCAGTGTGATTCTTGAAAGAACCACTGTGAAGGAGGATCATGTTTTTCTGCCAAGTGGTACAGTACATACAGGATTTCTGACAAACCATATTATCCAATTTTACACAAGAATTAGTTCTCTTTCACTTAATCTTCTTCCACAAATCCAGATGGACTACATAAAATAACTTGGAGCTGACTTTATAAGTGAAATATATATATATATATATATATAATGATATAAATAAATATACAAATTATATAGTATCTATGTTATATGGTATATAAATATAAATAAATATATTTATATAAATATATAAATGAAGTATATCTTTAAAACATTGTTAAAGTTGAATTTTGGCTTTCCATAGAAAATAAGATATTTTAGTTTTCTACAAATAACAACTGATCAGAATCTGTTCTTTGGTGCCTTTAATACGTGTTGATTTATAAAATATCTTAGCAAAAAGATAATTTTGTAAAACATATTTTAAGCAGTACTTAATTTTTTTGTAAGAATACTTTTTAAAAATTTAGTTTGGCTCTATTAAAGGCTGGCATTCATTGTGGAATGCAGTTGTGTAAATATTTATACTTCTGCTAATATAAACTAGACCACCAAATATGATTTTCAAATCCAACTTTTGAAAAATATCTTGTAAGCATTTGAATATAAATTTATCTTTAAACTGGTGGAAAAAGAAAATTTTGTAACTTATATTGTTACTAAAGAAACAGGGCCTAACAAATGTTTCCCATGCACTTGGGAATTTGCAGAATTGAGTGATTTACATATCTTCCTAAATTAAATGTAGTAGAGCATCACCTATGTAAAGTGTCAGAAAGGAATTGTACTTACCTCTCTCGTTACAAAACATTCAATTGGATATGTCAAAATGACAGTGACTCCATAACAAAATTTTCCAAATGTTACCAGGTCATCATTTCTGCAGTAATTTTCAAATAAGTCTCCTAGACAATAATATAAAATAGATTTATGTAATAGATACTGGATATTTGAGATAAATATCTAATAAATGAGATATTGGATGCTTATTATATAAGTGAAGCTACATAAACTTCACTTTTTAATTTAATTAGTAGAACAGATTGCCGAGTCTAAATTTAAGTTTTTGCATTCAATAACCTTGTAATTGTCAACTGATATTAAAACTAGCACACGTTCAACCTGAAGATGAATTCACTGCTAATAATTTTTCTCATATTTTCATTGTTTTCAGTAGATTTGCCTTAAATTTGTATCAACTCCTGAAAAATACTTTTATCCACTGTCTTCTTATTCACACCAAAATCAGCTCCCTAAATTCTTATGCATTGGTTTTATGAGCTTGCTTCTGGTCTTTGTTTCTGGTGAGTAAGTAATTTCATTATTTAAAAAAAAAAAGTCTGTTAAAATAAACAAATTTCCTTTGAAATGTTATTCTTAGATCAAGGACAATCCCACGAGGAAGAGAAGACCAGTACACGTGGGGAGCTGAATTTCCTGTATATCACGCTATAGGGTTTAATCACAAACTCAGGACCGTGGTGAGGAATTCCAAACACATTATTTTTCATGGTGTCTGATGAACCCAAATGTAAATGCACTGATTCAAAACTGTGAAAACATGGTTATTTCCAAGACACAGCTTTATATTTAATAAATTCCAAACTAAATGATGGACCATATAGACTTTGAACCAATTCTTATTTAAAGATTGTGTTTTCCCAGACACTTTGGAAGAAATACAAGGATCTAATGAGGCACATAAGTCAGGTCAGTAAAAAGTTTCTCAATATTGAAAGAAAAAATATTTGGGCCTGTTTATTTCCTAAATATACCATGCTTACATTTAAAAATTTTGGTCACATTTTTTATTTAGACAAAATAGAAATTAGATCAAAGTCATAGACTACTATGCTGTTTAATCAAAATGAAACAATACTTTTGTATTTTTTCTTCTAATTAAAAAGCTAAAGGTCCTGTCTCTTCCCAAGATATACTTTAGGTGACTCTTCTCCCCTCTCTCTCTCAGTCAGAACAAATGTACATTACTGTCCAGTGTCTCTTTCAGGCACAAGGGGATTAAATCATAAGGGGATTTAATCAACCTGCTTCGACGTTGATTAAAAAGGTCCCAGCACTCTGAGAAAGAGGACTGAAGCTTCCTGTTCGTTAACCTCCACTAAAAAATGGGCCCCACACCTATTCTTGACCAAATGTCAAGAATAATCTGGAGTTCTTATGCTTCGCAAACTGGATTTTATCTTCTAAAAGGGAAAAGAAAAGCAGCAAGTGGTAGGCACAAAAGACCAGATATGCCTAAGGTGAAATGGCTTGAGGAAACAATGTCGCTTCTTCCAGTTTGAGTCTAAGTACATTTTAGGCTATTATAGCTAGAAAAAAAAAACCCAAGAAACCAAAACCAACCTGTCAGCTTTGTTATATGAAGATTTAATTATATCTGAGCAATTACCACTGATTAAAACACCAGGAAGTTGTGACTAAGAGGATTTATGTCTTACGGAGAAGGCATTTAAGACCATGGTTTTGTACAGACTGGGGCCTGTAGGCCATTCATCTTGGCAAACTGTGTAGCAATAATGATACATGACAGTATTTTGAAACACAATTTTTATCAAGACTTTCAATGTCATTTCATTGCTGCACTCTAATGGCACACCCAGGTTATACTTCTGATCACCTTGGGATTAAGTTAATCACTTCTTTGAAGACATCTTTATTTCTTAAGAAATCTCTGCCTATAATCATAGTCAGCTGGAACCTTTATTGGAAACAATGCATTATTCACCTGAGTACCTCAGTGTCATCTGAAAACCAAGCTAAGAGGAGCTGGAGGCTGAGAGACAGCTCTGAATGGGTCATACTTGACCAAAAAGGGATAGGCAACAAGACAGAATGGAGAGAAAATTGGACTGGAAGTCAGGAGACTTGTTTTCTACTTTGTCACCAGCCAGCTTGGGCAAGTTACCTCGCCTCTTTGTGTTTTAAGCAGGGGGTAAAACTAGTTATTCCACTTACCTTCACAGGGTTGTTTAAAGGTCAAATGAGATAATAGACCTGTAAAATCTGGGAAATACATGAACCATAACATTCAGCAGGCTGTCAGAGTACCCCAAGTAGCACACGATGCAGATGAGGGAATGCAAGGGTTGAAGAAAGCAGGCCAGATGGCCACTCAGCTGGGCCTGAGTGAATAGGCAAAAAGAGAAAGTGTGTGGGGTTGTGGGGTGAGGGAGGAGGGAAGGAGGCAAGGAAGGAAGGAAGGAAGGGGCTAATTTTGTGGGAAAGATGATGTTTTACATTTAAGGAGAGAATGGGACAACTAAATATCCTGTGGGCAAGAGGCTGGAGACAACTTAAAGAAAGATCTTGACTGGAATTTAAAATAATGAAATGTTCAGAGAATTTGTTGGAAAAAAGATGGTCTATTGCCTGTGTCCAAGAATGGGGGGTGCTGGGGCAAAGGGGAGAGAGGTGGGAAAGAGCAAGGATGAATCCCTCGGAGGAAAAAAACATATTAGCAGAGTGACTGATGGAATGGTAGCCCTCTTTCTTCCGTGGGAGTAAAGAAAGAATGGTCAGACTGGTAAGTGACTCAGAGTGGTTCATGAGACTCACAGCCCAAAAGACGATTAGCTTTGAAGAGTGGTGAAATATGGTGTTTTTGAAAGTGAAGTTGCAGTGTAGTAGTAGAGAGGGAAGCCAGAGTTCATGTGCCTTGAAGCGAGAGCATAGAAGGAGCAAGAATGGACTATAGAAATAAGCTTAGCAGTTTAAAAAGGAGAAAATTAGGAAATGAACACCACAGAAAGGCAGGAAGGTAGAGGAAAGAATGGGTAAGATCAGACAGTGGTACCATGCAGTAGAAATGGGGCATAATTGTACTCAAAATTAGAAGTGATAGCACCACTCCAAGCGAATACCAAAATACAGTAAGCCTGACTTGCTCATTTTACCTTGGGTGAAGCCAGTAAATGTCAAGTAGCCACATGCAGCAAAGAGAAGACTGACAGACATAGAAGCCAGCGTGGACACGTGGATGATCCGGGACCACTCAGCTACTGTGGGTTCTTCCAAAGAACCATAAACTAAGAAGCAGTTATGGTGGCAAATAAAGGCTGTGATTAAAAAGAAAAAATGAAGGCATTATTAAAGCAAGCACTGGGATCTTCTTTTTACTTCCAAAATTCAGAGATGTATGCTGCTTTGGAATGCTAATGAGCTGAAGTTCAAATATACTCATTTACTAGATATGTCAGAAAATAATCTTTCTAACACCTTTAGCAATGAGAAATTGCATTCACATTAGGCTTATGTGTTCTTTTTATGTCACTCTGGGTATAAACCAGGCCTATCCAACTTTCTTTCTCATTTTCCATTTCCTAGTGGCCTTTCCATTCTTAAGGGAAATCTAAACAACACCATATTTTAAGTCCATGGCTTCCTTTCTAATCTGGGACATAACAGAGTCGCTTTAGACACCCAGCCAACTTGTAATACTTTGTGTGCGAGGTTTTGAAGAGGCCCGTAGCACTTGCTAGATTTTCAAGTTAAGAAACAAGATGACTTTAATGAGTTTTCTGCATGAAAAAGAGACTTGTCCAAACTGAAGCAAATTTTAGTGATGAGTGCGAAAAGTTTGAGCCTAATTTTATGTTGGCATAAACCAGATCATATGTTGTGAATAGGAAGTCTAAAACTTAGGACATCTGCTCTCCAGACACAAATATGAAACATAGCACTTTTTCATTGTACAGAAGATTCCCTAGTGAGAAAGGGCCTTTGGAACCATGCACGCACCAAACGACATCACACCGACAGCCTGAACGGCGTTGGGCTTTGCAAATACCCAGGCATCCTCTGTTTTCGGTCTAGAAGAGAAATCAATTAATTTGATGAATGGTTAAACAAATGCAAGCCTCCACAAATCAGAGTGCAAGAAATGGCACCACAGTACGGTCCGAGTAACTTTACATGAGAAATTAAGAGGTCCCATTAATCTTATTTAATTGTAAATAATTTCCCAGGAAGATCAACGTTATATTAACCTCCGTCCTCTAAAATGCATGTCAAATACTTGCAAAGACTCCCTTTGCACATATTTAAAATATTCACTGACCCCTCCATTTTGTGACTTAATTTTAGTTATCTAACAACAAACATTTGTTAGGCCCTTATCATTTGAGATACTCATTGAGGGAGATACAAAAATTAATAATGCATCATCTAATACATTAGGAAAGTTAAGCCCTGGTGGTGACATAACTTGACAAGCTTCCACAAACAACAAGTTGAGATTTGTCCCCTCGGTCTTTACATCCCCAAATCTCTCCCATACTGAACTGTTCATGGTGTCAGATGCCTGCCTGTGGATACACTTCTCAAAGACATTTTGGGAGTATATGAACTTTAAACTTACCTAAAGAAACCTATTTCTTAGTGGAACTAAAATATTTGCCAGTCTGTCTATTGACAGGGATTAGGATGCCTGTGAACCCCTCCCTGAGTAATGAGGAAGAGCACAGGCTCCAGAGTCAGACAGCCTGGGTTAGTCTTTGGCCCCTTCCACTTATAGCTGTGTGATCTCAGGCAAGTTATCAACCATTCTGTGCTTTAGTTTTGATATCTGTAAAATGGGGATAATAATAGTACCTAATTCACTGAGATGTGGTGTGATTTAAATGAGATAAAATATGTAAAACTTTTGGAAGAGAGCCTTGCATTTAGTCGGTGCTCAATAAGTAGTCACTATATTATCAGCTTCTGTATTAACATTCTTATTATCCACTGTCATTTAATAAAAGATAACAAAACATCTAAAAGATGGCCAGCTTCCCTGACAAGGAAAGGCTTGAGCAAGACCCAAAGGAATGCATGAAGAGAGAAGAGGGGACGGGGAAGAAGGGTCCTTGAAAGCATAAAGGCACTAGGTGAGGCGTAAACCACCTACTTCCTGCGTTTGTTATTCATTCTCTACATAAAACAGACACAAAAACGTCCCATCTGTTTGGTCAAAGTTAGTGGGATTTAGGTAATATATAATTTCTTTCCATATTGGACAATAGTAGTTACAGACACAATAGGACTCAACGGAAGGCTCAGGCTGGTAAAGGCTTGTGCCGCTGACCACCGCTGTTTGAGTGGGAGCTGCTGCCCCCTGCTGCTCGCACTCTCCCTGCGGTTTAACGTGAACCGATGCCGCGCACCCGTCAAATTCCAACGCTAAGGTGGAAAAATACCTGTTTTGTCTCTGGTTCTTAAAAAAAAGGACTTAGAAAAGGGAGCACTAACAATAAAGAAACTTGGAGATTGTTCACTTTCTAATATATTTTAGCACAGAAATAATACTAGTCTTTCCCCTTCAGTACAGATCGGGATGGTGTCCTACTTACTTTTTAACTCTTACATGAGTAATGAAAAGGTAAGGAGTTTGATTTTCATTTCTCTTCTTTCACTTAAGTTTAAAAAATTTTTCCTGATCCCTATGATTCCTTGAGTATATTTCTAGATAAGATGGAATGTAAAAGAATATCTAGAGGTAAGTTTGAATTTTCTGTTACCTTAATGACTGTGATTTTATAAGATGGAAACTACCAAAGAAGATATTACAGACAGGGAACATGTGTGTTCAAATCTAGATTAAAGAGAAGGAAAGGGATATTGAATATGGCTTTCCAATCTTTTATAAAATAGCCTGGGATTGAGTTCCAGAAACAACCAGTACCTCAGAAAAAAAGAAAGTTCCTTGGCATATTTTATGAGGTTGCTGAGATCCTAACACCCAATATAGTTGAGAAAATGAAGTTATAGACTCTTCTGGCTTTATATTTCCTTAACCTGATAGGAATATCTACTAAAAACTCATAGGAAATGGCATATTTAAAAGTGACAACTTAGCAATATTGCAATTAAAGGCACAAACCAGACAAGGATGTTCACTATTGTTGCCCGTAGAATATATTACTGGAATTCTTAGCTAACATGATAAAATAAGTAATCATTGGAAAGGGATAAATTATTTGTACACAATATAACTGTGTACACAGTATATTCAGGGGAATTACCTGAACAGCTACTGGGATTAATAAGAGTAGCCAGCAAGATTATTGGACATAAGCTCAATACACAAAAATCAATGGGTTTGATGAACATAAATAACAACTAGTTAAAATGTTTTTAAAATTGCAGTAGCAAAAGAAACCCAAAATAGTTTAAAAGATATGCAAAATATTAAAGGAATGATATAATTTTATTGAAAGACAAATAAATGGAGAGAGATACCATATCTACATATATATGAATAAGAAGACTATATCATGCCAGTTCTTCCCAAATTAATATTTAAATTCAAAGAATCAACTACAATATTTAGGGAGGAAAGAATTTTTAAAAAAATAAGTAAAAGAAAAACCATAAAGGTAAAAATTGATAAACCTGATAACATTATTGGAAGGTAAATATAAAATAATCTGCATACAAAATTAATAATATAAAAATAAGCTATAAGCTGGGAGATGAGATTTGTCATGCATATAATCAAGTGTATATTAAACACCCCTGCAAATCAATAAGAAAAAGATACCCAATGAGCAATCAACAATAACCAACTGATAGAGGAGAAAAAGAGAATGGCCGATAAATAAGCTACAAGTTGCTCGCACTCCTAGATAATTAGAGAAATCAAATGAAATCCACAAAAAATAACATTTTACACCTAATTCAATAATAGCAATGTTGATAAATTACTGGGAAAGGACAACATGCAATTATTATGGAGGGAATTGTAAATTGTAAAATACTTGGGGAAGAATTTGGCAACTTCTAGTAAAGCTGAAAGTACTCAAAGCTTCTAAGCAAATGATTACATTTATAGGTTTATACCCTAGGCTAGAGAGGTGCACATGTGCCCACGGAACTATGGGCGAGGATGTTCACTGCTGCATTGTTTATATTAGCTGCACTTTGGAAATGATCTCAATGTCCAGCAATAGAATTGATAAATAAATCCATTAGTAAAATATGACATCAACATAAAATTGTGTGCTATAAAGCAACTAAAAAGTCACTCAGTGTTAACTGTATTAAAATGGAAATATATGGAATATAGTACTGATGGGGAAATAGTGAATTATACAAGGGAATGTGCAATTTTTTTTACCATAGTAGTTATTTATCTATATTTTACAAGCATACTAATCCATACTGTAATTATTGTCAATACATAAATACATACTGTAAGTATAAAAGTATAAACAGGAATTGTTTAAACCAACTTAATAATAATTAGCTCTGGAAAAAAGAAATGAATCGATTTTTGAATGTGACCGTCTATTGCTGATAAAGTTTATATAGTTAGACAATGTTTTCTACATAAAACCTCTCTGGATCTGAACCTAATTTTTTACCTTAAATTTCCATAAATATTCTATAACTGAAACTACATTCTTGCTGCTTTCCAGTTACTCACTCAGTTTATTAAATTTTCAACAAATACTTATGAGTACTACCACAGTTACAATCACTGGGCATACTGCAGAAATAAAGAGGTCAACTATTTTGGGGTATATTCTATCTCATCATCTGTATTCTATATCATTCTCTAGCACAGCACTGTACGATGTTGGAAATGTTCTATATCTGTGCTGTCCATATTGTTAGTCCTAGCCACATGTGGCTCTTGAGCATTTGAAATTATGGGTAGTGAAACCAAGGAATTAATTACTTTTATTTAATTTTACCTAACTTAAGTTTAAATAGCCATCGGAGACTATTAGCTACTTATTGGACAGCTCAGATCTAGAAGATATCTTGCAGGTAATCTTTGTTTCAAAAAACGAAATGGTTTATTTACTTAATGGTAATTATCTTCTAATAGTCTAAGAGTTAAAGAAATTATCTAAAGAGGTTTAGTTTTTTTCTATAATGTAGCTTATGCTGTCAATATCAGCTACTATTTGCCATTTGTATTTTCTGAGAGGCAAGTGGAATGGAGGAGCTGAGTATGACAATGAGCAACATACCTCGTTAACTTACAAAGAATCATAGATATCAGAGGATTTTCAAAACAAATAAAAAAACCTACAATAACAAATTGGGAGAAATGAACTGAAATTGCCTTTATGAATAGAGACATGGGGGAAAAGAGATTACATAATCGTCATATTGAAATACAATAAAACATCAATCAACTAAATAAAATTTAATTTGTTATACAAAGTGATTGAATTATGGGATGAGTGTTCTTTTTCCCCCAACTTTAAAGAATAATTCACAATACATTACCTGTAAATGGAATAGTTTCCATGTGATTATTCAAATTGAAACATTAATTAACATAAAACTCTTCAAGACTATTTCGTTTGTACAAAGCAAGGCATGTTTTCTTCTGAAGAAACCTCAGTGTAAGAACTACGCTCCAATTTCTCCTTGTTTTAAACTTTTCTGTTGCTACTCTTGAAGTTCGTTTTCCCGAGGAACCGAAATCGGTATGTGTGTGTGTGTAGTTTGCACTGGAAGCCAGTAGTTCTGTACTTAGCCCACTGCAGTCAACAATGTCTCTTCAGTAGGTGTTAATGTTACCTGCTGATGAATGGACCAGCTCTTTATCCCCATTTGGTTCCTACCTTTCATTTAATATGATTATTTGCTGGCTATCGGCCAACTGTGGTGAGTATCAATAAAACACAACTAAAGCAATAATGAACTTAATTTCCATTATGAAGGACAGACTTTCTCAAGACTAAGAAAACCCACATGGAATATAGCAAGCTGTAATGGGAAAAAAATATGGGCTTTGAGGTCAGACTTGGATTTAAATGTTTACTTTATGATGTACTAGTAGGGTGACTTTGGGCAGATTACTTAATGACACTGGTTTCAAGTTTTCTCTGCTGTAGAACAGAGACAGTATTAATAATTCTATTTCACATACCTGACATAAGGGTGAAATGAGAAAATGAATGAAAGAGCATGGTATATAGTGGACATTCAATGTTAGACAAGACCTCCTTCTACTCCTTCTCCCTTTCTGTGTGTTATCAGTAAAGTATCGATAAATGTCTCAGTCTGGGTGTAAGGACCTGCAAGACCATGAAACACAATTTTCATGGCATTCTTATTCTAGAGAATGAAGGGACCACAGGGAAGGCCAATCATCTTATTTAAAATAAATGAGTGACTAATCTTGATAAAGCATACATGCGACCAAATGGGCAGCCATTTGGTTGATAATGATGGAAAAGATGAAATGGTTCATTTACACTTTGGATTCTAAGAACAGCAAATATTCAGTATTCTATATTATACACCAATTTTCTACACCACTGGGTCTGCCAAATTGATGCAACTTCCAGCTGCATAAAATGGTTTTAGACAATCTCAAGTTATTTGGAGCTGCTCACCTCCCTCCCGGGTGTGTATCTTGGTCCAGGGTCAGTCTCCCCAGCTAAGCTGTAACTCTGTGGCACCATGATCAGTTTTTCTATGCAGTGTGGAGACTACCATCAGTGGAAGATAATTAAACATTTGAATAAAAGAGGCACTTATTAAACCTTAAGATATTTGACATTTAAAATGAATAAAGAGGCAAACTGCCTGATTATTTAATCACTGGATAACATCTTAAACTAATCACTTGAAAGAAAAAGTGTAAAATTAACCTTTTATATCTGTAAGTTTCTACACACACGCACATACACAAATTAAGGTTTTTTTGTTGTATTTATATACGTTTTCAATTATAGAAAAGGTTTTATTCTGTCAGTATTGCAATGACAAAATTTCTTTTGTATTTTTCTATAGGGAAAGCTTATGAAATTAATATTTAATTATTGACATTGATAAAATATACATACAGTGACATTTAAGTTAACTTTTTGAACACTTAGCACTACCTTTTTATAGAGAGACATAGGGTACTTACTAGAACAGGAAACTTAGTTTTACTTTCAGGAGTTCCTGAATTTTATTTTAATGAGGTCAGATTGCCTTGCACATATGAATTCTTGATGGGTGTGTGTGTGTGTGTTTAATGGTCTTTGCAAGCAATGAAAAATATACCTCCCATGATTTTTACCAAATTGAAGACAGTGACTTTTACTGAAGTCATAAATAAAGGCAGGAGTAATCAATTCTCAATTTGGCATGCTAAAGAAATATTCAGCATAATGAGATAAAATCTTCATTTAGTTATTGTTTTTCACATATATCTCTTCCCAAAGCTTTCAACTAAGTGCTGATACAGATGGTACTTGTTCCTTTTCTTTCCTAATTTCTCTGCCAAGTAATAGCATAAGAGTACTGTAAACTAAGAGACAGAGAAAGGATTAGCTAATCCAGTAATTGGGTAAATTTCGAGACAGAATTTTTGAACCATCATATATACCCCTATATATAAAATACATAGGAAAATATACTTTAAATAAGACATTTGATTTTGTACTTAAATCTTCAGGCAAATTAATAATCAAAAGTTAAATTTGGACATCTAATTAAATGTGATGGATGGAGCCACATAAATGTATCTTATTTCTCTCCTTAGATCTCACTAAAATGCTACTAAAGGAATTTAAAAAGGGGATAAACCCATGGGAGAGTGGATCATGGAAAAGAGGCATCAGTGGAGAAGACATTTGGGAAAAGGAAAGCAGATGCTTACATGGTAAGTGCTGAGAATGCAAGAAGTTAACAACCAGGTAGGAGCTAATGATGAGAAAGAGCTGATTCACTCTGTAAAACCCCTGTGTGTACAGTTCTCGGGGACACCAGAAAGACATGTGGGAAGTTCCAGAAAAAGAAGAAAAGAAAGAAAAAAGAAAAATCTGGGATCTTGGATATAGGGTAAGTAACACAAAAAAGGCAAAAAGTAAGTCCTAGAATGACATGTGGTTGCAAACAGAAATCAATCTATCAAGAAAAGAGCAAGAAGACAGAAAGCTCTGGGAGGTAGGTTTCCCAGAAAAATGATACAATTGGTAGGTTATCTTATATGTTTGAGCATTTGGAGAGGAGTAACAAAACATTGTCAAAATCAAAGGCTAAACTAGGAGAAAATATTTGCAAAAGACACATGAAGGACTGTTATCCCAAATATATAAAGAATACTCAGAACTCAACAATAAGTATACAAACAACCTGATTAAAAATGGGCCAAAGGCTTTAACGGACACCTCACCAAAGAATAAATAGAGATGACAAGTAAGTCTATAAAAAGATGTTCCACGAAATGGGAACCCTCCTACACTGTCGGTGGGAATGTGAATTGGTGCAAGCGCTGTGGAGAGCAGTATGGAGGTTCCTCAAAAAATCAGAAATACCATTCCACCCAGTAATTCCACTTCTAGGAATTTACCCAAAGAAAACAAAATCCCTGATTCAGAAAGATATATGCACCCTTATGTTTATCACTGCATTATTTACAATAGCCAAGATATGGGAACAACCTAAGTGTCCATCAATAGATGAATGGATAAAGAAAAGGTGGTACATATACACAATGGAATATTATTCAACTATAAAAAGAAAAGAAATTCTGCAATTTGCAACAACATGGATGGATCTAGAGGGTATTATGCTCAGTGAAATAAGCCAGGTGGAGAAAGACAAACACTGTATGATTTCACTGATTTGTGGAATATAAGAACAAAGCAAAACATCAGTAGACTCACAGACACTAAGATATGACTGGTGGTTACCATGGGGGAGGGGTTGGGGTGGGTCAGTAGGGAGAGTGAGGGGGATAAAGGGGCACAAAACTTCTCAGGCATAATATAAGTTGGTCATGGAGTTAGTAGTACAGCATGGAGAGTACAGTCAATAGTTCTGTAATATCTTCCTGTGTTGACAGAGAGTAACTGCATTAGTGGGTCTCAGTATCTAATAATACAGGTAACTGTTGAACCATTGTTCAACAACCATTCAGAATATGCAATCCCTCAGAAGACACAATGCCAAAAGTAACCTCTAATGTAAACTATGGACCTTGGGTGATTATGATGTACTAATCTAGGATCATCAATTGTAACTAATGCACCACACTAATAAGGAGGTTGATAATGGGAGGCTATGCATGTGTGTGGGTAAGGGGTATATGGAAAGATTTCTGTACCTTTGAACTTTGCTGTGAACCTAAACTGCCCTAAAAAAGTAGTTTTCAGGAAAAAACCCTACACTGGACATCCAGCTAAATATGGTTAAAAACAAAACCAAAAGCAAATATTAATTCTAGAGAAAAATTGTTCAAGAAGAAAAATATAACTATTCGATTTTGAATGTTCTGTTTATAGCTCCACATACTATGGTAGAAGAGGAAAGATAATTGAGAAAGCTAAATCCTCATCTACCGTATGATAAGACAACACTGAGAGGGTAGAAATAGCAGTTATACACCTACTATGTAGAAGTAAAGATATAAATGCCAAAAGATACAGCTGAAATAGGAAAGGACTGATAGGAGGCTGCTCCATTTCATGAAAAGCCATTGTAATATTTGATTTTGTAAAAACGTGGATGTATTCTTTTGAATACAACCATATAAAATATAATCCAAATGAAAGCAGTATTGGGAAGAAGGAGGATCCTTTAAAATGACTTACAAAGCCTCAAACAGATCATGGAAAGATAATGGAGCCTTACAGTTAAGTTCAGATCATTTAAGGTACAATGTTTCAAGTGTATTAATATATTTTATTATTGACATAGACACAACTGACTGACAGCGGGCTGCAGCCTTGGTATAGCAAATACTTTCTAAAGAATGTTTCCCTTACTCTGAAAAAAAATCTAGTCAGATGCTTTATCTTCTTTTTAGAAATGTTTTGTGTGTGTGTTAGGGGGGTGGAAGTGGGGATGTTCGGGGGAGTTAACCTTTATTTTGCAAAATTATCTTAGTTTGTAGGCTTAGATTCAGGCATTCATCCAATTTTGAAAGCCAAACTCCACCTTATCTTTACAACAGCTGGGTCGTAATAAAGCGAAGCAGTAGGAAGCAAGTCCTACTAAACATATGTCAGTCTTCACAGACTTATGAAAACAAGCTTCAAGGAGATTGCGTCTGATCCCCAGAACATGGGACCTCCGAGGAGGAGGAGCAAGCATCACCCCTCTCTGTGGTACCTGCCCAAATGCTTTTCAGTGGAACACAGGCACCTTGCACATCATACCGCCTCGGCGGAGCCTGTGTTTTGTTAAGAGAGCCTTACATATTAACCTCTTCAACCAAACGCATCTGAGAGCGAAGCGCTCTGGCTGGCACACAAACAGAGGCGGCCCGTTTCCTGTCACACCGCAAGCTGTTCATGACACACGCAGATCTGCCCTTTTCCCCACCTCGGGCATCAGCCGGCAGCTTTCTGCCCCTTCCTTGCTCCCCCTGCACTTTTCTTCTGATCCTATGTTATCAACAACTGTGGTTTACATGAACACACAAAACGGTTCAGGAAAATTCTTGGGAATCACTCTAAGCATCACAACCGATCCTTTTTTTTTTTAACACAAGTTTTATATAAAGCTAATCTTGAGTTAAAATTTACATAAAATATTATGCTGATTTATTTTTGCCAAAACACACTTTTGTTTTTTATATGAATCATATAAAAAGCTTGCACACCTGGCGCCATGAACATCACAAATACTTCTTTTTCCCATTTGTAACACCCGCCACTTTTGATTCCTATTGTCACAGATTTTTTCTTTTTTTTTTCTTATGGATGGCTCCAATTATTCTGTCAACTCTTTAAAAATTGGGTGTTAACTGTTTTTGTGCGTTAGGGTTAAAAAAACAGTGAGGAGGACAGGGCAAGATTTCACTTTTTAATATAATTAAAACTTGTTAGAATTATGTGTTGTTTTCGTTCTGCACTGTGTTTTTCACAAAACAGAATTAAATTAAGATATAATGTGAGTTTATATTAAAGTAAGTGTGATTTCAGACGTGATCTCCAAATCATTGCTTTCCATCGGGGTCTACTTGCGGTGTGCCTCTCTTCACCTTACACACTGTCCCTGTAAAACCTTGTTCATATCAGCTTCTCCCTCAACTCCAGACTTCACATTTCCAGAACTCTGGGTGATTTCTCCTTTTTCCTCTTTTCCCACCCAAAGAGTTACTCAAAATCAAGGTTTTAAAATATTAAAAACCTAGTATGTTTTCCCCAGACCTGCTTTCTCTCCTATCCTGGTTAACAACTTAAAAGAGGCTAGGGTCCTTCCTCCGTGTTTCCATAGCACCCTGCTCATCATTCTATTAAATAGTCTATTGAGGTTATCTTTTATGTGTTCTTCCACCCCACCTCACCCCCAGTAAGTTAGACCTGCGGAAAGGGATTGTGCTGTATTGATCCAGTCCCAGTCCCTTAAACATGACTGTCCAGGAAGCATTTATTGACTGAACAGGTGCTTCCATTTTCTCCTTTGGGTGGCAAATTCTGAACCATCTACCAGACTAGTTGTTCAAATTGGAAAACCTAGCATCACCCTCTTTTTTCTCTTCCTCTTCATTTCTAGCCTTGCCCTTATACTGCTCCAGGTGTCTTTTGACTGGATGCTTGTTTCAGAGAGCCTCTTCCTGTTCTTCACACTCCCCAACTACCCTCACCCCTGCTGCAAGAGAACTCCCACCAAGAGAGCCTGGCTCTGGGTACTCCCCTGCTTAAGAGCTTCCAATGGCTCCTCAAACTAAAGAGCACATCCACGTTTCTCAGCACTACACAAAAGCTCTCCTTTCATGGTGGTCTCTGCCAACCTCTAATTCCTTTGCCTATTCTAGTCAAACTTTCAGCTCAGAATCCTCCAAAATTCTAGTTACTTCCTAAACACATGGGTGGTGGTGAGGGGAGAGTAGGAGGCAGTGGATTAGGAAAGCACCATCTTCAGCAGTTTTTTGAGAGATATTATAGAGATATGACCATTGTTAAACTGTGATGAAATCTATGAGGAGCAACATAAAAGCAAGAGAGAGTTTTTGAGAAAATATCCAACGGAGGCAATTGTATTTTTGCTTGGTATTTTCCCCACCCGATGGCAGTGTCAGCCCTCTCCCGATCCCTCCTAACGTGAGCACCTTGGGCTGCTTCCGCAGTTACACACCTCGCATCTCTGGGCCTCACACACTTCTGCCAACGTGACTGCCATCAGCCAGACATTGAACAAATGCCTCCTGGCTGGAAGAACAGGCTACTTACTCCGTGTTTGCTCTTTGGCTGTGAGTTTACACCAGGAACCAGTCTGACTTCTAATTGGAAATAACAGACAGGGGTAAACCTCACTATGGCAGACATTTATAAAAATAATTGTTGATGAGTAGAATGAGTTTCTCCAGCTACACTTACACTCACAGGGACTGGACGGATCTTCTCTGAGAATATATTGTCTTGCAGTTGTTTTTTGTATTTTCACGTAGGCTCAAGTTAAATGATGGTTTTAGCTGATGCTTCACATAGAGGCAATCTGTGTGATAACACTTAACCAGCACTAACCATGCTGTGGAACATGGAATCAGATGGCATTTTAGCAAATGAGTCGGCAAATTTTGCTAGCATGGAAGGAGACTTAGGGAAATTTTCTTTGACAGGAGATGTTTTTGCAGAAATTTTTAATGTCCCAAGATAATTTGTATTGTTTCATTGCTTCAGAATTTGGTCATTTAGTCCTCAGGTTAAATCAGCTAAGGCCAGAACACACATAGATTCATTCATTTATTCAACTGGTCATTCAATACTTCTTTGCTGAATTCTGATTCCGTGTTAGGCACTGTGCTGAGTAACAGGTGTGGAAAAAGCAAATGTGATCCTGTCCTCATGGAGCTTACAATATGGTGCAGAAGACTTAAAATACACAAGAAAACACATAAAAGATGAGTAAAGATAATTTAACATCTAGCATGATTATTTTATTCCTACGTGCAGATCCTTTCTCCCTTCCCATGGTGAAAGTTCCAAATTTAACCAATTAAAATATTTAGGCTCTGAACATACTTTTGTCTACTACATTCCCAGATAATAATCTCATCTCTGAAAAAAATAAGGGCTCCTGGGCATGACCACTCTAATTCCCTTCACTGGTTTTCACAATGTATCCATGTTTCACTCTCCTTACACTTATTGTTTCAAGAGGAAGAAGTATCCCAGGATTACTCTGTATTGTAAATTCCAACTTTTCAAGATCTCCTGGGGGACTCTGGCTCCACCTTTGGCTTGGCCTGTAACATGTTCAATATCATCCATGCTAAAAAAGGTTTATTTGTTGTTGTTTTGTTTTGTTTTTAGCTCTTACTGCCTTAAGCCACTGCTTCATCATGTGATGCTCAAAAAAAAAAAAAAAAAAGGAGGGGGTGATTTACCAAACTCGCCTCCCTGCAGTTCACTTACATCTCAATTCTCTCTGTCCTGCTTTGATTGAAACTCCTCAATATCATCATTAGTTTCCTATCTGAGTGAACATCTGTAGTCTGCACTCTGCAATGGCTACTCCCTCCTCTCCTGGCATCATTGCCTCAGGTTCCTTTGGAACCACACTTTCCTTTACTCTCAGGCCGTGTGCTTTGGTTGGGCTGACCCTGTCCTTAGCATCAAGGGTAGGCATGTAACCTACACACAAGCAACTCAACCCAAGCCAGGATGACAGGGTTCGTGATCATCATGGGTCCTCAGGAGAACCAGCCAGAAGTAACACCGAAGGTGAGGCTGGAGTAAACTCAAAAGACAAAGCTCTTTTTTTTAATGGAGTTAGACTTGAATCGATATAGGCTGGGATCGCTGCAGCTATCTTGTCACAAAGAGGCAAAGCCTTTCAAACTAGAGCCAGGAAGCAAAGCCAGGAAATGAAAAAAGAGAAGCGGTGTCTGATTTCATTGACAATGCTCCTAAACCCAACCAAATTTAATATCAAAATCACCCTTGACCTTTAAAGTTGTGTTAGTCAACAAATTCCCTTTTGCTTTAAACAGTTAGGGTTCAGTGGTTGTAATTTGCAACAAAAAGGGCAATAATTTATAAATCATCAAAAAAATCAGTAGCTAGTAATTGAGAGAACTTATTATTTATTATCTTTTTCAAATACACAATATTCCTCTCTGTTTCCCCATTTTTTCCTAATTCTTTCTTTAATCCCCTCTGGTTCCTCTTTATGTGTAGCAACGAATTGTAAAATTTCAGGGTTAGAATGGATAAGGAGTAAAGAAACTAATAATATGTATTGAGATCCTTGGGGAAAGCACATTCTATATGCATAAATAGTTTTTGAAAGATACATACTTTTTTGGAACGATGGAACACTACACGACTGACTAAAAAGTTGTAAGAGAGATGTTATATAAAGATAAAACATTGTAATTTTAGATTACAAGCTATCATTTCCATCCTGAATGTAAAGAATTGAATATTAATGAGGCATAGAATAAAGGTTTTCACAGTAATAATGCCTCTGAATGTAGTCTGAAAAAACTGGGAGAACTGTGTTATTGCATTTTTATACTAGCACACTTTCTGAAAAGCAATTAAATTGCCTTGCCACTGCAGTTTTTAGAAAGCAAAAGGTTAGAAAATACAATAAAACTGAACGTTATTTCCAAAAAAGAACTGAAAGTCATTGGACTGGGAGATATTTGAAATCATATCAAAAAGCAGAATTTATGGCCCTATGAGTTATGGAAAAGGAAATTGAATTGTGTGTT
Source organism: Smutsia gigantea (assembly GCA_032199065.1). Taxonomy (NCBI): domain Eukaryota; kingdom Metazoa; phylum Chordata; class Mammalia; order Pholidota; family Manidae; genus Smutsia; species Smutsia gigantea. The sequence continues at coordinate 73,125 of JAVSCE010013720.1, forward strand.
TTATTTTTAAAACACAAGCAGTAAAAAGGTGTTTCCATAGTAACAAGGTCAATACCAGTAGCCGTTACGCACCTTCCTCTTTTCTAATAGTGGGTTTAAAGATCTTTTTCAAATACCACTTTAAAAGTGCTGTGAAAAAGTACAGCTTTTCTGATCATTCATCTGAATCCAAAATGAGGACAAACACACACGGAGTATTGAATTTCTCATGTTTTATGGATTATAAGCACTCATGGCTGTCATATTTTCAGAAAGAAGCCTGCTTGCCTGACTACGATGCCAACCCCTGAACATGGGAGTTGATTGGCCTGATCGTAAATCTGGACAAACAGGAGTTGTTTGCAGTCTTACTCAAACAAAATTAAAGGCAGCACAGTATTAAAAAACACATTTCCTTAACATCTAAATATTGAAAGAGTTAAGTAAATAATCCCTGTTATTAGAAAAACTGCAGACTCAGATAAAATATGATTTTAGAAGAATCTAAAGTCACTAGGGGAAGGCTAGAAAGATACAGGCCACATTTTGTTTACAACAGAAATAAATAGCTCTTTGGCCATAAAATCAATTCATTTAGTGCCACCAGGAAGTGGCCGCTCCTTCCGAAATCTTTCCTTTGTATCAAGAGACACTGCTTCCATGGCCGTCATTTATTGCCTTATCTTCCTCACTAAACCGTGAGCCTGAGAGCCGAGATATTTCCTCTTTTGAATTCACAATAGTGTCTCACATACATTTTGTATATAAAAGATACTAAGAAAGATAAGTGGAGAATGACTCATGAAAAATAATAATACAACTGTAACTAAAATAACAGAAAAATCTCTGGTCTATTTTTAGAATGACATGTCAGTTAAAATGTGTACCCACGATTTTAATGTGTTTAAAACAAGAGATTCTGGACCCTTGTTCACATAGTCACAACTGCCAATTAATGAATCCAGTTGTCTGGCTCCTATACCAGCTCCTTCAGAATCTCTGCAGGTGAGGGGGCACTGGCGTCGGCATTTTTTTTAAAGCTACCCAGTTAATTCTAATGTGAAGCCAGAGTTGAAAATCATTACTTTAAATTATTCTCCTGGGGCTTAATTAATGATCAATTTATTTGCCTCCAACTTTTAAGGACTTACTTTTTTTCCTCAATATTGTCTCCTGGTACTATATTTACCAAAGCCACAAGGCCTTTTATTAAAACCAAGTGATTTAATCTCTAAAAGCACTTTTTATTATAAAATCTTCAATTAAAATAGTTGTCTTATATTATTGAAATATTTAACCAAAAGTTATTTATTGTATTCTGTTCAATATACTTATTAGTTTTATGTTGCTGTGAAATTCAGCTTTTTAAAATCAGAACTGAATATAGTACCAAGATAATAGATGACAAATTAATGTCTGTAGAAGTTAACAATTGCTTTTGTGCTTTTAGGCTTGCCTTCCCCAGGCCTATTACGCCTTTTACACCCTTATCTGTCTGGAAAAATTCAGATTCATCTTTCAAAAATCCAGATCACGTCTCTTTTCCTCCAGGAAACCCTCCCTGATTCAGACATTAAGCACTCCGTGATTCGGCACTGCCACTGCCCCTTGTTTATGCTTCTGTTTTGCACTCCTTATACTGTGCTGTCATTTCCTTTTTCTCTTTTCGTTTTTAAATAAGTCCCATCTCCATACTTGACTGTGAACAACTTGCGTAGGTGCTGACTTACGTCTTTCCGTCCCAGGGCCCAACAATAGGAATTGGGCATTGCTTACAAATAATAGGCATTCAATAAATGTTCAGTAAATGAAAGGATAAGGGCCCCAGTGGAAACAGCCAAGTGCATTTCCAAAACACTATTGTCACAGACTGAATTGTGTCCCTGTGTCACAAAATTCCTATGTTGAATCCCTAACCCCCCAGTGTGATGGTAACTGGAGATGGGGACTGAGGGAGATAATTAGGTTTAGAGGCAGTCATGAGGGCAGGTTAGTCTTGATGGGATTAGTGCCCTTATTAGGAGAGACACTGGAGAGCTTGCTGTCTTTCCCTGCCTGGAGGACACAGCAGGAGGACAGCTTTCTGAAAGCCAGGAACATCCCTCTCCAGAACTCGACCATGCTGGTATCTGCACAAGTAGATAAAAATAAAATTTCTGTTGTTTAAGCCACCCAGGCTACAGCATTTTGTTCCAGCAGCCCAAGCTGACTAAAACAACTATGGGCTGGGATTATCTGAAGAGAACATTCATATAAACATAGAGATATGTATGCTTTTTCCTTTCACCGAAATCCTTTAAGAAATAAGAGTTTTTTCAAAGTAAAGGCTGTATCAAATACAGATAGACTAGCTTCTTCATACTTCCTTCAAAATAAATTTGAGGCACTATTTTTGATATTTTCCCGAGAGACCAAAAGCCTGACATAAACATCTGCCGTTGAAAATGAAGTGATTTGGCGGGACAGCAATTAATCAACAGAAAAAAAAGAAGTCACCCTGGGGACTGCATTATCAATGACAGCTATTTATCAGGTTTCCTTTTTATCCCTCACAGATCACATTCATCGAAGACCCAGTGTATTCCTTGCCCTGTGCTAGACATGTCTTAATTTTATTTTGTCTTGTTTATGATGGAGAAAATGTCTAAGGTCTCATGGGAATTCCAAAATGTATTATTCATGTATTTGTTTATTCAACAAATGTTTATTGTGCATTGTGGGAATCCAATTTTGTGTTTAAAGCCAATTTAAGCTAGTTTCTTTCCAGCCTTCTCTTGGAACCAAAGATAAAAACTACCCAGTCTCTCTCTGGCGAAACGGTTCTATAAGGAAAGCACTAACAATCGTGTAGCTCGACCACCAATACTAATACTCTGAATAATGCATAAGTAACATTTTTAAAATTTGAGGAACCAATATCAGGTTGCCAACTTTTTTTATTTGGCCAAATAATGACATTAAAAACAAAGAAAAATACCACTCTCAGCTATCACCGTCATTCACAAATGACACAGCATTTTAACACAAAGTAATCATTTAATCTTAGTAGAGAATAAAGGGTGGTTTCAAAGTGACTATACTTCATTTCATGGAGAAAAACATCCACTATCTTCATTTCAGCCTAGACTGGTGAAACTTTGTTAAGAACAAATCAATGTCTAGGGTAGACATAGAATTTCGGCCAATTACGACTTTTCCTCCTGAGGGCTCTACTTTGTTCCTGTTTCTTACTATTCCAAATCCCTTCCTTATTCCAATTCTTCAGGCTGGCCATTATAATATCAGTAAGTAAACTCAGTTTAATCTCATCAGCTATGCAGGGTCCAACTGGAAAGAAAGTACATATCTGCTTAGATATAATTCTTTTCCCTCATTTTGTGAAAAACTGAAGAAAAATGATGCTTCTGGTACCATGACTACCTTATACTTCAGCATGTATAAATATGTCATGTAAATTACCTATGTGAAGGCTATAAAATGAAGACCAACCAATACAGTAACAAAGCTTACATGTATGGACCCAAGGAAACGACTCTTGACATTACAATTCCAAGAATCAGAGTTGTTAAAACTGTAGAAATAAGAGAGATCTACAAAAGAAAAAGTAAAAATATTGTCAATTTAGAACAGAGATTATTTTTTGCAAATATTAGGTGTTTCTCTTTTTATTTGAGGAAACTTATGTACAGTTTTTAAATATAATCCCTTATTACTTCATTCTTTTAAACTGGTGTTGATCAAATGAAGCATGAAACTTTTCATCCAATCATCGCTTTGGTCTTCCCCCCACACACAGGAGAACATGTGTCATGCATGACTATTGTAATCTTGCAACATGGCTTTAATTATTTCTAGGGTCTTCCTGTGTAGGAGACAGAGCTGGTGATTTCAGTTTATGAAAGTAAAAGTGACGTTATGTTTTCTTTTTTTTTTCAAATACCATTTTAGTGTTGACTGGTGCTTTTTTCTTCTATCTATAACTGCTTCTTCTGCTTCTATATTTTTTCATCTCCCTTCCAACACAATACCCGCACACCCGTCCACTCACACACATTTTTGGGGCGCCTCTACTTTTTCCTTTCTGCTGTCTAGCCCCATTAGTTCATTTTTCCTATGTGGTTTTGCCCTTTGATCTGGGCTTCTTGTCTTCTTTGCACCTTCCTTTCTCTTCTGTCACTATTTCAACTGGTTAAAATATAAACCACTCTGTGAGTGTAATGGGTTCCTTGTACTCATTACACTAGAGTTGTGCTGCTGCTCTTAATTTTGTAATGGATAAGCACATTTTAGACACTTTTCTCTGTTAAGAAAAATACATAAATATATATAAACAACATATATACATATATAAATAGAATATATATCAAGTTCCTTTATTTTCATTTGGTTGTCATTAACCTTGTTTTCTGGATTGTTAGTTCTTAACTAGAAAGAAGGTTCTACTATGAGTCCTCTAATCTACTGAGGAACAGAGGTATTAAGCAAAATTCCTGAGGTCACACAGCTAGAAAGTGGCAGGAGGAACTCGAGTACAAGCAGCCTGACTCCACCTCAAGGCCCCTGATAACTCTGCTTTGCTCATTGAAAAACTATTCAGATATTTCCATATGACACTTTTAAAGGACATTTAGGGAAAAAATGTTCAGGTATTAATAATATAACAGAATGTTTGCTTTCTTTTCATTAATGCCTTGCCTTCAGCTCTCTGAAGGTAACATTTATGTCTGCTCTGAACATGTAAAATGAAAAATAGTTTGGCCATTTCAGATAATTCACATACACACACCCATAAAACCCTTTTGATACACTCTTGTTTCTTTCTGGATGCCTGTGAGAGAAGGAAAGCAGAATGGTCAGAAGAGTTTGGAGTATCATCTCCATTCTCAGCTCTACCTGGACAGAGGGGCTTAATAACAGGATACACCCAAAATACCACACTGAGAGACAAAATTTAATCAACTGTTGGATTTTCAAATTAGAAGTATATGAACAGCTCTTTTTAAAAAAATTTTTTCAGAATGCTTGACATAATGTAGCTATAATACTAGTAATGTTTTGGGTAAAATACAAACATTCCTTGAGAGTGAATAACTAAAATGTAGGCAGAGGTTAACCTACACAAATGAGCATATATGATGAGTTGAGTAATTATTTGGTTGGTTTCGTTAAGAATAAACCATCATTTCACTTCAGTGATACGAGTCATAAATATTGGCCAAAGTTTCAACAATTCATCAATCAACACATTGGTATTTAAATTCACTGGTTGAATTTAAACAATGTAATTGTAATTGTTTAATTACACAATGTAATTACACAACAAACAATGTAATTTACAAAAAAACTTAAGCCAATAAATGATTCATCCTTACATCTTAAAGTCAGTTTAATTTTAAATTGTTTGAACTATCTATAAAAATGATAGAATATTGATGAAACTAGACTTGGTGTATAGCTCTTTATATATTTAAAATTTAAAGCGTGCTGTCTGATGTCAGTTATCTACCTTAGAAAGGAAAAGAAAGGATTTATTTCAGTCATCAGCTATTTAACCATCAGTTCCCCAAAATAAGATAGTCAAGTACAGTTTAGTATAATTATAAGTAAACTAGAAGAAACTACAGATGAATACTGAAATTAAGGACTTAACTATAAAGAACTTGGCTATATAGACAGTAGTTTAGCAAAATTAATGAAGGGTAAACATGTGCATTTCTGTGCCTATTTAAAATGTAAAAATTACCTTTCCAAGCTTTGCTATATCTTGATACAAAGACAAAGGCAGAGTAAAGGCAACCGTGGTGAGTACGATAATGAAGTGATGGCCAATAAATAAATTTTCAGGATCAACTGAAAACACAATAAATATGTTTATAGGTATGAATAACACACCAGTGACACAAGCAAATAACCAAACATTTCATTATAAAAATGACTTAAGTATCATAAACTGTTACCTAAATGATGAAGATTTAAATTCCATAAAACCATGGAAAAATTGGAAATAATTCACAAAAATGCAAATACAAATACATTTAATAAATAACTTAAGGGTGACTCCATAGTTCAAATAATATTATAACATTTTTCATTCAAATTATTTTAATAGTCTTCTAGCCAGTTTTCTTGCTTCTAGTTTCTTTTGTCCCCTTAGGAACAAGAGAGATCCTTTTCAAAGGCAAAAACATTATGTCATTCCTTGTCCAAAACTGTCAAATGTCAAAACCCTTCATTTAGAAAATAAGTTGTACAAGGACAGGCATGTTCTGAGGCATTTTTTTTTAACTACTGTATCCCAGGAAGACTTGAGAAGTAAAATGTAAAATTTCAGAAATCAAAATTTAGATAAAAATATTCACTCTTTTATACTTTTGTTGAGAAATAAGTTATTTCTCTGAAGGAAAGTAGACAAAAGCAACTTATTGGTTAGAGAAGTCATAAGAAAGCTGCTAAGACCTGGTATACACGGCACACTCTTGGCTGTTCTTAAAGAGTGAATAAGTGTGTGTGTGTGTGTGTGTGTGTGTGTGTGTGTGTGTGCGTGTGTGTGTGCGTGTGTGTGATCAAATACAAAGGTTGTAAACATAAAATAAAATACACTTACAAGGATTTATATATTTTGAAAGCTGTCCTAATCATTGTATTCCCTTCAAGAGCTATGTATCTATTCCAATGGAGACACCATTGTTTAACTTTTTTAGCTCATATTTAAGTCCTTCAGAGATTGTCATTCTATTTTTGAAATGTCCTCAGCAGTATCAAGTCTTTGTGCATTAATTTCTGCAAAGTCTAAAGTTTGTAGAAGCTAAGTTTGTCAAATAAAGGAGTGAGTGTGGCTAAAAAAAAGAGAGCTATTATTCTGAAAAGTGAGACTAATTTTCTTATATGGCTAATAAACTAACTTACAAGGAAGTTCCAAGGGAGGAATTTCAAAATGGCATGTCACACACGCACACACACAGATACACCAAAATGGAATAATTAATAATGAATATTTGTTTAACTCAGTCATAACTAAACAATCATCACAAAACTGTGATTCAAAACAGTAAAACAGGAAGTTCAAGATTCAAAAACCTTGAATTCAACTATTTACATATTTCTGGTGAATTAAATTATTTGTATATCTGTTTCTATTTACCTCTTCAAACCATTTGCTCTACAAATACGTTTGGTAGAAAATATATATCCTTTACTGGGAAAATTGTAAGTCCTAGAAAAACACTGAACTAGAATGCTATGAATAGCATGGAGGAGGAGCCTAATAACAGGCTCTCCATTAACATAAAGGACATTTTTTGCTAATGATCTAACAAAGAGATCTATTACTTAGACCAATCTGCTAACAAAAATGCACCTGAATTTTTTTAAATATTTAAACAATAGTAAAAAAATTGAACTGTGAAACTTTTGAAAAATTTCAAAATCATCTAAACATACTACTTATACCAATGTTTCTCATTACTTTGATTTGTGTCAGGAACCATGGATTTGGTTATCTGAGTAAAATAAAAGCCTTTGCCCACTTGCCAGTCTAAGACATTGGTGATGTATTTCAGAGGGAAAAAATACAGCTTTGATAAGGATTTCATCTACTTCTAAAAATACTTCGGCATCATATTATTCTTTACGAAATATATGAACAAAACATACATTACAAAAATATCACATTCAATAATGATAAAGAAACTGTAACAAGAATAAACTGTGTTTTTTGCTCTGTGACCTACTTTTTAAAAGTTACTTTTGATGATTATAAATTAGCAAACAGGAAAGCAGTTTCAAATAACCTGTTAGCCTTACCTATGATGCTTTATTTCTGTGAGTATATATTCATATATTATTTGTAAAATTAAAAATCAATAAAAATTAATGACTACAATGTTTCTTTGGGGGAAAATTTAATTAACTGTGGTATAATTTCACTCTACAGTAGATACCATCCGGGACTGAAGTGCAATTCAAGCAAGCAGGATAGATGTCGATGTTTTAATATGAGAGTGTGTCCCTAATGCACTACTGTGAGAAAGCAGCACTAATAGAACAAGATGTATAGTGTTATCTTATTCATGTGAATATCTGAAGTTGCGTGCACTCCTAAAACTCTGAAAGTAAGCATTAAAAAGGACAGAAGGAAGGAAGCTGATGGAAAGATTGTTCCTACCTGGTTGTCCCAAAAGAAAGAGATTATGAGTATGTTCTATCTTCTCTATTTTGCTTGTCTGTGTTTTCTAATATTTTCCTAATAAGTAAATATGTATTACTTCTCAAACAAGACAATAAAGTGGTAGTTTCTTTTTTAAATTAATACATGTTGACAAACTAAAAAATATCCAAGGAAACAAAATCCTATGTATCCCACAATTCATAGGTAACCGCAGTTTACGTGTGAATATATTTTTTCTTATTTCTTCCTTCCTTACTTATGGAAATGGAAAACACATAATTTCGATCATATTGCATAGACAGTCTTTTGGTCTCCTTATCTTTCCTTAGCACCGTATCTATTTACATGATCTCAGTTTATGAAACGTGAATTGGACTTTGGGGCCAGGACAAAAGTTGCAGCTAACAGCTAACAGAGCTGGGGAAGCCTACTATATCTTAGGAACTGTCTGCATTATCACTTTAATTTCACACAATAATTCTACAAAGAAGGTGATACTCTAATTCATAATTTAAAGCAAAAGAGACTAGAACTCAGAGAGGGCATTAATCTTATCCAGCAGTGGTTCTGTGGTTTGAAGGTCAGGCCTCCCTGACTTCAGTTTCCACTAATCCCTGTGAAAAGAATAGGTGAAATTTCTAGTTTCATGTTTTGTTTTATATTGTTTTGCATGTATCTCTAGAATGAAGGATTCAAGCACTTAGAGGAAACATGTTTCTGTGTCGCCTTTAACTATAAAAACAACCATAGTATTAGATCACTATGAAATAGTTTGGATGAGAAGCTCTTCAAGGCAAAAAGACTCATGATCTTGGAATTATTCCAATAACCATGATATGGCGAGTTAAACAGGGAATGAGGTTGTGGCACACTTTGAAAATGTCTACTTGAAATGTCATGGCGGTTTTTCCATAATCGCAAATTGGAAACAACCAATGTCCCTTAACTGGGTAGTAGAGAAGCTGCTGTGCAAAGTAAAGGGAGGGAGCAAAGTATTAGGAACCCCAAAAACATAGATGAATCTCCAATTCACTATACCAAGTGAAATAAGCTGGATTCAAAAGGCTGTATATGATGCCATTTATTTGGCATTCTGGAAAAAGCCAAACTAGGGAAAGAAATCAAGTCAGAGGTTGACTACAATGGGGAACAGGGAAGATTTTGTGAGGGTTGATGGGATTGTTCTGTATTTTGATTATGGCTGTGGTTATATGACTATTTGCACTTGTCAAAACTCACAGGATTAGCCATTAAAGGGTTAATTTTACTATATGAAGTTATATTTTAATACAAATAAGGGGGGGTAAGGTCACTAAGAAATAGTGTCTGCTTAAACAAGTTAAATGCTTATTTAAGAAATAGTGTAGTAAAAATAGTACATGAAAAAATGTTATTACAGAGTGTTGGTGATATGTAGTGTAAGATATTTAAGTTATAAAGCATTCTAGGTTATATGAATATATGCTTTCACCAGATATATAAGAACTGAACTATACAGAAAAGTAGGTTAATACTTTAGGATAGACTGGATCATGGACATTGCCAAATATTCAAAGTCATCTAGCTCCTCCACTTGCAAATATTTCACTCATCCATTATTATGAACCACATTAACCCTGAATAATTATATAAAATAAACATATTGACTTACCTCCTGAGATTCTTTGGAAAACTTTGCTCAAAGTGTCTCCAGTTATTATGTTGTAACTTATCATAGCTAAAAATATAATTAACATAATACAGTCACCAACAAACCATTGAAGATTTCATCTTGAATATTTTGAAAGTAATCAGTTATTACTTTCCAAGTATTGACATAATCCTACTACTTTCAAATACATATTGATTACAAAAATGTACAAGTTTAAAAATAACTAGACAGTGAGATGGTGGTGTGAGAAGTGACACGGAGAACTCCTCCCAAAACCACAAAAAGAACAAAAATATAGTTAACTAATACAACTAACCCTAAAACAGCAACAACAAAGAAGGCTGAACCAGACTGAATACAGACCTCACAAACAGAGCAGACCTCACGAAACAGGGTAACGTATGAAAGGCTTAATCCAGCGGGGCCCAAGCCCTTCCCCCACCCCAGCTCACAGGCAGGAGGAAGAGAAACGGAGCGGTGAGGGGGTGGAATCCTGTGACTGCTGAGAGCCTAGCCCTGGAGATCTGCTTTGTGAGCAAAAACCTATACTGTGTGGTGCTCTGGACGTTGGGGAGCTCAGACGGATGGGGTGACTGGGAGACTGACATTCTGGCCATTTGTGTAGGGGGTGATCCACACCCGCCGCTCTGTGTCAGAGGAAAGGCAGGCAGTCTGAGAGGCTTCCTTGGCAGGGAGAGGGCTGCTGAAGGGGCAGGGTTTGCATGGACCTTGCTGCATGGGAGAAGGGAGAGCTGGACAAGGTTGTCTGGGCATGCCCTGCCAAGCTGGTTGGGAACTTTGAGGAGTTCAGGTGCTCCATCCCCCTGGCTACCTACTCAGCTCCGAGGCCCCCCACTGTGAAACACAGCCTGCTGCACCCTCCTCCTACCTGACCTCACCGGTTTGTAACTGGAAATCACTGCGCTGGCATCAGGCCAGCCAGAGGGAGGCCCCACCTACAACAGCTAGAGACGCAAAACAGAGGCTTATACGTGTGTACGTGCCCACTGACTGACACTGGAGACAGGCACCGCAGATGGGAATCAGGAAACACATCTTTCCTCTACCCAGGCACCACCTCTGCATCGCTACAACCACTGACATCACTCTAGGGCTGAGCAGATCCAGAGACTGGAGTTTCTATGCACTAGTGGGCACCACACAGAAATATGAAACATCAAAAGAACATGATTCAGACCAAAATCTCACAAAACCCAGAAAAAGGGCCAAATGAAACTGAACTAACCAATCTTCCTGAAAGAGAGCAAAATAAAAACTATAAACATGCTTATGGAGGTACAGAAAAATATTCAAGAACTCAGGAAAGAACTTAAGTCAGAGATTCAATCAGTAAGAAATTCCATATCTGAAATTAAAAATACACTGGAGGGATTTAAAAGCAGATTAGATGTAGTAGAAGAGACGGTAAATGGAATAGAAATTAGAAAAGAGGAATAAAAAGAAGCTGAGGCACAGAGAGAAAAAGAATCTCTAAGAATGAAAGAAAATTGAGACAACTGTGTGACCAATCCAAACGCAACAATATTCGCATTATAGGGGTCCCAGAAGAAGAAGAGAGAGAAAAAAGGATAGAAAGTGTCATTGAGGAGGTAATTGCTGGAAACTTCCCCAATCTGGGGAAGGAGATAGTCTCTCAAGCCATGGAGGTGCACAGATCTCCCAACACAAGGGACCCAAGGAAGACAACATCAAGACATATAATAATTAAAATGGCAAAGATCAAGGATAAAGGCAGACTTAAAAGCAGCTAGAGAGAGAAAAAAAACCACATACAAAGGAAAACTCATCAGGCTATCATCAGACTTCTCAACAGAAACCTTACAGGCCAGAAGGGAGTGGCATGATATATTTAATGCAATGAAGCAGAAGGGCCTCGAACCAAGAATACTCTACCCGAAAAGGTTATCATTTAAATTTGAAGGAGGGATTAAACAATTTTCAGAGAAGCAAAAACTGAGAGAATTTACCTCCCACAACCCACCTCTACAGTGCATTTTGGAAGGACTCCTATAGATGGAAGTATTCCAAAGGCTAAATAGATGTTACTCAAGGGCTAGACAAAGAGTACAGATTATGATTCATAACATACAAAGAATGGAGGAGGAAGAAAAAGGAGGAAAACAAAAACAGAAGCTTTAGGTTGTGTTTGTAATAGCATATGAAGTGAGTTATATTAGACAGTTAGATAGTAAGGAAATTACCCTTCAACCTTTCATAATCATGAATCTAAAGCCTGCAATGGCAAAGAGTACATAGTTATCGATAATCACCCTAAATGTAAATGGTATGAATGCACCAATCAAAAGACATAGAGTTACTGAATGGATAAAAAAACAAGACCCATCTATATGCTGCCTACAAGAGACTCACTTCAAACCCAAAGACATACACAGACTGAAGGTAAGGGGATGGGAAAAGATATTTCATGCAACTAACAGGGAGAAAAAAGCAAGAGTTGCATTACTTGTATCAGAAAAATAGACTTCAAAACAAAAAAGTCACAAGAGACAAAGAAGGACATTACATAATGATAACAGGGTAAGTCCAACAAGAGGATATAACTATTATAAATATCTATGCACCCAACACAGGATCACCTACATATGTGAAACAAATACTAACAGAAGTAAAGGGGGAAATAGAATGCAATGCATTCATTTTAGGAGACTTCAACACACCACTCACTCCAAAGGACAGATCAATCAGACAGAAGATAAATAAAAGGCAGAGGCACTGAACAACATATTAGAACAGATGGACCTAACGGACGTCTACAGAACACTCCATCCAAAAGCAACAGGATACACATTCTTCTCAAGTGCACATGGAACATTTTCAAGAATAGATCAGGTACTAGGCCACAGAAAGAGCCTCAGTAAATTCAAAAAGATTGAAATTGTACCAACCAGCTTCTCAGATCACAAAGGTATGAAACTAGAAATAAATTACACAAAGAAAACAAAAAAGCCACAAACACATGGAGGCTTAATAACATGCTCCTAAATAATCAATGGATCAATGACCAAATAAAAACAGAGATCAAGCAATATATGGAGACAAATGACAACAGTAATTCAACACCACAAAATCTGTGGGACGCAGCAAAGGCCGTGCTAAGAGGGAAATACATTGCAATACAGGCCTACCTCAGGAAAGAAGAACAATCACAAATGAACAATCTAAACTCACAATTAAGGAAACTAGAAAAGGAAGAACAAATGAGGCCCAAAGTCAGTAGAAGGAAAGAAATAATAAATATTAAAGCAGAAATAAATAAAATTGGGAAGAATAAAACAATAGAAAGAATCAATGGTTCTTCGAGAAAATAAACAAAATAGATAAACCCCTAGCCAGACATATCAAGAAAAAAAGAGAGTCTACACACATAAACAGAATCAGAAATGAGAAAGGAAAAATCACTATGGACACCACAGAAATGCAAAGAATTATGAGAGAATACTATGAAAAATTATATGGCAAAAAACTGGATAACCTAGAAGAAATGGACAACTTTCTAGAAAAATACAACCTTCCAAGGCTGACCCAGAAAGAAACAGAAAATCTGAACACACCAACTACCAGCAAAGAAATTGAATTGGTAATCAAAAAACTACCTAAGAACAAAACACCTGGACCAGATGGTTTCACTGCTGAATTTTGTCAAACATTTAGGGAAGACCTAATACCCATCCTCCTTAAAGTTTTCCAAAAAGTAGAAGAGGAGGGACCACTTCCAAACTCATTTGACGAGACCAATATCATTCTAATACCAAAACCTGGCCAAGACACCACAAAAAAAGAAAACTACAGACCAATATCCCTGATGAACATAGATGCAAAAACACTCAACAAAATATTAGCAAACCGAATCCAAAAATACATCAAAAAGATTATTCATCATGATCAAGTGGGATTCATCACAGGGATGCAAGGATGGTACAACATTTGAAAATCCATCAACATCATCCACTACATCAACAAAAAGGACAAAAACCACATCATCATCTCCAGAGATGCTGAAAAAGCATTTGACAAAATTCAACACCCATTCATGATAAAAACTCTCAACAAAATGGGTATAGAGGGCAAGTACCTCAACATAATAAAGGCCATATATGACAAACCCACAGCCAACAATTTACTTAACAGCGAGAAGCTGAAAGCTTTTCCTTTAAGATCGGGTACAGGACAAGGATGCCCACTCTCCCCTTTTCTCGAGGTCCTAGCCATGGCAATCAGACAACACAAAGAAATAAAAGGCATCCAGATTGGCAAGGAAGAAGTCAAACTTTCCCTGTTAGCAGATGACATGATATTGGACATAAAAAACCCTAAAGAATCCACTCCAAAACAATTAGGTCAAATATCTGAATTCAGCAAAGTTGCGGGATACAAAATTAATACACAGAAATATGTTGCATTACTATACACTGAAGGTGAACTAGGAGAAAGAGAAATCTGGAAAACAATTCCATTCACAATTGCATCAAAAAGAATAAAATACCTAGGAATAAACCTAACGAAAGAAGTGAACGACCTATCCTCTGAAAACTACAAGACATTCATGAGAGAAATTATAGAAGATACCAATAAATCGAAACACATCCCATGCTCATGGATAGGAAGAATTATATTTTCAAAATGGCCATCCTGCCCAAAGCAATATACAGATTCAATGCAATTCCCATCAAAATACCAACAGCATTCTTCAACGAACTAGAGAAAATCGTTCTAAAATTCATATGGAACCATAAAATACCCTGAACAGCCAAAGCAATCCTGAGAACAGAGAATAAAGCTAGGGGGATTATGCTCCCCAACTTCAAGCTCGACTACAAAGCCACTGTAATCGAGACAATTTGGTACTGGCACAAGAACAGACCCATATACCAATGGAACAGACTAGAGAGCCCTGATATAAACCCAAGCATATATGGTCAATTAATATATGATAAGGAGCCATGGATATACAATGGGGAAATGACAGCCTCTTCAACAGCTGGTGTTGGCAAAACTGGACAGCTACATGTAAGAGAATGAAATTGGATCATTGTCTAACCCCATACAAAAATAGTAAACTCAAAATGGATCAAAGTCCTGAATGTAAGTCATGAAACCATAAAACTCTTAGAAAAAAACATAGGCAAAAATCTCTTGGACATAAACATGAGCAACTTCTTCAGGAACAAATCTCCCTGGGCAAGGGAAACAAAAGCAAAAATGAACAAGTGGGACTATATCAAACTAAAAAGCTTCTGTACAGCAAAGGACACCATCAGTAGAACCAAAAGACATCCTACAGTATGGGAGAATATATTCATAAATGACATATCCGATAAGGGGTTGACATCCAAAATATATAAAGAGCTTACACATCTCAACAAACAAAAAGTAAATAATCCAATTAAAAAATGGGCAGAGGATCTGAATAGACACTTCTCCAAAGAAATTCAGATGGCAACAGGCACATGAAAAGATGCTCTACATCGCTAATCATCAAAGAAATGCAAATTAAAACCACCATGAGATATAACCTCACACCAGTGAGGATGGCCAACATCCAAAACACAAACAACAACAAATGTTGGCGAGGATGTGGAGAAAGGGGAACCCTCCTACACTGCTGGTGGGAATGTAAACTAGTTCAACCACTGTGGAAAGCAGTATGGAGGTTCCTCAAAAAACTCAAAATAGATATACCATTTGACCCAGGAATTCCACTCCTAGGAATTTACCCTAAGAATGCAGCAGTGCAGTTTGAAAAAGACATATGCACCCCTATGTTTATTGCAGCACTATTTACAATAGTCAAGAAATGGAAGCAACCTAAGTGTCCATCAGTAGATGAATGGATAAAGAAGAAGTGGTACATATACACAATGGAATATTATTCAGCCATAAGTAGAAAACAAATTCTACCACTTGCAACAACATAGATGGAGCTAGAGGGTATTATGCTCAGTGAAATAAGCCAGGCAGAGAAAGACAAGTATCAAATGATTTCACTCATCTGTGGAGTATAAGAACAAAGAAAAAACTCAAGTAACAAAACAGCAGCAGACTCACAGAACCCAAGAATGGACTAACAGTTACCAAAGGGAAAGGTACTGAGGGGGATGGGTGGGAAGGGAGGGATAAGGGGGCAAAAGGGGCATTATGATTAGCACACATTATGTAGTGGCGGTGCGAGGGACACGGGAAAGGCAGTGTTTACAGAGAAGACAAGTAGTGATTCTATAGCATCTTACTATACTGATGGACAGTGACTGTAATGGGGTATGTTGGGAGGAGTTGATAATAGGGGGTCTAGTAACCATAATGTTGTTGAAATGATTGTACATTAATGATACCAAAAGAAAAAAAAATAACTAGACAACAGATTTATAGGAGGATATCAATTTGTATTACAAAAGGATCTTCACTTTACAAATTAATTCTTTCCAGAATATCCTTAAATAATAGTGAGTTTTGGTGGTCATTTAAAATTCACTTTGTTTTAAAGTTATTAAAGTTCAGTTTCCAAGTACTTTTAAAAATTTCATTGCTATGCAGTCTTATGTTGGTTTCAAATACAAAACACGGTGGTTCAACAGTTACCCATATTATCAAATCTTCACCCCCTCTAGTTGGTCACTATCTATCAACATAGTAAGATGTTACAAAATCATTAACTGTATTCTCCGTGCTGTATCACCATCCCCATGACCTTATATTGTGATTGTGAATTATTGTGCCCCTTTGTCCCCTTCTTCATCTGCCTTCTCCCTCCCCCCACACCTCCCCTATGGTAACCACTAGTCCCTTTTTGGTGTCTGTGAGTCTACTGCTATTTTGTTCATTCTGTTTGGCTTTGTTGTTATACTCCACAAATAAGTGAAATCACTTGGTACTTGTCTTTCTCCACCTGGCTTATTTCACTGAGCTGCATGTTGCTGCAAATGGGAGAATATATATATATATACCACATCATCCTCTTTTTCCATTCATCTATGGGTGGACACTTAGGTTGCTTCCATATCTAGTTTCCAGGTACTTTTTCAGGAACACATGTATTGCTCAAAGTGAAGACACTAAGGGAAACTTTTGAAGGCTCTAAAATATCCCCTCATTAGAAAAACAGTAAGATTTGGGAGAAATACATTCTTAGTCATCTATGGAGACATAAGGAACTAGAGGTTTGAACAACAGCTTCAGTATTACCAATTTTAAACATGAAGTAAATGTAGCCATTGGTGAATGTTAACATTTTACTTATTTAAGCAGCACTAGGTGACATTGTCACCATTATGATACACATTTTAAATAGCATATTGGCCTTGTACATGGCTTCCACAAATCCTTAGGTTTTCAAAAAACACATTTCATCCTTAAATATATTACTTCTCTCATTTACATTTAATTCTGGATTATTCTATTTTTCAGCAAAATAGGGGAGCACAAGCATTAACCTAATGAAAACTAATCTCATTCCAATGCAATACTCAGAAAACCAACCAAAAGGACCAGAAAGTAAGGGGAAAATGGTTAAAAATGTAAACAATGTAGAAAATATTTCAACTGCTAGTATTTTTTAATAATTACTATAACTACCTTATTCAGAAATGGATGTATTTTTATGCAAATCATTACAATACTCATTTTCACATTCATCTTACCTATAAAAGGATAAAAAAACTGTAGAACAGAGAGGATGCAGTAGCCTGGAAAGCCGAAGGTTTTATTGACCAAAGCCTGGTAAGTATCTGTTCCAGAGAGGGCTGCTCCTTTTATCAATAAAACAAGGGAAAAGTCTGCGGCAAAAAATAACAATTAGGCAAATGTCAGATTATATTTAATGCAAAGGTTTTCCATGTTTTGACTTAAAGAAAAAGAGAAACTTTAGAGTTTAATTTAAACCTACAGTAAATTAACATAGCAAGGCTTATTGTCTTTCCATAAAACATTCTTTCATGAAACAGTACTGTTTCCAGTTATAAATTTTTCTATCAAGATGGAATATGCTTAACATATCCATGCAATAAACTGGACAGAGAAGTTATGCAAACTAGAGTGAAAGCGTCAATTTACCATTTTACTTTCCTGACTTAACCAATGGAACAACTATTAACAGAATGTGGCTCAGTCATTCAAGCAACAGAATGTAGATAACCACATATATCATTTAGTGTCTGAAAACTGAGAAGGAAAAATGTTCTAATCATTTAGAAAAAAATAGTTTAGGAGAATCAGTTTGTTTTATAGCAAAGTACAACTAACTTTATTATATAGTATTATGGTTAAGAAACAGTAAGATTTTTTTTTTTTGAAATTTACATGTTAGAGATTTAAGTTCCAATAGTAGAGTTGAAAATAAAGATACAGCTACATAGAAATTATATAATTAAAAGTTAATTTCTCTCTCTTTTTTCATGTAACTCAATGTGTTTTGAACATGTTGCAGTTGTCTGGGGTATGCAGCTATGCATAGGGCATGATTCTTGCTTTCTCTTGTCTCTTGCTCATATTTCCATCACTGGTGATTTAGTTTTATCCTTTAAGTAATTTGGAAAGGCATTAAAATACCCAGAAAAAAATATGTATCATTGCAATATGGCCTCCACCCTGGCTCCCTGCCATGTCACTGAAACATGTTTCAACAAGTTCACCAATGAACTCTAAATTGATAAATCCAATTGACACTTCCTAAATCTTAATCTTGCTTGCTTTCTCAGTAGCACTTTTTCTTCCTGTTTACCATTTCCTCTTTGTCAACCATTCTCCTTTGGTCTTTGTTACATCACTTTCTCTTGGATTTCCTCTTTCCTTCTTGGCCATTTGTATTGTTTTACTCCATTCAAACCCCGGATTCTTGGACTTTTTTCTCACTCTTCAAGATGTCCTACTGTGATTTTATTCATGCTCATGGTTTCAATTTTCATACAGATGATAATAACTGCAAAATTTGTATCCCTGCCCCAGACTCTTTCAAAATGCCAGACTTCCACATCTGGTTGTCAATAAACATTTTACCTTCAAGATCTCATAGGCATCTTAATTTTAAATGTCCAAATTCTAATTTATATATTTTTCTGCAACCTGCTTCTCCATCAATATTTCTCCAAACTGTGAATTGCCCAGGACTCTCATTATCCATCACCTTCTATATTTCTTTGGTTGTCAAGTCCATTTGCTACTACATCATAAATCATTCAACTGTATCCCCTCATTCCCGATCTCTAACCTGCTTTTGATCATTTTCCACACGTATTACCACAAAAACTCCTAATAGTTCTTTCCTCCATCAATTTGGCCCCCCATCAAGACACTTTTGATATCCCCTCTCTACCAAGACTATTTTGACATTCCACGTCTACCAGACAGATCTGACCACAGCATAAATCTGATCATAATTTGTGTAAAATCCTCTGAGGGAATTCTCTAATGCCTTTTGATAAAAATCAGCTCCTTTATGGAGGCAGAAAAAGATATTTACTAGTTGTGTGATCTTGGATGAAGGACTTAATTTTCCCAAGTCTCACCTGTAAAGTAAGGCAATAAACCAACCTTGAGGAGTCTGTGAGGATTGTGATACTTAAATGTCTACCACAATGTCTGACATGTTAACAGAAGCTAAATGAATGAGAATTGGGGCTTTTTAAATTTTTCATAGGCTGTATAGGCAACTATACATGTATAGTATATTTATATAGTATATAGTATACATGTACAGTATAGTATTTTTCCTGTATATACATAGAAAAAAGTATTGTATTTGGGTCCAATACTAATGATAGCAACTGCAAGAACACTAGCAAATACTCTCACAACACCCTTCATATGCCAGGCCCTTTTCTAAACGCTTTAAGTATAGTAACTTGTTTAATCTTCATAACAACCCTAAATCGGTGTTATTATTATCCCCCGTTTAAGAGATGAGAAAAGTGAGACACAGAATGTAAGTCAATTGCCAAACTTCACACAGCTAGTAAGGAAGAGTCGAGACTCAGACCCTGGTAGTCTGGCCCTAGAATCCACACAAAATCTCGACTCTTTTGCCAGTAACTGCTGACCTTGGGCAAGTAATTTTAACCTATTAAAGTCTCAGTTTCTTCCTCCATAAAAGTAGAACATGAAAACCCACTTCATGGACTAGGAGAGATTAAGTATAGTAGGTGCATTATGCTCAGAATCTAGCCAGTCCTCAGGAAATGGTCATTATTATCATTACATGAAAGACTTCATAAAAGGCCTCTGCAAATGTCTAGCTTTGTCTTTCTCTACTTAAAAACATTCACCCTACACTTCAGCTGGACTGAATCCCTTCTGCAGCTCCCTTTTGCAGTTTTGCACTTCCGTCTCCTTAGCGTGCCCTTCCATTTTCTTTGGTCACTCAGGTGCTGTCATGAACAGTCAGTGGAATCCTCCTTCCCCACGTGTATCTGCTCCTTTGAGGCTCGATTCAATGCCGCTGTCCCTATCATCATGTACACGCTTTTATTATGGTATTTTTCATGAAGTATTATAACTGTGTTTTTGTCTGCCTGACACACTACGTTGTGAACGTCCTACAGGCAGGAATGGCAGCAGTGTCTGTAAATATTTGTTGAATTAGCCAATGATCAATATAGCAGGAGAGCTAGATGTTTACACATCTGATTCAAATTTAATGTGAGAAATAAAGTAACAAATATATCTTAAAATATTCTGCAAGCACAAAGGATGTAGCAATTAAGTCTACTTCCTCTGTTTAAAACCAGGAAAAGCCTCACCGAAGAGTTGAGTGGTGCTTTGAAGGATAAACAGAATTTCACCAGGTAGAAAAGGCAGGGAACAGCCATGGGAAGGTGGTGTGAAAGCACAGAGGCATACCTCCTTTTATTGTATTTCACCCTATTGTGTTTCAAAGATTTTGCGTTTTTTACAAATTGAAGGTTTGTGGCAATGCTACATCGAGCAAGTCTATTGGTGCCTTTTTTGCAACAGCATTTGCTCACTTTGGGTCTCCATGTCACAGTTTGGTAACTTTTACAATATTCCAACTTTATTATTATATTTGTTATGTAATAATAATGTGATGTGTGAACAGTGATCTTTGATGTGACTGTTGTAATTTTTGGGAGGCACCACGAACCATGCCCATATAAGTGGCAAACTTAATAGATAAATGTGATGTATACTCTGACTTTCCCAACAGCCGCTGATTCCCATCTCTTTCCCCATCGTCCCTGTTCTCTGAGACACAGCAATATTGAGATTAAGCCAATTAATAACCTTCTGGTAGCCCCTAAGTGTTCAACTGAAAGAAGAGTCACAAGTGTCCCACTTTAAGCAAAAATCTGGAAATGATTAAGCTTCCCGAGGAAGGCATGTCGAAAGCCAAGACAGGCCAAAAGCTAGGCTTCTTGGGCTGAACAGTTAGCCAAGTTGTGAATGCAAAGGAAAAATCCTTGAAGGAAATTAAAACTGCTACGCCAGTGAACACATGAATGATAAGAAAGTGAAGCACTCTAATTGTATGGAGAAAGTCTGAGTGCTCTGGATAGAATATTAAACCAGGCACAACATTCCCTTAAGCCAAAGCCTAATTCAGAGCCAGGCCCTAACTCTCTTCAGTTCTAAGAAGACTGAGCGAGGTGAGGACACTGCAGGAGAAATCTTGGAAGCTGTATCTTGAGGCTTAAGGAAAGAAGCGTCTCCATAACATCAAAGTAGAAGGTGAAGCAGCAAGTGCTGATGGAGAAGCTGCAGTGAGTTACCCAGAAGATCCAGCTCAGGTCATTCATGAAGGTGACTACACTAAACAACAGATTTTTAATGTAGATGAAACAGCCTTCTACTGGAAGAAGACACCATCTAAGACTGGCATAGCTAGAGAGGAGAAGCCAATGCCCAGCTTCAAAGCTTCAAAGGATGGGCTGGCTCTCTTGTTAGGGGTTCATGCAGCTGGTGACTTTAAGTTGAAGCCAATGCTTGCTGACCATTCTGAAAATGCTAGGCACTTAAGAATTATGCTAAAGCTACTCGGCTTGTGCTCTGTCAGTGGAACAACAAAGCCTGGATGACAGCACATCTGTTTACAACAGGGTTTACTGAATATTTCAAGCTTATTGTTGAGGCTTATTTCTCAGGAAAAAAGATTTCTTTCAAAATATGACTTCTCACTGACAATGTGCCTGGTCACCCAAGAGCTCTGATGGAGATGGACAACAACAATAATGTTGTTCTCATGCCTACTAACACAACATCCATTTGGCAGCCCATGGATTAAGGAGTAATTTAGACTTTCAAACCTTATTATTGAAGAAACACACTTTGTAAGGCTATAGCTGCCATAAATTGTTTCCTCTGATGTATCTGGCTAAAGTAAACTAGAAAGGATTCACCATTCTAGATGCCATTAAGAAT
>JAVSCE010013721.1:0-36197 GCA_032199065.1 Smutsia gigantea
TCCATTCCAAAACTACTAGAACTAATATCTGAATTCAGCAAAGTTGCAGGATACAAAATTAACACACAGAAATCTGCTGCTTTCCTATACACTAACGATGAACTAACAGAAAGAGAAATCAAAAAAACAATTCCATTCACAATTGCATCAAAAAGAATAAAATACCTAGGAATAAACCTAACGAAGGAAGTGAAAGACCTGTACTCTGAAAGCTACAAGACACTCCTAAGAGAAATTAAAGAGGACACTAACAAATGGAAATGCATCCCATGCTCTTGGCTAGGAAGAATATTGTCAAAATGGCTATACTACCTAAAGCAATCTACAGATTCAATGCAATCCCTATCAAACTACCAACAGCTTTCTTCAATGAACTGAAACAAATAATTCTAAAATTCATATGGAACCACAAAAGACCCCGAATAGCCAAAGCAATCCTGAGAAGGAGGAATAAACAGGGGGAATTACACTCCCTGACTTCAAGCTCTACTACAAAGCCACAGTAATCAAGACAATTTGGTATTGGCACAAAACAGACCCACAGACCAGTGGAACAGAATAGAAAACCCAAACATTAACCCAAACATATACAGTCAATTAATATTTGATAAAAGTGCCTTGGATATACAATGGGGAGATGACAGCCTCTTCAGCAGCTGGTGTTGGAAAAACTGGACAGCTACATGTAAGAGAATGAAACTGGACTACTGTCTAGCCCCATACACAAAGGTAAACTCAAGGTGGATCAAAGACTTGAATGTAAGTCATGAAACCATAAAACTCTTAGAAAAAAACATAGGCAAAAATCTCTTGGACATAAACATGAGCAACTTCTTCATGAATATATCTCCCCGGGCAAGGGAAACAAAAGCAAAAATGAACAAGTGGGACTATGTCAAGCTGCAAACTTCTGTACAGCAAAGGACACCATCAGTAGAACAAAAAGACATCCTACAGTATGGGAGAATATATTCATAAAAAACGTATCTGATAAAGGGCTGACATCCAAAATATTTAAAGAACTCATGCACCTTAACAAACAGAAAGCAAATAATCCAATTAAGAAGTGGGCAGAGGACATGAATAGACACTTCTCCAAAGAGGAAGTTCGGATGGCCAAGAGGCACATGAAAAGATGCTCCACATCGCTAATCATCAGAGAAATGCAGATTAAAACCACAATGAGATATCGCCTCACACCAGTGAGGATGGCCAACATCCAAAACACAAACAACAACAAATGTTTGCGAGGATGTGGAGAAAAGGGAACCCTCCTACACTGCTGGTGGGACTGCAAATTAGTTCAACCATTGTGGAAAGCAGTATGGAGGTTCCTCAAAAAACTCAAACTAGAAATACCATTTGACCCAGGAATTCCACTCCTAGGAATTTACCCTAAGAATGCAGCAGCCCAATTTGAAAAGGACAGATGCACCCCTATGTTTATTGCAGCACTATTTACAATAGCCAAGAAATGGAAGCAACCTAAGTGTCCATCAGTAGATGAATGGATAAAGAAGATGTGGTACATATACACAATGGAATATTATTCAGCCATAAGAAGAAAACAAATCCTACCATTTGCAACAACATGGATGGAGCTAGAGGGTATTATGCTCAGTGAAATAAGCCAAGCCGAAAAAGACAAGTATCAAATGATTTCACTCATATGTGGAGTATAAGAACAAAGAAAAAAACTGAAGGAACAAAACAGCAGCAGACTCACAGAACCCAAGAACGGACTAATAGTTACCAAAGGGAAAGGTACTGGGGAAAATGGGCGTGAAGGGAGGGATAAGAGGGAAAAAGGGGCATTACGATTGGCTGATGTAATGTTGGGGGGGCACGGGGAGGGCAGTACGACTCAGAGAGGACAGGTAGTGATTCTGTGGCATCTCACTACGCTGATGGACAGTGACTGTAATGGGGTTGGTGGGGGGGACCTGATGAAGGGGTAGTTTAATAATCGTAATATTGCACATGTAATTGTAAATTAATGATAATAAAATAAATTATATTAAAAAAAAAAACACCTGCCCTGCCTGCCAGGGTAGGCTGGGTTGTGGCCTGCTTGTGAAAGTGTGTGTTAAGAATCTTACTTCTTGACTTCTTGGGCTGTTGAAAGTTGGGCTTGCTTATTACTAAATTAATCTTTTTCCTACATTGCAGATTACTTCATTAGGGTTAGGTAAGGAAATGCAGCATATAGGTACAGTTAAAAATGAGCTGGGCCTTTTAGCAGGCTAAGGTAAATTTTACAGTGTCATGATCTAACTAATACAGTGAAGTCACAGGTTATGCTGAGACACTTTTCTTTATCTGCAGAACACTCAAATATTCCAGGCCAAGTTGCTCCTGGCCTTTTGAGCTTTAACTGATTTCACTGAAGAATGTCTACATTCCTAGTCTGGTATCTTTACTCTAGAGAATTAGTATGACTCTAACTTTGGGTAACGCTTAACACAGAGTTTCAGTAGGGACTTCTTGGCACATTGTTACATTGTTCTGTCTGTGATTATCTTGCATTGCCTTTTTTTCTGGAGGCTCTCACCCTACTCTGCCTAAACCCATGGTCTCTGTCTCACTGGGACAAACATTCAATTTGATTGGCATATAACCAACTCCAGAAAATAACACAAGCATAGATGAAATTAGAAAAATGTACAAAAGGTGGAATCAAGCCATTGTTTTCAGGATGTCACAGCTTTCTACTTAAGAAGACTTTTTGCCTCTTAAAATAAGTGAGGACACAGAGGCAGAAGCAGCACAGAATTGTACAGAAAGAACCGTCTGGGCCATTTGTGGAGACTTCATGTGTTTTTGTGGGAAGGGTACCTGCACCAGGACCTTGTGTTAACTTTTGTTAAATTTACGTCAATGCTTTCCATACCTACAAGTACCACTTGACAGATAATATTGTTTCTTGCTCATTGTCATTCATTCAGATAAATCTGACTTTGCTCTTAATTATAAATAAATGAGTTTGGAATAAAAAAAAAGTTATAACAAGCTGATAAAAAATATGGCTTATGGGGTTGCAATCTTTATAACCATAAACTTATTAATGTTGATCTTTTACCATCATTAGCTCAGGTTCTAGTTCTTCCTGATCAATGTTACTCACACCTGTGGCTTGTTTTATGATCATTACATTGAAATCTTCCAATGCCATTGCTCCAGCCCTTAACTCTCTCAAAATGCAAGTCTAGATTTCCAATTTCTTCTGAACTAAACTTCCCATATGTAAATACCTCAAACGCAACATCCACAGATTAGCATGCTGCCTACCCACACTTCCTGCTGCACAGTCACTGAAGCCACATTCCAGGCCTATGGAAAGACCACATGGCTCTACCCTCTTGGAAGTCAGGTGTGGCTGCAGGATTTGCCACTAACAGTGAAATGTGAGAGACGTGAGGTGCATCACTTTGGGCAGAAGCCTTAGGAGCCAGCTGTGATCTGACACATTCTGCCCCGTCTCTACAAGTGCTGAAGAGCGAACATGCCTACGGGCCTGGCTGTGTGGCGAGGATGATGACAGAGAGCAGGGCTCCCAGCCAACTTGTGATAAGCATGGCACAGGGAGAAATAAACTTCTTCTCACTCACTGACATTCTGGAGTTGTCACCACAGCCTCGCCAGCCTCCCCTGCCTGTGGCAGTCACTGGTGTCGGCCTCTCCGCCTGTGTCTCACCTCTGCTAAGGGCGCTTTCCCCCCAGCCAGGCACCTCAGGTCTCCTGAATGCGTCCCTCCTCCTCGTGGCCCATATCCAACCATTAGTGCTGGAAATCTCACCGTCAAAACATTCCCAGTTCCCTCCCTTCTCTATATTCCCACTTAACCAGTTTTAGCTATAGGCCATCTATCTTTCTCCTTGATAATAACCCGACTGCTTCCAAATATTGTCATTCTGTAATTCCAAATTTTTCCCACTCAAAATGACCTTCCAAAATGATACCAGAATAAGCCCTCTAGAAACTAAGTCTGATTTTGCCTTTCCCATATGTACAGCATTTCAACATTTCCCCAGTGCTCATATCAACACGTTTGAGGAGCACTTCTGTAAATAGGCACAGTGCTAGGTACCCCAGGAACAAAAACGAGTCATTTGTCCACATGCAGATCTTCAGACTGTGATGTGGCAATATAGCTGGTTGTAGAATGTGTTGCTAGTATTTAGTAAAATACTAAAAGTTTGTGAGCTAATTTATTCTTAAATTAAAAGCCAGAATGGATTCAAGTTTCTCTATGAAAACCTGACTCACACTCAAATTCCAACAGTTTTCTTGAGAAAAGGACAGAGTTGATCATTATCTGGACAAGGAAATGTACAAGGCCCAAGACTCTACATGGGGTCCCTCTGGAGACTGCTACTGATTTACCAGCTTACCTGTTACTAAAACATCACTGTAGTTCACTACTTACCAATTTTTATATTGGAGTCCATCAAAATCTGGGACTCAAGTGGAATTTGTAGCAGCCACATATGTTGTTTATACCATGTGTTATCTAAGGGCTAAATGGCTAAGAGCAACCAGGTTAGCCACAGGATAAAGGTTAAACTTCAGTATGTCACGACTCCTCAAATCTGCATCCAACTTGCATTTGGGGCCTTTTCTCCTATCACCTGCTCAAATGCCTCTGTTCAGGACATTCCCACTGTCAGCAGTAGCCTTCTCCTTCTTCTACACCCACCCAAACTCTACTCACTCCTCAAGGACAAGCTCAGTAATCAATGTTTTCTGTGAAATCTGCCTCAAGAGCTCTTGGGAACACTAGCCGGTCTTTGGATGAAGCAGCATTTCCATGCTTTTTACATGGTAACAGTTACCTAAGAACCTCCAACCCAGTGGCCTCCACCTGGAGCGTCAGGACTGCACTGGTTGACCTGTGTTCCCAGCACTTGACACTGTGCTTGTAAGACAGCAGGCATGGGATCCAAGGTTGGGAAATGATGCTGAGAACCACACCGCATAATCTCACTTACCCATCAGCCTACTGATGGACGCTAGGGTAACTGCTATTATTCTGGAAATCCAGGGGAGATGATGTATTCATAACTTCTAATTTTTATAAATTGTCTGCCATTTTATTTAGCTATAAGGACTAGCAGAGTTGGGTGACTGTGTTTACATACGTGTGCGCTTCTGGATACAGGGTGTATATGTATGTACAGAAGAGTAGTTTCCTACAGCTGCCACAACAAATTCCTACAGAGCAGCTTAAACAACAGCAATTTGTTCTCTCACTATTGGAGGCCAGAGTCCAAAACAGGGCTGTTGGCAGAGCTACAGTCCCTTGGAAGGCCCTAGGGAAGATGCTCTCCTCTGCCTCTTCCAGTTCCTTGAGGGCTCAGATAGACCCTAGTCTGTGGGCTGTATGTTCCAAGCTCTGGCTCCTCTTCTGCTTCACATCTCCTTCTGCTTTTTTCCTCTTGGAAGGACACCAGCCATTGGATTTAGAGCCCATTCAATTAATCCAAGATGATCTCATCTCAAGACTGTTAATTTAATTACACCAGCAAAGACCCCTTCCCAAATAAGGTAACAAAGAGATTCCAGCAATTTGGACATGAATATATCTTTCTAGGAACCGCCATTCACCCCACTACACTGTGTGTGTGTGTGTGTGTGTGTGTGTGTGTGTGTGTGTGTGTGTGCTGTATTATTGTGCCCCAGAAGAGTCCTTAAAGAAGGTTCTATTGAACACCTACCTACTGCCAAGGTGACATAGTTTGGAAACTTCTGGGTGTTGAGAACACAGTGAAGAACATGAAAGATGCAATCCTGCCCTCATGGAAGTCAGAGTCCACTGGTGGACAGAGAAAGCAAGTTACTCTTTACAGTTGGAAAATGTGTGAAGGAAAAAATGCACCACAGTTGTATGTAACAGGGAACCGCATCTGTAAAATGTTAAGTGTGACCCTGCTATTTTCTCAATTAGAGATGGACAGTGCAGAGAATATTCCTTGATTTTCAGTTCAGATTATTTCCCAGTTCTATACTGGAATACCCACTGAAAGTCCTTGTTTCACACATATGCTTCGCACCCCAAATTATCTGGCTCACAGGCACCCCATGGGACTACCACAGCCCACGTGACTTAGGATGCCATGACCTGTGCTGCAATCATTATTTTATGACCACCAAGAAATAAACATGGCTGCTTAAGCTAACAGGCCGTTAAGTATAACATGCACCCCAACTTCAGAAGTATTGAAATGTGTGCCATTTAGAATCAGTAAAATATGTTCATTTCTACTTTGAAACATAACACATCAGGGCAAATTAAACAGCTTTTGAATAAATCGTATAGCTGAATATTAATGCTCAATCAGCAAAATTTTAATGGTGAGTCAACTTCACCCACCCTCAGAATATTTTTCACATTCTTTCTGTGAGTTTAGTATATGTAAATATAATTCAGTAAGTCCTAAAATAAGACATATACTCACAGATTGGGTCTTTTCTAGTCCTGAGATAACTTGAGAAGTCAGAGATTGGGAAAGAATTTTAAACTCTTGAGCCGAAGGAGTGGCTGCTGGAATTATCACTCCTTTCCTTGCCCAGAACTTGCTAAAAGGTCAGAAGGTGCAGAGCAGAGAGGGTGCACCTGTGCGCGTACTGGCATGGGGTTTGCACATACTTCACGGATAAACTGGAGTGTTCTGAGAACCCTCTGGCAGTCATTCAGACAAGATTTCTGATCCATTTGTTGAGCAAATGGTGCCCCTACTAGACCCTGAGAAGACAGGATGCCTGCTCTTAGATGGCTTAGGAAAACATAACTATAAAAAGAAGTGATAAAATGCTCATACATACCCACCTCCAACCTAAGAAAGCTCCTCCTGGAATGTGATTGCAGATTCTGTTGTAGTTTTGTAGAAAAACTCTCAGAGAATACTGTATGTTATGAATTCTCTTCTCACATTTATTCCTCCTTTATTATGCAGACAGTCTGGGTTTTTGACACTGAGATCTAAGGCCCTAAAAAGATCTTATTTTGGCCCTTGCACATGAAAGAGGATTCAGGAAGGCAATGCCAATCAAAGATTTTGCGGAAGGTAAGAGAAATTTACTGTAGGTCTTTAAAAATGTACTGATGTCCATCATTATGGGATTTTTTAAAGCAATAGACACACATACACTAAGAACAGTGTGTGAAAGTGTGACCCTCATCCAGAAAAGAGTGGGGGAAATACTCCTTGTATTAATTAAGTAGTCTAAAGTTGAGAGAAACTTGTAAGTGCTTCTTAGATTCTGCAAGGCATCTAAAGCATATACTCTCTTACACACACACACACACACACACACTTGAACAGCAACCCAGTAAAGTATCATTTTAAAACAAATTCTTCCCTGGAGAAAATATATTGCCAAAGCATCTGGACTCTGCTTCCAGAGGCATTTAACAAGTTACCATCATTTCCCGGACTCACCAAGGTAACACTGGCTTTAACATGAATTAAAATTTTCTCTAGAAAAACAAATCTCAGGCCTCTCATAGCCACTGGAGAAGTCAAGATTAGGGATGGCTCTAGACACAACTTCTCTTCTTTGGGGAATAAAGGGTTGTTTTCAGATTTCCTTAACTATATGTGATCTTAGGACACAGCCCGAGGTATTCCCTGAAAGACAGGTGCAGCTGTTTTTTCTACTGTTAAAAAGAAAAATGTATTTGACAAACATAGTTCAAATCAGTAGTTAGGCATACTTTTGAATAAATGGGCTGGCACAACAGTCTGGGAGAAAATGAAAATCTTACATCATATGCAGAAATTAATTCCAGATGGATTAAAGACTTAAATAAAAAATTTTTTAATCTTCCTACAAAATCCTAGGCTACATGTAAATGTTAGGGAGATCTTTATTAGCCAAGAGTAAAAATGCAGGAAAAAGAGAATTGTCTGTTCATGTCAAAATTAAAAGTCTGAAGTGGATAAATACAATATAAGCAAAGTCAACAGGTAAGATAAATGTAAATAAGTAAAAATATCTCTTTAATATACAAATAGCATCTAGAGATTAGCAAGAATAAGCCAACAACAGATGTGTGATTTCAAAATGCATGATTTCGATTTGCAGAATAGCAGCCTAAGTGAGAAGCAGACATAAAAAGAGCACCAGACCACTGACGGCCAGGGAAACGTGGACTGACACAGCGGTGAGATCTCATTTTATACCCATTAGGCTCGCAGATTTTTAAAAAATACTTTATAATATCTAATGTTGACATGGATTTGGAGAAATGGTATCCTCATCTATCAATGATGGAAATGAGAATTGGGAGGGACTTTCTGGATAGCATTGTGGCAACACCTGTTAAATCCACTCCACTTCTGTGAATTGGGCTTTGATATGGGAAGAGCAGACCCACTTGTCCCTGGATTTTTTTGTAAAACAAACTTAATTTTGGTCTTTGCATGGAGATGAGGCGAGTCAGGGCGACAGTGCGACCAAAGGGGTTTTGGGGGAGGAGTGGAAGCTCTGAGAGAAACTGCAGACTTCCATAGGGACAACGTTGGTGGCACTATGTCCGTGCAGGTTTAGTGACCTATTTATTCATGGAGGCCAATAACCAGAAACAAAATGAACACCAATCAAGGGAAGAATAAGTATTTCTGCACCAGAAGTATTACGTAGCTGTTAAAAAAAGATGAATTATAACCAGATGATTCCAAAGGATTTCCATGTGTGTTAAACTAAGAGGCCAAAAAGTGTAACATGCAAGTATGTATAATATAATTCCATTTTTATAAAGCATGTATAATATAACCCCATTTTTATAAAGCAATGACAAAATTCTGGTTCAGTGTATGTCTTTGTACATATATCTGACATCGATGTAGAATTCTATGAGCATGGAGACAATACGAACGAAGGATACTTACTGGATTATTAAAGCGGACTGTGTGGGCAGGCAGGGTTGGGCTGGAGGAATGGGGGCTGATGCGAAGGGGAGCCGTGAAAGGAAAAGCAGCTGAAATGCACATTGTTCAGGTGGAACTGTAAGACAGAACTCCTCTAGCACTGAAAGATCAACTTCAAATCATCTGTACTTCACTTTTAGCAACTGTCGCCTCAACCCTCTGATAATACAACTATTCATAGAGCCTTCAGGTGCCAAGCAGACAGAGGGATGTGTATTTTACTCCCCATCCATCACTGCCTGTACACAGAATTAAATGGGGCTTTTCTTCTCTTACCTCTGGTTTTCTCCGTCTTTGCTTTTACACTGAAGTGGACACTGGCACACTCAACAGAAGAAATGCAATGACATTCAAACCAGTACGTTTGTTCCCTGTCTGGAAGTTATCTGTGAATCTCTGTATTTCTTCTCTCACATTAGCACTCTGGTTAAGAGCTTCAAAAGGCTTCAAGTTGCTGAAGTCCATCTCATACAAGGCAAAGGAAAACTCTAACTGCCCAAAATGTAGCCCTTTGGCGTCCGTTATGGGATTACACGTAAAAAGAATGAAGTATTTGGTAAACTAGTCAATTTACTCTTAGTCTATAAAACCAAATAGCGACACACCTTGCTTGTCAGCTTGTTTCATGCAATGACAGAAATCGATCAACACTGAAGTATCTGTGGGGACTTCTCCATAACTTGAACTCAGATATAATGATAGTTTTGATTACATAACATGGTTTTGCCAACACTTTCATGAGATTATTTCATACAATGGAGGGGGATTCTTTCTTTCAGAGAACTGGTCACCCAGCAATAGTGAACATAACAGAGCCAATACCCAGGTTGATAAAGAAAAGTTAACTAAACACAATTAGTCAGTTTCAGAAACAGGTAATATCTATCTATGAATATCAACTGAAGAAAAATAGAACGGAAGCTTAAAAAGTGATTAAACACACACAAAATCTGGAGATTTATACACATCCTGCAGAAAATCAAGAAAAAAGGATTTTGATTTTATTATTGGAGCTTTAAGAAAACAACTCTACCAAAAAGGACTCAGAAAATTCACTAAAAAATATAAGATTACTGATGCTATTCTACTAGTATTCAAATATAAGTTAGAAAAAATGCCAATTTTTAAATTATCTAATTTTAAAAAGACAAACAGCTAAGATATTCAGGGACGCAGAAAGTGGCAGGCTTACTCATTCACTGCTAATGCAAAATTTTCTGGATACAACTGAGCATTACATATCAACAATCTAAAAATAATAAATTTTGAATAATAACCTCATTTCCAAGAACCCAAAATAATGAAATGATGTAAAATTACCAAATTTAGGTACAAAAGATATCCTCAAAAATATGACACTCAAAACAACCAAATGTCTAACAACTGGAAAATGGTCAAGTATAATAATAGTTTATTGATAATAATAGAATCCCAGTCATGACATTTTATTTTCATAGAATATTAACAATGAAGGAAAACACTCAAGACCTAATGTCAAATTCAAAAAGCAGTTATATACATAGTTTGGCCTCACTTTGAGATACAGTCTCCATTTACACACCATGCCTGAATAATAGGAAAATGTTAACAATGGTTATATAACAAGTTACATAACCTCTGGAATTAAAGCTGATATCCATTTTTGTCATTTTTTGGTCTATCTTTTCCAAATTCTTTATAATAATGATCTGGAGGAAAATAGTAACTTTCCCTTTTTTTTTAGACATAACCACCAAGCTGCTCTGGCAAAAGGAATAGAGCAGGAAAAAAATGCCTTAAAAAAACTGGGACAACTACCCTTACTGCATGTATCAGATCAGAAAGAAAATACAAAAAGTGTGCAAGCCAAAAATGAATGTGTAGTGTGCCTTATAACAGTAATTTCTTACAAGCACATAGTTTTTCGTGGCTTTCTCATGAAGTAAGAAAAGGTCTTAAAAAAGGTCTCTTAAATGGAGCTGCTTTAAGGTTTTGGCCAACACTCAAGGATGAGAGCAAAGGAAGCTGAGGAAGGACCTGGACAAGGAGATGTCAGGGCATTAGGGCCCACTGCATGGCTATTTTAGTAAGTTTTGAGCAGGAGAAAAAAATGTGAAGGAAAGGTATCAGAGCAAAAATCTAAGCGGCAGAGACTAATAGGTGATTCTCAATACCAAATGCCCCCCTTTCCTGCACTGAGAATCCCTGGGCATTGGGGCCAGTTAAAAGACTTCAGCCCCTCGCTTTCTTGTCCATATGGCAGAGTATAAGTCCTGACCAATGGGACAGAAGTGAAGTGCTGTGTTACGACTGGTGGTAAGACTTTTTGCCCTTCCTCCTCTCTGGGATGCAGACAGGATGGCTAGAGCCCCAGCAGCCATTAAGGACCATGAAGTGAAAACTCCCTGCTAAGGACAACAAAGCAGAAAGACATGGGGAACCCAAGTCCTTCACCCTGTGGTGTGTCATATCAGTCCTGGACTATCTATGTACCTTCAGACCTCTTTTATATAAAACAGAAAGAAATCTCCTTATAATAAGCCACTATTTCTTTTGTCCTGTTATGCACAACTGAAATTAACCTTCACTGATGCACCACCCCATGATGAGTTTGTGAAAATGTCTTCTGATCCTATCTACTCTCTGTGGCTCCCTTCCTTTTAACTGATCAAAAGATGGGGCCAAAATAAATAGGAAAAAAATAACAGCAGAATAACTGTATAAAGCTTTATGTTACTTATTTATTTTTAAGTAGGTAATCTGAACCTTCTAGGCTTCTCTCTCTTTAGACACAACTAAGTAAATTGTTTTTAACTTGGGTCTAGTGCTTGGTTGACTTTTTGGGTCAGTGACCCAAGGTAAATATGGATATTGCTTTATTTTAAATGTTAACCTGAAACACAAAACTGTTAACACTAAACGCACTGACTGGTCTCAGAGCACAAGCTCCTAAGACCAGGATTGACAATGGAATAGATATTAGTTCTTTGATTCCAGCCATCCCTTGCTTACCCATTGCTTCTAGAGAGGCCATTCAACGTGAGTATCAATCACAGAATACAGCATCTGTACAGATGAAGGTCCTGGAATTACTCAACTGCGCTTCCTCAGGCATTTGGTTAACTGTTTTTTGAAAAGATGACAGAGTCTCTTATAACCAGTGTTATAACTAACGTTCTTAATTACTCACAAGGTAACAGATATATTTAAAAATAGAAAAGCAAGCATTTACCCCTTTCTAGTTACTTTTAGATATTTGAATCTAATTCCCTGCTAGGAGGAAAATACTGTTAATATGAACTAATTTGCTGATCAAGAGCAAATTTTCATTTTTAACATCTTGAAGTCTAGTATTGAGAAAACTGTTGTCTTTAAAAAAATCCTGAACAAGGAAATTTTTTCTCTACTGAGTGGAGAAAACAGAACACAATTTATTTTAAGTTTTCACATGGATACTTAGTTATAGTGGGTCACATTCCCTTCTAACCTGTAACCAGGCCTAATCATAATAACATACTGTAGATGTTAAGTATTAACCTGAATAACAAGTATCTTCATAACTATAAAACTTCATATTGCATTTTAAATTCAACAACTTGTTATTTATTAAACAATGGTTAAGCTATAAAAGCCCAAGTGGTACTTAAATACTTGAAACTAGGTTTAAGAATTAGCAGGATCAATTAAATGGTTAAAATTAAAATGATTTGTCCTATACTTTTGAAGTAATTCATCCACAGAAATGGAAAAAGGCTCGGGAACATTGTTTTTTCCCGCGGTTACCACTGTATAATACCCCTGGCTGTGGCATAAGAGGAAACTTATTGTCTGGGATTAAGACACTATGGCTTCAAGTCAATCTTGGGGCTATTCTAGGAAGATGACAACGGTACCAAATTAGCAGTTGTAGTTTTGTGACACTATTTAGACCAAGTGGCCTGCTTTGCTTAGAAGTAAAATTCCTAGTGCCTAAGGAGATAAGACCATGTTAAGTGGTTGGCTGACTACCCGATCAGGCCTTCTCTTTATTGTAGTAAAAGCTGTGTAGTTAGGAAGATTTATGGCATTCTAGCCCATATAAGATAAAAAATTCAATGACATAACCACATGTAATATGTAAGGAGGCATCTTAATTTCAGAATGAAAGAACTCGCAAGGGAGCAAAAAATCTAAAAATAAACTGCAATTCCTAAAAATAATTCATTGAAAACACTGATAACTAATGACCCTAAGAATCATTACTTTATCACGATGATCCACTGGTCTCTATTTTTCTGACTGCTAATTTTAGGACCTACCATCTTAGTTCCAATTTATGTATTTAGGAACGTAATGTCTAGTTCAATTGAAACAAAAGTGAAATTCTATTTCAGACTTGCAGAGATCATAGACAGCTTTAGTAATATCAATATTTTGGACCTAAAAATTTTTAATATTGAGATGTGCTCATTCTTTCATTTATTGAACACCTCCTACCTGCCAGGCATTACACTAGGAGCTGGGAAATAGCAAAAATAATTTCAGATACTTTTCACCTGAAGTTCAAGTAAACATTCTTGTGAAATTGGAAGTAGGATGGTGGCTGAGATGTGGGAGAGCATCTTCATGTGGAAGTGTTTTTTACAGGAGAATTAATCCCATGAGATTTAAAATATTTTAGCAGGTATTTTATATTTTGTCAAGTATGAGAAAATAATATATAACCCAGCAATAAAAGTTATT
Organism: Smutsia gigantea; assembly: GCA_032199065.1. NCBI lineage: Eukaryota > Metazoa > Chordata > Mammalia > Pholidota > Manidae > Smutsia > Smutsia gigantea. The sequence goes on from JAVSCE010013721.1 coordinate 13,632, forward strand.
TTTCAAGTTGCATTTAATAGCTGGTGTTCTTAAGATTGATAGTCCTGTTAAAGATGAGAGGGAGTTTATGAGTCTTCCTAGAACTACAGCTCACAAGTGAAAAGGCAGATACCTCAGGATCACAAACAGAAATAAATGAGTTTACAAGCCAGTCTTCTAGCACCTGCTCTTGCAATAAGGCAGCCAGATGAGTGAAAGAGACTGAAATGCTCTATGAGTTACGGTGCAGTCGGTCACAATGGTCAAACTAGTTTTCCTTTTACAGGTGAACCTAGCATCTTGAAATTTTTACTGGCCATGTAAAACAGCCATCTTACTTGAAATGCAAGAGCATCAAAGGAGCTATGTCCAAACCCTGTCTTGTAGGTTTAAATGTTTATCACCACCCACTGTCCTCTACAAGATTTTCTCCTATTCTTTTTCCATAATTTTTAGGCATAGCCAGTAAGAATAGGTGATATATAGAGGAAAACAAAAGTGTATGGTATGTAAAAGAATATTCAAGAGAATTTCCTCATCACCCACTTTGTTTAACATTATACCAGGCACTTCTTTCCTGGTTACAGTTACATAACTATAGGTGGTCAGAAAATCACCATCAACCCAGTAAAAGTAGCAATGAGCACATGCTAAAATAATTTAAGTGTCTTGGTAGTGTTTGGTCAGGCTCACGTGTGATTCTGAATTAAGTCAAAATTTTCTTTCCCAACTTCCTGCTCTGATCTTTCTCAAGCCCAATCTTGGGTGAATTAGTTTCTAACACTTTCTGTCTGATAAAGACTTTATGCCACCTTTTTAAAACCTGTGTATTACCTAGAACACTCGAAGGAAATAAACTAAGGTCATCCATTGAGTTTGAGAGTATTTCCCTCAGTTTCTTTATCTGTACAAGGATAATGAAATCTGTTTATTACTCAGTGAACTTCTGTTGTTAATGCTATACTCCAGAGCTTCCCCCTCGGCTGGCCTGCTCCTCCACTATACCCAGCTTAAAGGTGTGTATTGTTTCCCAATACACATGTATTTCACAGATCTCACTGCAGTTAAGTATCATAGTCAGTAGATACACAGAAAGACAGAGGTTTTTGTCTTGATTTGTCCCATGCTGTTGTCCCAGTATCTGTCACAGGCTTGACACACAGTAGAGGCTTATAACATATTCACTGACCGAATAAACAAACTAATGGGTAACCATGAGATGCACGGGCAGGTATAGTGTACCTTCTTTTTCTGTATGAGAAAACTACAATCAAAGGATTTAAGAGACCTGAGAAGATCCCATGGCTATGAAATGACAGTATCTGTAACTGTAGGTTTCCTGGCTCCAAATCCAGCTTTAAGGTACTGTCTCTCCCACCTGGGGCTTATGTACCCTCTTATACAGAATACCAGGGGAAACGAGGCCACAGATATGCATAGCTTTCGTGGAACAAGATTTATACTAAGTGACTTCAGAAAAAACATTTCCTTGAAATTTTTTTTGAAATACATGCGTATGTATGTATATGTATATACATATAACAAGCCATGGAGTAGATTTTGAGAACTTAATTTCAAAGATAAAACACATATTTAGAAACACCTTTGACACTGGCAAACAGCCATGTGGACCCTCACTGCCATCTGTGTGTCCTCTGCCCTCCAAGCGCAGAAATGCTAAAGCTGAAGGAGCTCCTCAGCGCACAGCAAGGACCAGGTTTCCGCAGTGCCAACACTAGGGAGGGTTAGAAGCAGCTCCAGCTGCTCTGCACTAGGGCAGACTGCCTCTGACCTTCCTCCGCAGCGGCCTCTAAGCCTCCTGTCCATATTGCTCTCTCCCTGGCACTCCACGCAGCCCGGGCCTTCCTCCTTTCAGCCAGCAGAGCCACAGCAGAGCCATCTTTCTCTGCTCTACACCAGCATTCTTCCAACTGGGTGCAAGTTTGAAGCAAGGCCAACACTTCCCAAGGGGCTCATAGCTGTAAGGGAGTCAATTCCCAGATCTCCAACTTCCAAATACTCTCGTCTAAAAATGGATCTGCCCGGGCCCATGATCCACAGAGTGACATCCGCCCGTGACCAGTGGAAGCTGTCCTTTCTCTCCCCCACTTCCCAAGGGTCCTCCTCCAGTTTTACAAAAGGCCGTGCATGTGCATTACCTACACCAGATCTTTCTAGGCTGCACCTCCCCAGGGCGACTAACAAAGGGACAAATAAAGATGCTGGTGCCTGTGGAGAAATGAGCCTCCAGTGTTTGGGTATGGACTCCTTTTCCAAGTCAGGTAATTTCTAATTCTTTGTTTGAGACAACCTGAAATAATTAAATGTGAAGAGACTTATGGGCAAAATAAATATACAACACTGGGTTTTAATTTACATACTTTTTGTTACAGAAAGTATGACAGAGTGACCAATAAGACTCTTTCAAGCTAAAAACATATTACATTGGGATAGAATGCTGTAGGGGAAAGGAAATGTAAACATGAATTTAAGGAGAAAAAGGAAAGGTGTAAATTTTCATGCCCTTTAAAAAATTAGTGATACTGGGAACCAAATATACATCCTACTAGAGTTTTTTAAATGAGGTAACAATTTAAAAGGTCAATATTTACGACATGCTGCAAAATGACATCCTTTGCAACAATTTAAATTTAGGATGAAAAGTTTTTGCAATTAGATTAAAAATGTGGTTAGGGTACAGTTTTCACAATCTTTTAGGAGCCATAGGAACAAAAAAGTTGGAAGAACATTGCTGTAGACCAAACCTTTGATGCCTTTCCAAGATAAATACTGAAGAGACTGAGAATGAACAATTTCTTACCAACTTGGTTTTGAGTGAGATGGGCTGGGGAGGGACTAGAGATAAACCTTCTCTCTGCCTCTTCTGGTTCATAAACACATTTGGTGAACCTGTTGGCTTTAAAGCCGATAGTTTCTAAGACTGATGACAAGGTTACATATCTGACTTTATGACAGATTTAGACCTTGGCTGATGAGATGTACGCCTAAGGAGATTCGCTCCTTTTTTTTGAGTTTTCTGGACTCATGAGGCAATAAAGCGTCCTAATTTTGCATTTATCTTATTGTACGATGACAAATGTCACCACTGATGTGATACTGAATACGTCCATCTGGCTGGTATTTCATGAGTGACATGCACAATGCAAAAAACTGGAGAGTTCTTACTGTGTGTTAATATTTTAAGTACGGCGGATGTATTAAGGAGCAATCTCAACAGACACTACATACCTCACGCCCTTAGACCCACGTTTCCGCTTCTTTCCCTGATTGTGTGTTCTCTTCATTGTTGCCCCTGACCTCTTTCCAGCCACTCCTTTGGGAAGCAGAAAGTCACCTAATATGATGGACAAGGATGAAGCCAGCACTTAATTCTGCATTTGCACTGTTTTAAAACATTGACTTTAAAGCTCTCAGAGATGGTGGGGCTATTTAGAGCAGACTTTGACCTACTCTAAACCTACTCCCATTTAGTATGAGGAGGTGGTACAGTTTGGGATAAAAGGCCTGTCTTCAGAGTTAGAAAATTAGCCGGAAATCCCATTCCACCATTTACTAGGTATGTCGCTCAATTTTTCTGAGTCTCAGGTTCCCAACGTCCTTAAAATGGGGTGCTGAGGATTTGAGACAATATGCATCAAGCAAACAGGAATGTACCAGCACAGAACTGGTATTCAATTATCAAGTTATAAAATTAGGTGCTTAATGTTTGATGATTGCTTGAAACTGGCCACTAGTTTTCTCTTGCATAATGTCAACAAGTGGCATGTTTCCAGTTTATTTCTAACAAGTGATTTGGCAAATGACCACCTTTTATATCTATGTACAGGGTGTGTGTGTGTAAAACATATCTGTAGTACTAAAACTGCCAAGCAGACTGTACAAAACCTGAGATTTCACATGTAGCATTCATAAATTTGGAGGCACGCCCTCAAAATTTACATGCTCTAAACATTACTGTAAACATGTTTAAAAATAAGCATGGCCTCTACGATTGACTCTTTTGAAGGCTATCCAAATTTAACTGGTAAGCTAACACTTCTCCCTCATCAAATCAGCAAAGTTTCTTTCTTTCTTTTTTTTAAAAAATATTTTGTATTGTAGGGCTGTGGGAGAGTGGTACTCCCACAATTCTTATGTTAGTGTAAATGAGTATCAACCTTAGTCTCTAAAGCGATTTGACAGTGTGTACCAAGGACTTAAAAAGGACCCATGTACTTATTCGCAAGACAGGAGTACATCCTAACCCAAACAAACAGATTTATGTCTAAGAGGGCTCCTTATATCACAACTTAAATAATAAGGAACAAAGCAGCTTGATGTCCACCACAGGGGACCAGGTTATAGGGCACCATCAGTGGCTATGTTATGCAGCTATTCAAGATGACACTCTAGCTAAATAAGACAGGATTGTTAAGTGAAGGAAACCAGGTAGAAAGCAGTATTTGGCACTGATTCCAAATGTGTGTGCCACTGCAACTCTCAAGCAGTACTAAGGGAAAATTTACAACGAGGAATTGGAATTACACATAGTAATCAAAATCCATTCCACAGCTTGAAAGGACACAGTGTTAAGACTTGTTACCCACGTCCTAATTTTCAAAAGAAGTGTGGGAAGAGTACACTGCTGATTCAGATCCTTTTTATGAATGGTAGGATAAGAAAGTGGGTAATAAAGTGAAAATTTATGTCTGCAGCTGATACTCAGTCTCTTCAAACTTGTAGTTTAATGAAGCTTTTGGGTGCCTTTTACACCACATGCAGCAAGGATCCCACCTAGCTAATAAGTTCTGGGGGCGGGGGGGAGGGCGGGGCGGAGCACTAATGACAGGAGATCGGAAGAGGGGGACTCACACCCTTCCAATAGACACTGTTTTGGAAGAAATGAAACAGTGTGATCACACGCACACACACACTCTGTTCAGATCTTCACATACATACTTAAAACACAAAACACTTTCCCACCCCCACTCCACACACCACCGGTGCCTCCCTGGATTCATCAGCACTTCAGTACTAGTTTTAAAATGCCTGGTTTATTCCGAACGCCCACCACTGCCACGAACCAGACAAGGGCTTCCCAGCATTCACGCTTCCCATCGGTACTTCAAATGGCTAACCTAACCCCACCGGTGAGAAAAAGAATGAAAACGCCTTTGGGCATTTACACAGCTCAAGTTACACACTTCTGTACTCAGAAAAGGGGGAGAAACCCAAAGCCCTGTGACTTGTAAGGACATCTTCCTGCTCAGAGCTCCCTGGCCTGGCCCGGGACCACTGCGCTGGGTGCCCGCCGGCCCGCCTGGCCCAGGTGCGAACAACGGCCGCACAGCGCAGCCTGCTTGTTTTGCCTAGACTGAAATCGCACGAAGCCCAAAGCAACTCAAGTTATTGTGAAAACACAAGAGAAGACAAAGCACACGTGCATTGCCACTGTGCACGTCATAACCCAAACGGAAAGGTGAGTACTTGCTCGACAGATGCCACCCTGCAGAGCAAGCGGCTGGGGGTGTGGCTGGTTTCTGCGGGTCAGTTTCAGGAAACAAGCATTTCTCAGTTCTGAGCTCCGGCTACAAGTCAGTATAGGTTTTGGTGACTGAGATTCTTCCACACTGGAAATGCGCTAAGCTAATAATTAACCTTAAGCATACCATCACCCCCGCTAAACACGTTTTCTACACACGGCCCTGAATTCCTTCCAACGAACCGGACAAGCTGCAGAAGGCTGGGAAACGCGACCCCTCCTGCGGGTCGCCCAGGAGCCTTCGCCCTGCAAGCGGCGGCTGCCTTGGGGGGAGGGGAGGGCGGCACCCGGAGGAAAGGTGCCCCGCGCACAGCTGTCTGGCGAGAAAGTTGCCCGAGGGAACTCTTCAGGGTCTGCCCGGCTGAGGCAGTCTCGGCGCGCGGAGGACGGCCCGCCCCGGTCTCTCTACCTGCAGAGGCTCCGGGCTGCCGGCCAGGCGCCGCCGGCCGCCGCAGGGCCGGGCCGTCCCAGACCCGGCTGCCCCCCGCGCCCCACCGCACTCACCGCTGTCCAGCCGCGCGATCTGCGGCAGCCGGTAGGTGCTGACCAGCAGGTCGAGCGGGACGGCCGCCGAGCTCCACTTCACATCCTGGAGGCTGCAGCCCGGCGCCGGCTCCATCCTCCGCGCCTCCGCCGGCCCGCGCCGGGGCGGCCGCCGCTGCTCGCGCTCGCGCTCGGGGGCGCGGAGGCGGGGGCGCGGGGCCGGGGCGGCCGGGAACGCGCGCCGGCAGCGGCGGCCGCGGGGCATGGCAGGGTGCCCCGCCGGCCTCAAGCCCCCGGAGGACTCGCGGCGGCCCCGCGGCTGCGGGCGGCGGCTGGACTGGCTGCTGCGGCTCCCGCTGCGCCGCCTCCTCTGGCCCCGGGACTGCGGCTGCGGCGGCCGCCCGCTCGCCTCCGCCTTCTCTCACCCCGCCTTCCCTCCGCCGCGAGCGCGTGAGGAGGAGCCGCGGGCGCGAAGAACGCCATCGCGGCGCTCCCGGCGCTGGCCAGCCGGTGCGAGCCGCGCCTGCGCAGCTCGGGGCCACGGCCCCGCCCCACCCGCCGCCCCTCCCGGGCCAGGCCCCGCCCCCGCGCGGGCTCGGCGGGGCGGCAGCGCTTCGACCCCGGCGCGGGTGGCTAAGCGGGCTCCGCCTGCTTTAGCTCTCGCTCCCCCGTCCGGCCGCGCGGGCTACCTGCAGCCTCTCCCGGCGCCGCGGCGGAGTCTTTCCCGCCCGTGCCGGCCCCGCCCCTCCCGCGCCCCACCCAACCCTGGGGGGGCCGAGCCCGAGCTCGAGCGGGCGCTCACCTCCCGGGCGGCCGGCTGGGACCTGGGGGGCGCGAGGGCTGGGCCCCGGCGGTTGGAGGGCGCGGGCGGGCGGCGGGCTGGGTCCCGGCGGGTGGGGGCGGCGGGCGGCGGTGGGAAAGGCGCGCAGCCCGCCTCTGCGCGTCCCCGGCCCGCGCTCTGCAGCCCCTGTAGGCCTGGGCCGCCGGGCGGGATGCTAAGGGCCTGAGCGTCGGACGGTGGCGGGGGCTCCGGGAGCGCCGGCGAGGGAGGTGGGCGTGCGGTCAGGACCCGCGCCCTAAGGCCGCGCTGGCCCCCAGCCGCAGGGAGAGCCACGCCAGTTACTGGGAGCCCCGCGCCTCGTGCTCGTCGCCTTTTCGCACTCAGGTCCTGCAGTCTTGGAGCCGGAGATAATTCGCACCGTGTAGACACGTGTGCCAGGACGACCGGTCGTCGGTCAGCTCGCCGCGTGTAGGCGGCCGCGCCCGACTCAGCTCCGCTGTCCGTGGCACATCGTCTTCCGGGACTGGGCCTGGCCTCCTCTGCGGCCCGGGCCGGCGTGTGACGGCGGCGCTGAGGCCCCGGGTGCCGCGGGCTCACCTGTGCGCTGCGGCGCTGAGGGGCCGCGGGATGCGCGCAGTCCGTGTCCGGTGCGCCACGAGGCCCGTCAAGCACCTGGGACTTGGAAGACCTCCTGTGGTCCTCCAAGGCAGGCTTAGGGCCCGTGCCAGTGAGCAAACGCTCCTCAGCAACTGAAAAAAAATGCGGAGATTCTTCCGCACCCGCTTTCCTTGTCCTCTCACTTTGAAGCATTGGTGTTAATTTCCACAAAATTCTTTGGCTGAAAGTTCTCACCTTTGCATCATTCACATTAATTTTTTGAAAAAGTCTTGGGAAAAAAGGGGAAACATTTAGTATGTATTTTACTCGGAGTCGCGGGTCCATAATATTTTAAGATTTGCTAACATTAAAAAGAATGTTTAAAAACCTTAAGAAGCTAAGTGCCGCTAATTTTTTTTCTATCTAAATAATCATTTCCGGAAATTAAGCTCAGACTCCAAAAACGATATAGGAACATTTAAGAATGGGCAGGGTCAGGGGTTCCTCAACCAACCTGTAAGTAGATCCAAAAACCTTAAATAGTGGATTGGATTGATTTTTAAAAAATAACTTTCTGCTACTATTGTATCCTGTTTAAAAGCTTCAGAGAGTAGAAGTAGTTTCCTGTAATGAAAGAATTGGTGACTTACGAGCTAAAGACAAAATTAAAAAAACAATGCCATCAACTTTTTTTTCCTGACAATGGCTTATATTAGTTTTGCTCTTTTTGCTGACCTTGCAGAAAAGGTGTAACTTTAATCTTGAGTATTTAAAGGAAAGACATTTTAATGAGCTACAAATTATAAGTCTCATGTCATGGAATTTTTACAGAAAGATTATTTTTGAGCCAGAGTTTCAGTTAAACTGTAAAAGGCATCAGACGACTAATTTTTCAGTCTGGCTGAACTGTACTTTCCAAATATGGTATAAAGAGGTATGTTTCTTATGATTATTGGGTTAATGCAACCGTGTATATACAAGCATAACAACCGGGTGCAGGGCCAAAACTTACAGGATTTTGTCCTTTATTAAAAAGGGAGCATCCAAGGAAATTTTTCTGTAAAGCAAAACTCCAGGTATCCGTTCTCATGTTCCTACCCGGTGAGTTTTTAGGTTGGGATTCGTGGGAGGCAGCATATTATAGTTAAAAGTATCAGCCCTGAAGCCAGGGTCGGATGGCTTGGATTTGACTGTTTCCTCTGCTCCTTTTTAGGATCTTGGGCAACAACTCGCTGTTTCCTTCTCTGAAAAATGAGGGTAATTGTGATAGACTGAATGTTTGTGTCCCTCCCAAAATACTTGTGTGGAAACCAAATCCCCAAAGTGATGGTATTTGGAGGTGGGGCCTTGGGAGGTGATTAGGTCTATGAACCAAGAAGCAGCTCTCACTAGATACGAAATCTGCTGGCGGCTTATTCTTAGAATTCTCAGCCACCAGAATTGTGAGAAATTCTGTTGCTTGTACGCCACCTAATCTATGTTATTCTGTTGCCACCTGAATAGACTGAGGCAATAATAATAGTTCTCACTGCATGGTGTTGATATGAGAATTTAATAAGTTACTATATGTTGAGCATTTAGAATAGCCCCTGATACATGGGAAGTGCTGTGGAAGTATTTGCTATTATTATTAAAACAAGTATTGGCTTTGAAGGGATGAAATTTAGAGAAGAGATGAAGAGACAAATGGAGCTGTGGTTCTGGGAAAATAGTTATATGGGGCCAGGAGTAGGGGAGCGTTCGTCAAAGGGGAAACTGGTGCTTGCTCCCAGCTGCGAGACCTCATTCCTCAAACCAGGGGTCTGTCGAGTTAACTACTCCACAGCGAGCCAGCCCTGCTACCCGACAGACCCAGGCAGTGCCCATGACAGTTCAGGGCTGATCTAATGATGTTGACAAGCCCAAGGGTGAATCAGGCCTATGATGTTAGAGGACTCATACAGGGAATACCTCACAGCTTCCTAAAAGTATAAACTACTGTTTATACATACATAGCTTGTTAATTCTCTACATTATCAGTTTTGCAAGATAAAAATATCATATGTTGGGTTTCCTCATATCAAAGTGTGCTGATAATATACTTGACTGCTAGCATACAGTGGTTTTCTAGGTCTTTGAGCTCTTTTCCTTTTCTATTAATTTTTATGCTGTTGCCCAAGTTGACTTAATAGTCACTCACTGATTGAAACCTTGTGTGGTAGCTGTATCCTCATTGTCTGTGGGATGGAGCACAAAGCCTTCTACATGGACGGCATAAAGGGTTCTTCCTGTATGTGGCTGGGTCTGCCTCCCCAGTCTCATTTAGATTGACTGCCTTCTGACACACTAGACTCTAGTAGCAGCACCTTCTTGTTGTTCCCCGAATGTGCCATGCTAATGCACGCCCTTGAAGAGGTCATTCTCTCAGCATGGAATGGCTTCTCTGTGTCTTCCTATGAAACTCCTAGTCCTTCTCCAACTATAGCAGTTCCCCCTTCTCCAAAGTTTTGCTTTTCTGGGTTTTAGTTACCCACAGGTCATCTGGGAGCAGATCATTCTCCTGGCTATTCGTCAGAAGGTTCAAGAGCAGTCTAATGTCACAATGTCTATGTCAGTCACCTGGCTGCTCCTCATCACATAGCCATTTTATCTCCCATTGTCACAAAAAGGGTGAGACAGCACAGTGAGATATTTTCAGAGAGAGAGATCACATTCACGTAACTTTATTACAGTATATTGTTATGATTGTTCTATTTTGCCATCAGTTATTGTTTTAATCTCTTACTTGTCTAAGTTATAATTTAAACTTTACCATAGGTATGTACATTGAAGAAAAAACATAGCATACATAAGGTTTTACTACCCGCGGTTCCTGGGGGTCTTGGAATGTATCCCTGCAGATAAAGAGGGGCTACTAGCATGTTTTGAAATGCTGTGTCTCCTCTTTCACCATGCTGACCACTTCTTTTCCTCTGTCGCCACTGTACCTGGCAACACCTCCTTTTAACTGGGCTCATGGCCCTGTGATTATCTGTTTCCCTGCTAGACTAAGCAATTAACCATGTCCACCAAAGTGTACCTTACTCACCTTTGCTTCTGCCTGGCACATGGAAAGTGTTCAATTAATGTTTGTTGAATGGAGTAATCAAAGCCTGAGTCATCCTCTTACTGTATCATTTTGCAGGCCACTGCATCTCTGGATTATAAGCAACTAATATTCATCAAGTCTGGACATTTTCAAGATTTTTAAGGTTCTGATCCCATACAAAATGTTTACCCTTGGATTGTCTCCTCTTTCTTTCCATTCATCTGAAAATTTGAATGTCATTGAAATCAAGACCTGTGCTTTCATCACAGACCTGGAGACGTACGTCCAGGCTACCAGTCGCTCAACTGTGGTGCAAGGGTTGTTAGCTTGCTGACGATGCCTGACCAGGACTTCAGCCTCATGGGGGCTTGCTCCGTTATCTCTGTGTCCCCAGCACCGGGCATATAAGAGGCACTATCTCTCGGTTGATAGAGTGATGCCTGTTTTTATTATTTTATTAGTGTCAAAAACTAATAGTATTAAATACTTATTAGTGCCGAAAATCTTGGCAGAACGTATACAAATCTGTTGTTGGCATTCCGGTGATTTGAAGCCCCAAAGGCGTTTTAGTGTCAGAGGCATTTATAGATAGCTTCCATTTTTAAGCCTCTCCCTAGAAAGATAATGAGATTTTAGCTCCCTGCTGACAAATCCTCTAAAGAAAGGCCATTGTATGGGTTTCTGCCTCTCTTTTGTAGTAAGCAGTGAAAAGAGAGAGACAAGAAGACTGTGGTCATGTGGGGCACCTCTCCTGGACACCTGACGACACTGGTCACAGCCTCCCTAGCAGCTCTCATTATTATGAAGGCTAGAGCATGTCACCCTAACTCGCTTAGAATTGCTTCAAGTCATACTTCCCTAGTAAATTTTCCATTCACTCCCAAACCTAATCCTTAAAGAGTTTGTGCCTTTCCCCTACTCAGAAACAAATTAAAAATTCCGTGTGTTTAAAAATGTCCACTTCATAAAAATCTTTAAAATATAGAAAAATCCAATGAAGAAAAATAGTTTCTATAATCCTATCACCCTGAGGTAACTAGCAGTCTTCATATTTTGTGTATATTCTACTTATAGTGTGTATATATGTGTATGTGTCTATTTAATTTGGATCAACCTATAATTTTGTAAACTTTCTCACTTAACAATATATTATGATCATATTCCCATGTCAATATGTATTCTAAAATGTGTTTGTTAAATGACTTTATAGTATTCCATCATACGAACATACCATAATTTACCCAACTCATTATGATTTGTTGTTTTTGTTTTTTCTATCATTAATAATGCCTTCATGACTATTCTTGTAGGTAACTCTTTGGTCATATCCATGATTTTCCCACTTAATATAAATTCCCATAGGGGGAATTGCTGTATTAGAAAGTATGAATATTACTTTCAAGGTTTTTGGTATATAATGCCAATTTGCTTTCCAGAAATGTGTGAATTTTCGCTTTCTACAGCTTGGAAACTAAAGATTCTGTGTTGTCTTTTATTTTTATATAATTAGTCAAAAGCCTTTAAAAATATTTGAACAAGTATTAAGAAGTAACAAAAATTGAATGTAGTTAGCAATTAGTCCATATGGGTCTATGAATGGACATAAATGTTTAATAATAGATGTATGAACCTGGATGAAACAGTCTTCCTAAATTTAGTAAGAATATCTGTAAGCAGAAGAATAAGAAAATTTTTTGAGGTATTTGGGGGGCTGAATTTAACAAGAAAATTACCAGACAAAATACTGGAGTAGAGTAAGAGATGATTGAATGTCAAGAGAAGAAACAACAGGGGGATATTTATGTGCATAACTGTTCATTAAAATTTTAAGCATACTTTGATTAAAATACTGTATAAAGTTTTTCTTCTGTTCTGAATCTCGCATTTGCAGTTCCTCCACAAAATGATCCTGAGCTTTTTTCCATTTCTTGACTTCATTACATTTTTTCATCCTCACCATTAAATTTATAGAGAGATAAACATATTTAGCTTAAGTTGATCCACCTTCAAAATCACACTGCATTTAAAAAGGTGCTAGGGACTTAAAGAGCTGGAAGACCATTGAGTTCCACTTTTCTCTATTTGAGTTAATGTAGTGGAAGATGATACCATTAGAGTGATTATGCAAACTATCTATAGGTCTCATCACAGGTTTTGACTCTGTACTTGTGAAAAACATCTTTACCCAGCTCCCATCCAAATTCTATTTTGAGATAAATTTATCTTGCATTGATTTTGCATTTCAGGTGATTAAAATATCTTCATTGTTTTCACTATTTCATATGTAGCAACAACATTAAGTCCTACCTACTATTTTCCAAATATTTTATCATAATATATCATCTAGTCTCTGTAGTTTCTTTTCCCTTTCCTACCACGCACTTGAGAGTCACCTGAGGTTGGTATCATCAGTTTTTTCTAAGGACCCAAGTCATTTGTCTTGAAGTGATATAAATGGCAACGGATCTGCCAAAAAGAAAGAGGAGGAAAAGAAGAAGGAAATCAAAGATATGCAATATTAACATAAACTTTGCTCTTTATATACTCTAGTGTTGTAAGTCCTTTATATTCACCATTTGAAGAAGCTAAATGTACCAATTTGAAAACACTATGTTCCAACTCATCTATTACATGTCTAACTTACCAGGGGAGTCATAGGAGAAAAAGAAAATATTTAATAATTATAGGAACAGCAGCCAAATCTATCTTATTGTTGACATGTCTATCATGGCGACTCACGCTCTTTCAAAAGAGCACTGTACTGCATGCAGTCTGTCCATTTTCCCATTCATTAAATTTTTAAATGTGCTTTGATTAAATGTCTATATAAATGTTCATAGTTATCTCCCACTCTTCATTCATCCATCTATATGTCCACTCATTCAATAAATATTCATTGAGTATTCATGTGCCAGACATCATTCAAGCCAGTAGGGATGGAAAGATGAGTTCTTGCTCTTAGTGTCTTAACTCCAGTGGGAGAGCCAGAAACATAGGAAATAAGTATAATTACAGTTGAGTGTGTTAAGGGTTAGAGATAAATAGTGGTATTTTGAGACTGCAAAGGGAACCTCTTACTCTGCAAGGAATTGGATGAGAACATCATAGACTTCTCTGGGGAGACGACCAGCTCGAGAAGCATACAGCAGAAACAAGTCAAGACAGAACATGGGAGAGGACCAGAAAGTGAATACTAGTGGAAGGGAACAGTGTGAAAAATGACACTGGAAGGGGCAGTAAGCAGCATATCATGTGGAGGAACTATAATCAGTTCTGTTTTGCCATATCTCAAAGTCTGAGGCAAGGTGTAGCTGAGCTGGGCTGGAGAGTTAGATGGGATTCAGATCATGGGCAGATGTGTTTGTCCTAGGAAGAAACTTGAACTTGATCTTAAAGGACCTGTAATAAATGACAGTGGTGTTGGTGCTGGGGGCTACTGGAGAGTCTTCAGCAGGCAATTTGTTGGTCAGGTTTGAATTCTGAAAGGAATATTTTGAAGAGAGTGTATAAGAAAGATTTGAAAAGGTTAATAATGACGAGACAGGACAGACAGGAGGTATTAGAAGAAGCTGGTGATAGGTGACAAGGGTTGAACCAGGTAGTATATTCCCAGATAATACGTATTTAGAAAGGAGGGAAAATCCTCAGAATTTGTTTATGAATTAACTTCATGTGATGATACAGCTCTCCACAAATGATGAGTTCCCTGGACATGGAGCAGATCTCACTCAGAATCCAGTTTGGGAAGGCATATGATTAGTGCACCATGTTTTGGAAAAACAATCAACAGCAGTCTGGATGCCAAGGATATGTTGAAACCGGCTTTCTCATATCCTGTTGATAGAGCTGCAAAATGGTATCATCTTTATTTATGCATTTGGCTATTTTCATTTAGGCTTTAAATACCTACCAAGCAATTCAGTTTTGGAGAAACTTCCCTAAATAAAAGAAGCATTATGCACAAAACTATTAAACATGGGAATATATTTGAAATAGTATTAAATTTGAAGATTTTTATTGAACTTAAAAAAGGAATTCTACCATGAAATGATGACTGTATGTATAGACCATGGAAAAACATTGCTAAGTTTTCCTCCTTGGAGATCTTTAAGAAGAATAAATTATCACCACTCTAAGACAAATTAAATATTGGTGTCACATGTCTTTCCCAAGGTCTTTCCATATCATTCTGCATAGGCTATGATCTATACCTTACTATAATAGGAGGTAATAAAGTTTCCAATTACTTCTCATATTTATTTAGGGGCTGCTCTTTCAGTTCAATGATACTCAGCTAGAAGGAAGGAATTGAACTCTCTGAGGGATACATATTCAATATTGAATCATTTGACACTCCTAATAGTGGAGAGGCACTGGCCTGTCTTGGTTTCAGAGTCTGGAGAATTGCTTTTTAAATTTTATGTTAATATAGAATCACCCAATATTATCTGTATTTACTCAAAGACATTGAGGAAGTCAAATGGTATCGTACCAATTTATGTCCTATCATTCTGCCCCAAAGGAGTGTCACCAGTTCAGATCAAATCTAGAAGAGGAGAATTCTTTTTTTTTTTTACTTTTATTTTTGTTTGTTTTGTTTTTTGTTTTTTTTTAATATAATTTATTTTATTATCATTAATCTACAATTACATGTGCAATATTACGGTTATTAAACTACCCCTTCATCAGGTCCCCCCCACCAACCCCATTACAGTCACTGTCCATCAGCGTAGTGAGATGCTATAGAATCACTACTTGTCTTCTCTGAGTTGTACTGCCTTCCCCGTGCCCCCCCAACATTACATCTGCTAATCGTAATGCCCCTTTTTCCCTCTTATCCCTCCCTTCCCGCCCATTTTCCCCAGTCCCTTTCCCTTTGGTAACTATTAGTCCGTTCTTGGGTTCTGTGAGTCTGCTGCTGTTTTGTTCCTTCAGTATTTTTTCTTTGTTCTTATACTCCACATATGAGTGAAATCATTTGATACTTGTCTTTTTCGGCTTGGCTTATTTCACTGAGCATAATACCCTCTAGCTCCATCCATGTTGTTGCAAATGGTAGGATTTGTTTTCTTCTTATGGCTGAATAATATTCCATTGTGTATATGTACCACATCTTCTTTATCCATTCATCTACTGATGGACACTTAGGTTGCTTCCATTTCTTGGCTATTGTAAATAGTGCTGCAATAAACATAGGGGTGCATCTGTCCTTTTCAAATTGGGCTGCTGCATTCTTAGGGTAAATTCCTAGGAGTGGAATTCCTGGGTCAAATGGTATTTCTATTTTGAGTTTTTTGAGGAACCTCCATACTGCTTTCCACAATGGTTGAACTAATTTGCAGTCCCACCAGCAGTGTAGGAGGGTTCCCTTTTCTCCACATCCTCGCCAACATTTGTTGTTGTTTGTGTTTTGGATGTTGGCCATCCTCACTGGTGTGAGGTGATATCTCATTGTGGTTTTAATCTGCATTTCTCTGATGATTAGCGATGTGGAGCATCTTTTCATGTGCCTCTTGGCCATCTGAATTTCTTCTTTGGAGAAGTGTCTATTCATGTCCTCTGTCCATTTCTTAATTGGATTATTTGCTTTCTGTTTGTTAAGGTGCATGAGTTCTTTATATATTTTGGATGTCAACCCTTTATCAGATACGTTTTTTATGAATATATTCTCCCATACTGTAGGATGTCTTCTTGTTCTACTGATGGTGTCCTTTGCTGTACAGAAGCTTTTCAGCTTGATATAGTCCCACTTGTTCATTTTTGCTTTTGTTTCCCTTGCCCGGGGAGATATGTTCATGAAGAAGTTGCTCATGTTTATGTCCAAGAGATTTTTGCCTATGTTTTTTTCTAAGAGTTTTATGGTTTCATGACTTACATTCAGGTCTTTGATCCACCTTGAGTTTACCTTTGTGTATGGGGCTAGACAGTAGTCCAGTTTCATTCTCTTACATGTAGCTGTCCAGTTTTTCCAACACCAGCTGCTGAAGAGGCTGTCATCTCCCCATTGTATATCCAAGGCACTTTTATCAAATATTAATTGACTGTATATGTTTGGGTTAATGTTTGGATTTTCTATTCTGTTCTACTGGTCTGTGGGTCTGTTTTTGTGCCAATACCAAATTGTCTTGATTACTGTGGCTTTGTAGTAGAGCTTGAAGTCAGGGAGTGTAATTCCCCCTGTTTTATTACTCCTTCTCAGGATTGAAGAGGAGAATTCTTATAGAAGGTTTATTTCATGTAAAAAGATAAAAGTTTGATGAAATCTACTTAGTGCCTCCGGAACCTTGTTATACGAAATGTCACCACTGACATGGCACTGATTTTATGCAATGTCCAGTGCAAATCGCACATCTGGAGGGAAAATGATAATGAAACACTTGACCTTTTGTTATTAGTCCTAATTCCACCCAGAAAGAGTTAGTACAGTTCTTTTCATTAGTAAACCTTGTTGCTACAGAGATATACATTGGTGTATTTAATTTGCTTTTATTTGAAGTCTGCACTTGGGTCTCATTGACATATCTGTGACATCTGGTGTCTGATTCTTCAGGGACCCCCCCATTCTGTGACCAGTTTACACCATCTTTAGGGCATAAAGAAACACGGAAGAGTGGAGTTGGCCAATGTGGATTTTTCTGCTTTCTTTACACTTACATGGTCCATGTATATAAAATGGAAATTGGCCAAGGAAATAGGATTGCTGTCATCTGGGTGAATACATCTCAGGCTCCCCAGGGAGTAAAGATGAGAATGTCCTATTGCTTTCTGACTAATGTGATAGAGGAGGTAAAAGAGGGAAGGAAGAGGAGAAGGCAAAGCATATGATAAAATCAAATATGTGCTAATGTTTTATTTTCTTTTCCTGGAAATGGGTACCTGAATGCCAAATTTTCCTGTGTCCTGTGAAAGCCTTTATTGGTTTCTGAGATCCCTTGCCAAATTTATTTCAATCATCTGTAGCCTACACAGTGGAAATGCTTCAAACACATATATAAGATAATTTAAGCCTGTAAATATTCCATTTTAATTACTCAGAACAAGTATTTCACATTTTCTCTTTGGTCCAACACCATGGGCTGTATTAAACACCACTGATAATACTGAGAAAGACTGGGTTAGCATTTAATTGTGAGACCTTGTGAGGACTTTCCTGGAGGAGCATGAAAGGTGTCTTCAGAACTGCTTCCCTTCTACATTTCCTGTTTAATGTGGAATTTCAGAAATACAGTTTATGTAGGGTTTGACAAAGTGACGTGTCAAGTAGCCACCATTTCAATTCTGTTTAGTCTAAGTATCTGGTAACATTCCTACCCATCAATCTACTTGTGCCTTTGGGTCTCCATTGGTGTCTGGAAGAGACACTATGCTGTTGCCTTAAAGTAGCTGTTAGAAGCAAGCTTTCTGTGGTAGCTTAAGGATAGAGCCCCCCCTCCCCCCGCCACCTTTTGGTCGGGTTTTGCTGTTTTGTTTTTATTTTATGTTTTAACAAAGATTCAAGAAAGGAATGAAAGGTAATCTGCAGTTAACAAAGTTATTCCATTAAATGTATTAATATAGCTGTTAGGGACCTCGCTCTCTAAAGGCAGCAAGAATTAGCTTTAATTCTTAACATGAACAATTTATGACCATTTTAAGATGTATGAGAGTTTTATTTCAGCTACTTGTGAAGAATTGTTTAGTAGTAGATTTTGTCAGATTTTAGATAACTGACTTCCAGTTGGACTGCAGACAAATCCCCATTTGTCTCAGAATTGTTTCCCCCGGACTCTGGGGAAAGAGCCTCTTCTACCTTCCCACTTACCTGAAGGCTGTTGGGTGTGTTTAGGCTGGGGAACTGCAGGCTGTGGTCAGGTGTGGGTCAGAGCAGACTGGGGAGCAGGATCAGTGGCAGGGACCCTGGGGGAATGTGCTTATCTTATGCCTTGTGTAGGGGGGTTAAGAGGAAAACAGGAGTTTATCCATCAGCTGGTGTGCTGGTAGTTAAGTGTAAGATACCTGGGACTGTCATTTACTCACCATAATCTGAAATCTCTTTCCTTCTAAGTTGGCCTTGGGGTATTTACGGCCACCTTTCTGTTACCCATAGAGCCAGGTGTTCCTAAGCCTTCCTGAAAAGGCTGTGTAGTAATTCGAGTGAAGAGGCAAATATACCAGGAAGTTCCTGCCAAGCCTGAAGAAGATTTGAGGTTTTTCAGATACACAGTTGGAGGCTGGAGATACATTAATATTCATATAACTTCACAGAAACATTGTGTTATTTACCAGAAAGCTGGTAAACCTGGGACCTTTGTGTTACATCTATGGGGTAGGAAAGGGAATTTAAAAGAAACAAAGGATTAAATAATCAAGCTGAGTTATCTTTTAAATTTTATTATGAAATGTTTCAGATACATAGAAAAGTATGGAGAATAATATAATGACAACCTGTGTACCCACAACTCACCTTAAACAAATAGCTTTTTGCTTTATTTACATCAGATGCATTTAAAGAAAAATAGATTACAGATCACACAAAATGTCAGTCCGTCCCCCCCGCCCCCCGCCCTTCCTGGTCCCTATTCTCAATCCCATTTCCCTGGTTCCCTCTTCCCCTGAGGGTAAAACTTTACCCTGACTTTGGATTTTGTTATTCCCATGATTATTTTCATATTTTTACTACATGTGTATGTGTCCAAAAATAATGTATAGTCCTGCTTTGCATGTTAACATTCATCTAAATGACACATTTATAATGTATTCTGCAACTTGCCTTTTTTGGCTCACCATGTTTTTAAGATTTACCCACCTGATCATGAATCTCTAATCCTTCTATTATGTTTCATTGCATGAAGAGTCCAGAAGTCTCCTTTGATAGACATATTAGGTAGTTTCTGTCTCTTTATGTTTATTATATATTCCCTCTGGAGTTTCATCCTCTCTAATTGCCAACACAGGTCAGTTGTTTTTTCTCTTTTGTTCCTGGTGAATCTTGCTAGAGAATCATGAATTTGTTAGTTGCTGTTTTGAGAGACCAGGTTTTTGATTTGTCTGACTGACTTTTTCTTAATATTCTATTTTATTAATTTCTGGTATTGGCTTCATCTTTCATTCTATTCAGGTTTACTTTTTTTTCTAATCTCTTGTGTTGATTTCTTGTTTATTTTCAATCCTATTCTCAAAAAAATATAAGCTCTAAATTCCCCTCTAAGATTCACTTTGGATTCATCCCCCACATTTTGATATATAGTGTTTAGTTACCATTTGGTCCTAAATAGTTTGTAAATTTTACTGTGGGTCTCTCTTTAACTGATGAATCGATAAGAATGTATTTAAAACTGGAGTTTTTTCAATTACTGATTTCTAATTTTGTTGCTTTGTAGTGAGAAAATGTGTTCGGTAGGAAATTCTTCAAAATTTATTGGGCTTTTGTGACTCAGTTGTGATCGGTTTATGTAAATGTTTGACGGACACTTGAAAATGTATATGCACGGCGTCATGCTCATCCATTGGCATAAGCTTATTAAGTTTCTTTGAACTATTTTCTACCCTATTTGCTTCTGTTTGTTTGGTACCTCTGTTTCTGATGAAGGTTTCTTGATGTCACCTATTATGCTTGTGGGTTTATCAATTTCTACTTGGGACCACATTTTTTTGTTGGTTTGTTTTGTTGTTAGGCTCATAAAAGTTTATGATTGTCACATCTTTTTGTTAGTTTGTTTCTTTTACTATTATGTTGGCCGTTTTCATCTTTATTTGTCTCACTTTCTATTTTCTCTGATATTTATATCTTTCACCAGTTTTCTTTCAGGTGGTGTTTGGATAATATAGTTTTTCCATCATTTTTCTTTATAAAATGTCTTTCATTATGTCTTAGGGGTGTCTCTTAAAAACAACGTATAGCTGGGTTTCAAAAACTACAGCGTGATCTGGCAAACAGGAGAGCTGTCTTAGCCATGGAAGTTTGTTTGGCTTACTTGAGCCATTCCGATTTATTTCTTTCCTTGATCTCCTTTGTCTCTTTGGTATAATATTTCTTGGTGAGAAATACAGATGCCTCCATCCAATAGTTCCAAGGAAACAGAGACTTAAGTTTACACAGTACTATGTCAAGATGCCCAAAGCAGGCGATTCATCCAACACTTAATTTGGTTTTCTCATGTGCCTGTGGAAATTAGGATAGAAATGATTCTGCAGCTGCACTAAAAGGACAGTTTAATACATTCTACTTTGTTTTATATTATTTTCCCCTTAAGTTTTCATAGAAAATAAATCTTGGGAAAGAGTTATGCCATAATTTATGCAGTACATGATTTCATACTTTCACTAAATTGAAAACTCTTCAAAGGCAGACATATTGTCTGTGTATTTGTTTATCTAGTGCATACAACTGCGGTTCAAAGTCTGACCTGAACTGAATCTTAATTTTATAGAGGGTGGAAGGAAAAAAAAGAATCAACAATGGAAATTTACAAGGTAATTATTTCTTTGTGACATAAGTTATTGTGAAAGAATGTCCGTGTTGCTAGAATTTCTACTGCACTTTATACTGATCTGAGCTGTGGCTTCAATGACCATTCTTACAAATGTGCACAAATATATTATTACTACTTTGCAAAGAATAAGTAGTGGGGATTTTCAGAATAAGAATGCAAAGTGTCCACGGTATCAATCACTGCTCAGTAAGCTACCTGAAGGAAACACCAGGTCTTCTAGTTTTGCGGCCCCAGTGTGTTGTAACAGTGCCTAGCACATAGTAGGCTTTCAATAAATGTTTGAATGAAGAGATGGATGGATGGCAGCAGATCAGTATTACATAACCTTACCTGCACTGGAAACTCGGTAAATTCATATCATTTTTTTCCTGATTTGTAATCGCAGGTTGAAATTCTATCATCTCTGCAGAAGATGCCTTCCTTTCTTTGTGTACCCGCTTTGCCTCTGTGTTGAGATGCTTTGTTTTATATCACATTGCAGACTTGCGCATCTGTCCCCAGTCTGGTTCACAGGAGACTGTTTTCTAATCACTTTCAAAACTTCGTGTCACAGTTAGTCATGATCTATTGCAACAGGCTCAGCGAATCTTTCTTGAATCAGATTTTAAAAGAGTATAAATTAAGTGCCAATACTTGTTGAACATCTACTCTGTGTTAGACCCTGTGCAAGGAAGTGTAAAGTTTTCCCTTTGGCTCTCACAATAATCCTCTGAAGAATGTATTATTAATCCCTTTCAATGGATGAGAAAACAGCGCAGGAGGGTAAGCCTCCTAGGCCAGGCCCTCGGTAAGCTAACCCACGCTCTCTTCCCACCTAACCATGCTGCCCTGCTTCCTCCCAGAAACCAGCTGAGCTTCTCATGAAGTCCCCACCTGCTTTCCTACCCCCGCCAGTGGCCTCTGAGAGTGCGTCCTGTTGAAAATAGAACGTCGCTTCATTGTCACCATGGTCTCTTTGGGACAATACCATTTGCTCAAGATGTACACCATTGTTTTTATCTGAGACATACTCACCTCCAGAAATGAATTTTCTGCCTGGGGTCCACATGCAAAGAAAACAGGGAATATTCCCTGTCCCTCCTGGTCAGTTGTCCAGGGCATTCCCTGAAACTCTGTCCTCTAGATGCTTATAATCTGGGAAAGGCCTGAAGGAAAACTCGAGATTAATAGCGGACATTAATGAACATAATGATGATGAGAAAGAACTCTTCACATTTTTTGGCTTTGGGGCCAGATAGACCTGCCCTTGAGGCTTTGTTCTAATTCCTGACTAGCTGACTGATGGGGCATGTGACTTAATTTTCCAGGGCAGCAGGTTCCTCAACTGTAAAGCAAAGGCAAAGAAAGATACCTGCCTTATGGGTAAACAACAGAACGCCCATCCTGTAATGGCAGACTTTGCTGTTATTATTACCCCCGGAAAACCGTGCTGCCCAAAAGCAGGGAGTGAGTTAGACTGGTCTATTGGAGGTAAAGTTCTCTAGCTAATACCTGTTTATTTAATACCACCCAGCGGCTTCAGGACTACCCCCAAGGCAGTACAGAGACAGATGGGCAGGTAAGTTCCCAGGCAGGGGTTAACACCCCAGATGGAGACTAAAGAGAACACAAATGTCCTTGCCTCCTGTCCCTGGACAGCAGTTTA